>OX451736.1:595335644-595780887 GCA_948472305.1 Vicia faba
TCTTGACAGGCACAGGAGCACTTGAGGGTCTGAAGACTGCCCGTGGAGGAGCAATCTCCGGAGAGAAGATTCTTCCGCTATGAGTGATCTTACTTGTCCCCGCAATATTCCCCACATCAGGAGTCTCTTCATTGGAACTTTATTCGACTGATTTGATCTGCTTAACAATGTGGTAGAAGATCTCTCCTCCATAATTCCACGGTATTGTATTGTTGGACTTATATAGGATAGGCCCCGACATAGTAATCTTCAGCGGTGCAAACTTTGGATCGGGTGTAATCTTAACAGGCCTTTTGCAGGTCTTGGAAAGATTGTCGGAAATGGTGGTTATAGCAACATCATTGATTGGAGTAACAGGAGTAACAGGAGTAACAGGAGTGACATGAGTCTTCTTGAAGAGGATTTCTTGAGTATCCATCAGGCGTTGGATGCCTGATTTCAACAGCAGACAGTCGGATTGCAAAGTCGAACAAAGGTAACAATCTTTTTCACATCCTGGGAAAATCTAGGCTTTCAAAAGATTCATCTTGATCATTGGCAACGGAGTCATTAAGTCATCAACAGCGGTAACATGAAGATCTTCTACAATAGCATGGACATTATGACCATGTTTTGGCATAGGAGCGGATATCACATTAGGTTTTTCGGGGGCATCAAACTCCACCTCCTTGGAATCTATTAAATCTTGGATCTTGTTTTTAAGGGCCCAACAGTTGTTGGTGTCATGCCCCACACTGTCTGAATGATATGCACATTTTGCATTTGAATGATAATAGGGAGAAGAGGTATTTGGGTTTTTCGGCGCTTCTTTCAAGTTGGTAAGGTTTAACTTTAACAGATGATGGAGAACCTGAGCAGGTGTCATATTGATCCGGGTGAATTAACGTTGTGGCCTTTCTACCCTAGTTTGGTTAGCTTTGGGTTGACTGCTTCGAGGTTGGTCGGCTGAGGAGTTCTGGATCATCACAGCCCCCACCGCTGGTCGGCGCTCCATTCTCCCTTGATTTCTCTGGGTATAAACAGCAGAAACTTCCTTCTTGGCTGGGAAGGTCTTCTTGATAACAGTGGAGGCAGAGGCATCCTTCTGAATTTTACCACTCTTAATGCCAGCTTCGACCCTTTCACCTGTCAGAATTAATTCGGTGAACCCTGCAGATGAGCTCCCTATCAAGTGATTAAAGAATGGACCTGACAGGGTCCCCAAAAACATATCAACCAGCTCTCTATCCGACAATGGTGGCTGCACCCTTCCAGCCAAATCCCTCCACTTCTGGGCATACTCCTTAAATCCCTCATTAGAGACCATAATCATACTCTGTAGTTGAGTACGAGTATGTGCTAAATCTGCGTTATATTGGTATTGTCGGTAGAAAGCAGCAGCTAAATCCTCCCAGTTATGAACATCAGATCTCTCAAGTTGATAGAACCAGTCCAATTGCGTACCTGACAAACTATCTTGAGAAAAGTGGACCCACAGATCCTTATCAGAAGAGTGAGGTTGGATCTTTCTGATGTAGGACCGCAGATGCATCTTCGGACAGGACAAACCATCGTATTTAGCAAATGTAGGCACTTTGAACTTGGGGGGAATGACGATCCCAGCGACCAACCCTAGTTCTTCAAAATCCAGCCCAGGTACTCTTTGTACCTCCATGGCTTCCAGCCGATCTTTAAGATTCTTATACTTATCGTCCACCGGAGGGTACTGCTGTTCGGAGTAATCTTCATCCTCATCTTCTTCTTCCTCTTCAGCTTCAGACTCGGAGGGTATCGCAGCTCCTTTTCCTTTACCAACCCCTTCATCAGACGTCGAGGGGAAATCCAGAACTCTCCTAGCTTGGTTCTCAAACCTTCTTCCCATAGTAGCTACACCCGCTCTTTTCTTTTCCTTCTTTTCTTTTTCCTTTTCTTTCTCTAACAGTGCTTTAAGGTCCTCTTGACCCTTTGCCAAGGTCATGAGGAGTTGTTGGAATTGCGAATTCTATGCTTGCAGATCTTTGACCGTCTGCTCTATATCCATCTTGCTGAAATAAACAGCAGACAGATAAGGAAACCTGGTGTGAAGACCTTTTTATGCATATGATGAATGATGTGTATTCATGTAATGCATTCAAGGATTCAGAAATTCAAAAATTGTTGCAGACAAAAAAGAACACACGTCATATTAACAAGAAGAAATTTGTCAGTACATAAATGCCCCATGGGCAAAATATTACAAAATTCTTAATGTAAAAATATGTTGTGCATCCTCTTTGGTGCGATGTAAGTGTTGAGATTCTGCTCTTCGTGGAGTTGACGGGTAAGTTCCAAAACCTTCTTCTCACTGGCGTAGAAGCTGGCTTCAAAAGTATTTTGTTCTTCCTTGAGCTGTCAGAATGTTCCAATGATGTTGGCATGTCAGAATGTAGGAGGGTGTATGGAACCTCTCCTTCCATAACAGGCTCTTTGATCACGGGGAGAATATGGGGGTAGGGCATCATAAGGCTCTGGGCGCGGGTTCGTACCCACTTGAGATAAGGCTCAAGGGGGATGGAATTCTTGTGTCCCAGTGTCTTACTATCCGCTTTGTTGGGCATCCTCCAAGCTCGGATAAACCTTTGTCGAAGTCCTTGAGCGTCGTTGTCGAAGTCAAAAACCAAGTCAGGAATTAGCATATCATGAGGGCCATCCCTTCAGGCATACTCAAATTGTCTCGGAGCTAAATAGGGGTTGTAGGTAATGCCTCCCCTAATGCCAAGTAGTGGGACATTAAGGAATTCTCCACAACGATCAATGATGATGATATTTTCTCTGGACCGAGAACACCAATGAACATCAGAATGTGTAAGGGTCATCAATTGTTGTGACCACCTCAAGCCTTGTTCATTCTTCAAGACTGACTGGGGAAGGTGAGAAATAAACCACCTTGCCAGAAAAGGAGTACAGCACATGAGAACACCTCTTTTCCTCATTGTTCGTGTGTGAAATGAGTGTAAGATGTCCCCAAGCAATGTAGGCACAGGATTCCGAGATATGAAAATCTTGACAGCATTCACATCTATAAGCTGATCAGGGTTTGGGAACAAGACCAACCCATATATGAGAAGTGCTACAATCTCCTCAAAAGCTTGCAGATCTAGAGAACTCCAGCAGTCTTGTGCCTTCTCAAACAGAAACTTTGCCAAGAAACCCTTGACACCACTTCTGGTTTCCCAATGACCTTTGATATCAGATGGTTGCAAGTGTAAGGCTTGAGCAACATCTTCAGGCTTTGGTTCTATTTCTGTACCATTGTAGGGTAGTTGATGGAGAATAGGAATCCTTAGAAGTTGATAAAATTCCTCCAAAGTAGGTACTAGTTGGTAATCAGGAAATGTGAAACAGTGGTGTAGGGGGTCAAAGAAATGGAAGAGAACTTTCACCATGTCTTCTTCAATGTTGGAGTTGACCAAGTTGAGAAGTCTACCATGTCTTTCACTGAAAGGAGAATTCTATGGAATCTTAGAAGCAAGCTCCTTGAGTTGAGGAGGGATTCTCACAAGGTTTACCTTAATAGTTTTTCTGCGGAGTGATTCCATAACCTACAAAACAAGAACAAAGATGAAGATCTAAACCCTTGAAATGGTTAGTGGATGCATATGATGCTTCATGATGTTCATGATGTATGCACAAGTATATGTACAAGCAAGTCACACAAGATTCCTAGTTATAGGCTTGCATGGGGTTTCATAGGTAAGTACCCTCTTGAAGTTAGTTGGCTCAACCTGTCCTATAAATAGTAACCGGGTTATAAGGAGCTCAATATCACTGGATTATTTTCTGTGTTCATTGTTTCAGTTTAGCCACTTAACTGGCGACCTAAATATTCCAAGAAAATAACCCTCAATGAGTGTAGTGTCGAGAATCTACCAACTTCGGACTGCACCAAAGCCGGTCATCTCACTACCCCTAAAAAGTGCAAGATGGTCAAGTAAAGGTTCTAAGAGTTCATTAGTGCTTCATGACATCACTCAGCGGCCCCGTATTCTCTTTGATTGACTCAAAGGCTACCGGTACCCACAAATATGTCACACTAATATAGCTATTGCTTCAACCATGTCGGTATACCCTGCATAGTTTCCACAACGTATTGCTATTTACCTATGAAAGTTTCCCAAATCCGAGTAGAGGATTTCAAGCCCAAACAATAGAACCAATTGTAAAGCAAACAAAGCAAAAAAAAGTAAGCATGTAAAGGTGATCTAAACCCTAAGGTAACTCCACTTTTTTAATATATCCCTAGCAGAGTCGCCAGTTCTGTGATACGGTGGGAGAACTGACTTGAGGTTTTGCGTTTGTGTTCGCAAATGTTTCGATTTAGCAAGAGTCGCCACCGACTTTTTATTTTATCCTAAGGAAAGGTCAAAAAGCACAGGAAAGACCTTTGACATGTTTTCTTGGGTTCGGGGAGTAGATTATGAAAAGGGAAGGTGCAAGCACCCTTTTCATCCATGGTTATCCATGGGCTCTTAGTTACTTGTTTAGATCACTTGCTTTTGCTTTTCAATTGTTTGAAATGGTGCTTTGTGTGTGGTTTTGAAAATGTTTTGAAAAGAGGCCATCGTTGTGGAAAACTTTGTAATTATTCTTGTTTGAATATATACAAAGGTGTATTGTCTTTTGAAAAGATATTTCGATGTTTGAAAGTTTGTTTTGGGAAATGTTTTGAAATTGTGTTGTGATGTGTGTTTGAAAATAGCAAGGATGTTTTGCAAGTTTTGATCAAGTAACTAAGAGTTGTCTACCCTATTTTACTCAAAGATCTTTCCTATATATTTTTAACCCTTTTGACAGTGTTGTTTTACCATTGCATTTGGTAAACAACCTTGTATTAGGATGTTAAACGGGACAGGCGCGGGTCATCGTATTGACCATGATAGCAATATTGCCAAGTATCTTTAGCAATTTTGAGGGACTAGATCATTTTTATATAGGCAACCAAGATAGCGTCATCGAGGGACTATGATCTTTTGTTTTGTTTTTGTTTTGCCAAAGATACTCAACATGCATAACATGGCGAATTTTAAGGCAACAAGTGGATGAAACCCTAGGGGTGCAAGTGTGCATTGTGTTATCATTTTCATGCATTTTTTCTTTGTATTAGTCAACCTATTTGTTTGATTTTGATTTTTTTTTTGCATACAAACCCTAATCTCTAATCATGGCATAATTGAAAGCATAAATGCGTAAAAGTAAATCTACCATTATTACAACATGATTATGGGGAGGGGGATACAATTTTGAATGGGGATTATTTGGCAAAAAATTAAAATCCTAATTTTACTATTACATCCAAATTGAATCAATGGCATAATAAATGAATAATATTTAAATAAACAAATTAAATAAATATACAAAATATTATGAATATGCAAAAATGTTTATGTTTATTTTTTATGTATGTAAAAAATATTTAATGCAAAAAGAAAGAAATAAAAGAAAAGATTATTTTTTTATTAAGGGGTAAAACCCTAATTTTCTTTTAAGAATGTAAATATATTAAATATACTATTTATATACAATAAAATAGAATAATGTATATACAAAATAAAATATATTTAGAAAAAGTATTATTTAAGTATAAATAATAATAAAAAATAAAAGTATAATATTTTATGTTTTTATTCTCAAGTATTTATTAAATAAAATAAAAGTATATATATATATATATATATATATATATATATATATATATATATATATATATATATATATATATATATATATATATATATATATATATATATATATATATATATATATATATATATATATATATATATATATATATATATATATATATATATATATATATATATATATATATATATATATATATATATATATATATATATATATATATATATATATATATATATATATATTATTAGTTATGTACAATAAAAACAAAATAAAATATATATAAGACAAAAATATATTTAGAACAATATTTCTTGAGTATAAATAAAATAAAGAATAAAAATAAAGGTATAATGTTAATATATATTATTTTCAAGTTTTCAATAAATAAAAGTATATACTAATTAAATCATTTTTATGTTAGAAAAATAAAAATAAAATACAAAATAAATGTGAAAATTTATAAAAATATTTTTTGATATTTTTTATGTTTGAAAAATATAAAATAAAATCAGAAATGAAAAATAAATACAAAAATATAAAAATATAAAGAAATTGGGCCAGAGGGGTATATTCAGTAAAAGGGGGGTGTCAATAGTGAGCCAGGACCAAGCCCAGCCCACCACACTTCATCTTCAACCTTCGTTCTTAAAAACGCGCGCGCCCTGTACACAAAGCCAGATCTTGCATACGTGCTCTAATGCAAAAACATATAACATCAAAGTTGTAGCATTTTTCAAGACGAATTCAACCATATAAGAAACTTGTCCTAACTCTCAAAGACCAGAGAGAATTTCTCTGGCCCTAAATCTTAACCTAATTTTTTCAGGAAGTTCATGGATCAAATTCTCTTAACACGATTAATTTAAATGAAAACTGAGCATATGTACAGCTTCATGGCTATGAATACTACATTTTTTATTCACAAACCTAAGCCTAATTATTCCTAAATAGAGAGATAGGAAGTTGATAAAAACATGTTTCAGTTGACTTCGTGTATGGCAATGTAGAGCTTTTCAGTGAGGCATGAGATGTTTGGGAGCTTGCTTGAACTTCCTCTGACCTTCCTCAATGCCTGGCTTGCCTTGAATGTGCTTGAACAAGCCTGTAGAACTTAACCTGCACAAGCTGAAATCAAAAATGGCAAACCTTGTAAATGGAGTTACAGTCAGTGTTTAAGGGTTGGGATAGCTTGGATGGGTTATGTGGAAGGTGTTTGAACCAGTTTGAGGAAAAACGCACGAGGGATTTGTGCTATGGAAATCAAACTGCAGGGAGTGCCATGTTTTGCCAAATGAAGATGATTTTGTGCTATGGGAGGTTTGAGGGCTCAAAGGCTCATGTTTATGGATCAAGGGGATGTGAGAAACTTGTTCCAAATGCTTGCCAAGGTTGGTTCTAACAGATGTGTAAGATGTAGTGTATTTGATATCTTTCTTGTATTTTAAGCAAAAATGAGCAATGATGTAATACAAGCCTGTACAGGCTATCTATCAGCCTGCACACTATGCCCTTGGCCCCTCAAGTTAGTGGATTTGATTTGCTGCACAAGATATTGTTCAAGGCTCAAGAGATGTGGTTTTGACATAAAGCATATTTTGGCAAAAATGGTAATGTACCTTTTACCATTTATGGATTAATCTTGTGTGCAATGCTATAATGACCAAAACAAAGCCTTAGACCAATAGATTTGAATTTAATTATTGATTATGGAATGTTTTTGAGACCTGTAATCAAGTACAAAGCAAGCTGATTAGAGTTTGCAACTTGTATCACTATGAACATGCCATGGATAAAAAGTAAGTTTTTGCCAACTTCAAGCCTTCGATTCTCCCTAACCACAAATGAGTTTGGAGAGTTCTTAGACATTTTGAAAAGCTTGCAAGATTCTCTACAATCCATGTTTGAAATGCAATTTTAGACTCCAAGTGGAACTATGTGAAAAATGGTCATGAAGATGGGTCAAAATCCTGCCTAAACTAGGGCAAAATTTCACTAAGTTAAAAGTTTTATGGACCCTTGTTCCAAAAATCATAACTTAAGATTCAATCTTCTTTTGGAAAAACTTTGTGAATCAAAGTTGTATACTTTGCGGAGGACTACAACTTTCATGTTGGAAGTTTTGTTTGAATCCAATTGCATCATGATGAAAATGTTGGGCAAAGTTGGGAAAGATTAAGAAAATTTAATAACTTAGAAAAATCCTAAGTTATGAAACTTTTTCAATTTTAAACCCTAATTTGCAAAATTGGGTTTCTTGATGAACAAGTTTCATGTTTTGACACATCTTGATGAAAAATGACCCTTGGCACTTGATTATGACCAAAAAGTCAAAGTTTGACTTTTCAATGTACAGTCAAATTTTGATCAGTTGACTGAAAAATTCATTTGTCAATCCAATGCAATTGAGATTTTTTGAACCTTGTGAATAGGTCAAGCTGATGCCATTGAGCCCTTGAATCCATGTTTGAGCCCAATTTGCCATTGGCTAGGTCAAAAGTCAGAAATTACCCCTGTGCAGTCAAAACCCTAAAAATGACCATTTTGCCCTTTTGATGATTTGATCAAATTTCTTGAGGAGTTGTAGTCCAAACTTGATCAAATGGTTCATATGAGTTTATAATGTTGAAGTGGGTCAAAAATTATGAGGTTTGACTGTAAATTGGCCATAGTTGACTTTTTCCCCAATACAGCTGATTTCTAGGTCAATTGTCCAATTGACTGGGCAAAAATTTGATTCAAGGCTTGAAACTTGGTATGGACAATCTTGTAGATCCAATATGAAGTATGAAAGTCACTTTGATCATTGGAAGTCCAAAAATCCTTGTGCAAACTCAAACCCTAATTTAGGTCATTAATGCAAGGAGATGTCTTAAGCAGAGTAAAACCCTAATCCTGTATGGAGGTCAAGGAGTCTTGTGAGGGGAAATTTTGATAAAATGAGAAGGAAAATTTTGGGGTACAACAGTATGCCGTAGTCTACTGGGGTCAACGACGCCAATATTGGCTTCACACACTTTCCCAAAAATTGGTCAACTTTAGCAATGCATATCTTTCTCATTTTTAACCCTGTGAGGGTGTTCCTATACTTTTGGATCTTCCATGTTCATGTAAGGAGCTTTGACCCAAAAGGTGTTTTTGTTGACTTTTTGAAATGACCTTTAATGTATGAACTTGTATCTTTTGTTTGATGCATTTCTTGACCTTGAGGGATGAAGAGGAGTTGTAGGGAATTGTATTCTATTCAAAATGAGCCTTGGTTGGAAAATTTATGATAAAGTATGAGAAAGTCATGTCTGGTCAAAGTTTGGTTGACTTTTCCTATAGAAACCCTAATTTGCAATTTTTGATTTTTGATGAGTTGGGAGCCTTTCTTGAGGAATCATGATCAACCCTTGATCAAGTGATGGATAATACTTCAAAATTTTGATGTTGACCAAAAATATTGGAGTTTGACTGTATTTGGGACACAGTTGACTTTTGACCTAGTACAGTTGATTTCGAGGCATTTGAGCAGTTGACTGAGCAAACTTGTTGTGCGAGGCATGAAACTTTGCATGGATGATCTAGAGGACATATTAGGACAATGGAGACCATTTGAGACCCTTGGAACTCAACCAACTTGATGAGGAGTGAAACCCTAGTTTAAGGCTCATTGTCTTAGGAGGAGGATTTGTCTAGTTAATCCTTAGTCAACTTGAGCAATTGAGGATCTCTAGGAGTATGTTTTGTGTGAAAATGGGAGGGAAAATTTTGGAGTACAAAACCTTCGATTGGTATGGACAAAGTCCCTTCGATTGGAATTCCAAAAGAGTCCATTAGAAGAACATGGAAAGGGTTCATTCGAAGAAGCTTTCAAAGAGTCCATTCGAAGAAGCTTTCAAAGGGTCCATTCGTAGAAGCTTTCAAAGGGTCCATCCGGAGAAGCTTTTAAAGGGTCCCTTCGAAGAAGCTTTTAAAGGGTACATTCGAAGGAGCTGAATCAGGGCCATTTGAAGGAGGCCATCAGGCCATTCGAAAGAGGGCATTCAAAGGCCAGTTACATAATCATTCAAAATTCAAAAAAAAGAGACAAAATCTCATGTGTTTGTCCAACGTTACAAATTCTCATTCATGGCTTTCAAACACAATTAAGGTTGTTTAAACATTTTCCTTCTTGTACCCTCTACCCCTTCTATATAAAAAGGTCACAAGTGTTGCAAAGGGGGAGGAACGAACATTGGAGAGACGCTTCCCACAAAATACACCAAAGGTTGTCAAACATTCATAAGTAATCAAAGCCAAAGCAACCCTTTAGATCGAAGGTGCCCACGCCCAGAAGTCCCAGATCAAAGTTGCACACATTCAGGAAGTGCCCAAATCGAAAGTTCAATCTACTGGTAAGAGAGGTTAAATTGTCCAACCATGTATTTACATAGCACATCCATACTTGTTGTTACCTTCGATTTTTCGTCCTAGACAGGATCAAAAGGATTGGGTTTGACACCCAGGTCATGTTCTTCGTTTGCTAACATTTGCTGCAGATTTAGCCTGAAAAGACCCAGCGCACACATGATCGAAGGACCTGGGTTTCGATACCTAGGTCCTGCATTTTATTTCGCTAACGTGATTTTGCAGGTATAACATCCCAGATCGAAGGAGATACCTTCTCTGGATCGAAGCCATAGTCTACTGGATTGAAGAAGGCATCTCCCCCTGAATTGAAAGACGTTCCCTTTCCTAGGATCGAAGGGCAATCCCCTTCCCTGGATCGAAGGCTTGTCACACCTACTCCATAGCTCAATCGAAAGAAGTCATTTCTTCTGAATCAAAAAAGGCCATATCTTTCCCAAGATCGAAGCCCCCACCTTTCCCTGCAATCGAAGGGTGCCCCCATTTGTATTTTTACTTTTTGGTTCATTTTTCTATTGACTTCTTTTTTTTAACATTAAAATCAAAATCACAAAAATATTAGGCTAGTTGTTTTTCCAAAAAAATTAATTTTGTAAATAAATTAATTAATTATTTTAAAATTTTTTCTTAAAATTAAAATTAAATAGACTTAGGCTTTGTTTTCTTTTATACCAAAAACAACAAAAAAATATTTCTTTTCTTTAGGATTTTTAGACGTCTTTTTTATTCCACGCGCGTTAATTCAATTCTATATTTTTACTATTATTGTATCCGTTTACCGGATGTAATAGATAAATTAGGATATTTACTGCTTTATTCCCCATTATCCTTGTATAATGTAAATCCCCTCTCCGAAGCATTGTAATAGCGTAGGATCTCTATTTTCTGCATTTTCTTTTACTGCTTTTCATATTAACTGCTAGTAACTAGACATGTATGACAATGACTGAAATCCAACGCTAGCAAACTTATTAAAAAGACAAATATAATTGAAACACAACACAATTGCACACAAGCACCTCTAAGGTACGCCCACTTTGGTTGCCTTTAAAAAACAGTCATGAGGTAGGAATGCTTTAGCAAAGACCCGTAAAATCAAAAGATCATAGTCCCTCGATGACCCTACGGTTAACTTCTCGGTAAATGATCTAGTCCCTAAAACAGAATTGCTAAAGCATCTCTATAATTGCCTTCGTGACTGTAACGTCCCTTCGATTGTCCCTCAAAATCCAACGACAAGTCTACCTACTCACTAATAGTAGGATAGCATTGTCTAAAGGAAAATAGGAAAAGAACAACCTTTTCGAGTATAAAAGTAGATAGCTGTTAGAAGTTTGCTAAAAAAATACTTTTTTGCACTTACACAGAAAACTACTTTTTCAAAAGACATTTTTCAAACACTTTGTATACGTTCTCTACTATCCCGAGAAACATTACAAAGTTCTCCGTACTAAGGCATTTTCAAAACATCTTCAAACACACAAAGTACAAAAGCATTTCAAAATTGATCAAACCTCTAAGAGCCCGTGGAAAACCACAGATGGAAAGGGTGCCAACACCTTCCCTTTCCATAATCTACCCCCTTACTCAGAAAACATCTCGAAAGGGTATTTTTTTGTTCTTTTCACCCTTTCCTTTGTTGGATAAAAGAAAATACGGTGGCGACTCTTGCTTATCGCACATTTGCGAACAAAAAACACAAAAAACTAGTATATAACAGTCGGTTCTGCCACCGTATCACAGATCCCAATTTTCATAATCGAGACCCTCAGATGCCTCTTGAGCACCAGATCATTCACCCCTAACACTCATCTTCTTCCTTTTCATAGCCAATTTTCCCAAACAGTAACGGCCAAGATAGTCATCATCAATAACCCCACTCACTTTTTCATTAATTTCCTCCAGCATCAAAATTCCTTTGTCTAGGCATATAGAATAAAGAAGATAAGGAAAAGGTAAAGGTACACGAGAATTTACCTCCTTGGTCTTAGTGATTTAAGCAAACTGCCCCGTTTCCTTAGAAATAATGCCAGCAACATCCACCGACCTGTCCTCCAAGATACACTACACAAGCAAGGCAACATCAATAGGAACAATTGACCTATGAAGCTTGCGTTTAATGTTGTTTAAAATAAAAAGAAGCAGAACTTGTGCTTTAGCCGTCATATCATCCCATTATACCGTAAAGGAAGACCTGCTACATTCAATTCTACGCTTCTTCCTTCCATCAGAATTGCACTAGCAATAGAATTGTGGTTTCTTAATTTTCCAAGCTCCTTGTTGTAGTCATCGATCTCGTGAATACACAACCGAAGCGGGTTACCCAAAAATTTGTTAATCGAGTCCGCATCAAAATGCAATGATTTTCCTCTTACAGTAGCTTGAAAAGAAATTTCTCCCCCTCAGTAGCAAGAGCATTTGCATAAAATTATCTGACCAAATAATAACTTATCTAGTCAACCAGATCTATCAACACATCCCATTTCTTTATTAGGAAAATATTGCATAGGCTTCTATTAAAGACTGTTGGTTTCAATCAAACACTTTTTCTCTAAAAAAAATGCCTTCCCAAAAGAATTTTGAATCTTGCTTCAACATTAACACTAAAAAATATGTGTTCATCAAAGTTTTGAGGTTGACTCGAACTATCCCCTTCAGCTTCCCTCACAGGTTTCAAGCAAAAATCTCTCTTAGGACCCATCTGAAAGACATCAAATCAAAAAAAAAATATAAGAAAATTCCTCCTTGTTGTACCCCAAAATTTTCCCTCCCATTTTTCTTCAAGACATTCTAATAAGGTCCTCAAATGCTCAAGTTGGCTCAAGAATTGATCAGACAAATTCTCCTTCTAAGTAATGGGTCCACAAGTAGGGTTTTGTATTTATCAAATAAGAATGGGTTTACAAGGTCTCAAGTTGGTTTCATAGTTCTTTATATGTCTTCAATAATGCTCATACCAAGTTTCAAGCCTTGCATCACAAGTTTGCTCAGTCAATTGCTCAGATGACTGAAAATTAACTATATTGGATGAAAAGTCAATTATGGTCAACATAGAGTCAAACCTCAATACTTTTGGTCAACATAAACATTTCTAAGTCATATCCATCATTTAATCAAGTTTTAATCATGATTCTTTAAGAAAATCCCTCAAATCATCAAAAGCCAAAAGTTGCCAAATTAGGGTTTCTTTAGGAGAAGTCAACTAAAATTTGACCAAGCATAACTTTCACATGCTTCATCAACTTTTCCCCAACCAAATCTCATTTTGAAGGAAATTAAATTATCTACAACTTTGTCTTTATAAGATTAAGTCCAAAAAATGCATCATTTAAGTGATATAAGCCAATACATTACAAGTCATTTAAAAAGTCAACAAAAAGACACTTTTTGTCAAGGCAACTTACATCAAGATAAAATCTTCAAGAGAAAAAATGACCAACAAAGAGGTTGTAGATGACACCTTTAGGTTTCCAAAAAGTCAAAGATCACTTTCAAAAGATGGAAATTGAGAGAGTTATGACCATTGCAAGTTGGGAAATTTTGGGCAAATGCATGAATTCCAAATTCAGAAAATTTGTAATTTTGAGCTATTGGGCCTGAGTTTTCAGATCCAAACATGTTCATGACATGTTTAAAGACCCCTAAGTCCATTAACATATTTTGTATGATATTTATTTCTTTTATTTGTATTTTATTCATTTAAAGTGAAAATTAAATCAAATAAAATATGAAACCATTAAATTTAAGCGCATGGACCTTTATTATGATCAGATTGGAGGCCCGAGGATGTGTCTTCAAGACCAAGAAAACATGCAAGGTTGATTGGAACAAGATTGAGAAAATATAAAAGCTTTTCATACAAATTTTCATTCAAATATTTTCACCATAAATGAAAAAGATATGATCCTATTTTCTAGACCTAAATCATTGTCCTATAAATACACATTGCATTCAGACCAAAAACACACATGAAAAGCTGCCTCAAGAAACAAGGGTTTTGTCACAAAATTTTCAAGATTAAGGCAAAGTTTCTTTGCAAGTTGCAAGCAGTTACAGTTCAAGCCAAGTGTGATGCGGTGGGAGAATTGACTTGAGGTTTTGCGTTTGTGTTTGCAAATCTTGCGGTTAGCAAGAGTCGCCACCGACTTTTCTTTCATCCAAAAAGGAAAGGTAAAAAAGCACAGGAAAGACCTTTGAGATGTTTTCTTGAGTTCGGGGGGTAGATTATGAAAAGGGAAGGTGCTAGCACCCTTTTCATCCATGGTTTTCCATGGGATCTTAGTTACTTGTTTAGATCACTTACTTTGCTTTGAAATTGTTTGAAATGGTGCTTTGTGTGGTTTTGAAAGTATTTTGAAAAGAGGTCATCGTTTAGGCAATCTTTGTAATGATTCTCGTTCGTAAGAATGTATACAAAGATGTTTGTCTTTTGAAAAATGTTCCAATGTTTTGAAAGTTGTTTTGAAATGTGTATGTGTTTGTTTTTTGAAAAATAGCAAGGATTGTTTTGAAATTGATCAAGTAACTAGAAGCTATCTACCTACTCAAATGTCTTTCTTGTGCATTTTTATTCCTTTGACATTGTTGATTTACCATTGATTTGGTAAACAACCCTATCTTTGGATGTAAACGGGACAGGCGTGGGTCATCGTATGACCATGATAGCAATGTTGCCAAGTATCTTAGTAATTTTTAGGGACCAAGATCATTTTTGTTTAGGCAACCTTTTGATAGCGTCATCGAGGGACTATGATCTTATTTTTGTTTTGTTTTGCCAAGATACTTCGCATGCGTAACATGACCATTTTTATTTAGGCAACCAAGTGGATGAAACCCTAAGGGTGCTTGTCTGCAATGTGTGTCATTTTACATGCATTTGATTTGTCTTGGATTAGGTCTTTTTTATTTGTTTTGTTTTTGGTCTTGTCATACAAACCCTAGTTTACTAAACATGGTATAAATGCGATAAATTGCGTAAATGTAAACTAAGCTATTACGACAATTATTATCGGAGGGGGGATACAAGTTTTTGAATGGGGATATTGCACAAAATGAACTCTAAAAATACTATTACAACCCAATTGAATATTGTGCGAATTAAATAAATGTACAAATATTTAAAATGCAATAAAAATGTATTTATGTAAAATGTTTTGTATTTGATTTTTGTATGAGAAAAATGATTTATCTAAGCCCTAAAAATAAGAGAAAAAATATTATTATTTTTGAAAGGGTGAAACCCTAATTTTCAATTAAAATAAAATATATGTTCTATATTATTATTTTGTCCATTTTTGCACAAGAAAATAATAAATAATATTATGTACAAATATTAAAAATTAAAATATATATGAAAATAAATAATTTATGTGTATAAATAATATAATAAAAATGTATAATATTTTTAAATATATTTACAAATTTTATTTAAGGAAATAAAGTATATTATCCTAATAAAACTATTTTTTATGCAAAAAATAATAGAAAAAATAAAATAAAAATGAAAAAAAATAAAGAAATTATTTTTCATGATTTTTATGATTCATAAAAATAAATAAAAGCAATAAATATAAAAAATATGAGAAAATATGAAAAATATAACAAATAAGGTCTGGGGTGCAAATAGTGGCCAGGGGGGGTGTGAAAATCAAAAACAGAAGGCCCAAGGCCCAAAACATCATCCCTGTACTCCAGCTTCCTCCCTGCACGCGCGTTTTTCTTCAAATATGTATCTCTCAAATGCTCCTTCAGCAGGATTTGGGTATGACAATGTGGGGACTTTGAGTGAGGCCTGAGGATCGTGTGAGCTTCCTTGAACTTCCTTCAAGCTATTCCAATACCTAGCTTGCTTTGTGGATGGCCAGAACTCTCTGTAAAAGTCAAGTTGCAAGCTCCAAGTTTGAAAATGGAAATGGCTGAAACAAAGCTTACAGATGCAGGATGAATGCTTGGATAGCTTTGGTAGGATATGTGGAAGGTGTTTGAAGTGTTTAAACAAAAAATGCACGAGCCAAAAATAAAATGGCTAGATTTTTGCAGAAGTTATGAGTTTGGGCAGAAATTTGGTGTTTTAGAGTTTTGGAGAGTTTCAGATGTCAAGCCTTCTTGTTTAGAATTGTAATGAGTTTGTATATTTGTATAGAATGATACAAAGTCCACTCCTGATCAGTTGTACAAGTTCTGACCTCTTTTGCAACTTTTCTTGCATTTGAAGAAAAGAGAAGTGACCAATGCAAACATGCTTGTACTGGCTGACTTGTGAGCTTTAGATAGTTGGTATACATTGCTAGTGGCCTGTGGAAATTGCTTGCTACAAAGGAACAGGTCCAAGGCTCAAGGTTGATAAAGTTACAAAAGCTCACTTTATGAAAATGGCATTGTAACCTTTATGCTTAAAATGGAAATGTAACTTTGTACAATGCTTCAAAAGTGAAAATAAATCCTTTAACCTCTGAGTTTGCATTTAATTATAGAGTGTAGAATGAGTTTAGGACCTGTAACGCAAGGTACAAGCATCATGGATCTAATTTGCAACTTGATACTTTGTGAAAATGGCATGAACAAAAGTGATAAAATGCCAATTTCTCTTCTTCGATTCTCCCTAACCACAAATGATCTTGGAGAGTCCTTGGACATTTTAGAAAGCTTGAAATGTGCTCTATAATCCATCTTTGAAATGTATTTTGATATACCTCTTGGAACTATGTGAAAAATGTCCATGAAGTTGGGTCAAAAACTTGCCTAAATTAGGGCAAATTTTCACTAAGTTATTTAGTTCATGGACCTATATTCACAAATTCATAACTTGAGATACAAGCATATTTTTGGAAATGTTTGTGAAGCAAATTTGTAGATTTCATGGAGGACTACAACTTTAATTTTTGAAGTTTTCTTTGAATCAAATTGCATCATGGTGAAAAAGTGGTGGAAAGTTGGGAAAAAATAAGAAAATTTCCATACTTAGAAAAATTCTAAGTTATGAAAATTTTCAAATTCAAAACCCTAAATTTCAAAATTGGTTTTCTTGGTGAATAAGTTTTATGTTTTGACATATCTTGGTGAGTTATGACCCTAGGCACTTGATTTTGACCAAAAAATCAAAGTTTGACTTTTCAGTGTACAGTTGACTTTTGATCAGTTGACTGCAAAATTCATCTATCAATCCAATGAACTTGAGATATTTTGAACCATATAATTGGGTCAAGATGATTCCATTTGACCCTTGAAATCATGTTTGAACCCAATTGGTCATTGGCTTGGTTAAAAAAATCAGAAATTGCCCTTTCTCAGTCAAAACCCTAATTTTGACCATTTTACCCTTTTGATGATTTGATCAAATTTCTTGAGGAGTTTTGATCCAAACTTGATCAAATGGTACATATGAGTCTAAAATGTTGATGTGGATCAAAAATTATGAAGTTTGACTGTAAATTGGCCATGGTTGACTTTTTCCCCAATATAGTTGATTTTTGGGTCAACTGTCCAATTGACTGATCAAAAATGTGGTTCAAGGCTTGAAACTTAACAGGAGCAATGTTAGGGGTCCAACATGATGTATTAAGGCCACATGAAGCATTGGTGGTCCAAAAATCCTTGTGCAAACTCAAACCCTAATTTTAGGTTATCAGTGCAAGATGAGGTATCTTGAGCTGACCAAACTCTAATCCTGTCTTAAGTCCAAGAGGTCTTGTGAGAAAAATCTTGATAAATGAGAGGGAAAATTTTGGGGTACAACAGCTACCCTTGTTCAATCTTCTTTAACCTGAAGAGTTAGATTGGCGAGTTTGTCGTTCGTGACTCGAAGGTAAAAGATGATTGGACACTAGAGTGCCCATAAATTTGCACTCGACAAAAATGTAGTTGAGGGAATGGGCTTAAAGATGCCATTTGGAGAGGTGATAGAACCTTGTTAGAGATGGGCTTAAAGATGCCATCCAAGAATGTTTGTTGAATTATAAGTTGTAAGTCAGAAGAATAAGTATCAGAATGGTGTCTGTATCTGGAACGTATTTGAGCTGTATCTGGAGACTTGAAATCTGAATGAGAAACAGAAGAGCATCCGTGTTTGGAGCGTATCTGAACTAGACATCTGAATAAGTAACTGAATGACTTCCGTGTCTGGAGTGTATCTGAACTGTATCATAAAAGCTGAATCTAAATGAGTGACAGAATGGCAACCGTGTCTGGAGCGTATCTGAACTGTATCATGAAATTAGGGTTTGAATGAGTAATAAAATAGCATCTGCGTCTGGAGCGTATCTAAACTGTATCTGAACTTGAAATATGCATAGGGGCCAGAATGGCATCCATATCTGGAGTATATCTGATCTTGAAATCTGAATAAGTAACAGAATGACTTTCGCGCCTGGAGTGTATCTGTATTATATCTTGAGTTGAGATTTGAATAAGTAACAGAATGACTTCCGTGTTTGGAGTGTATCTGAACTGTATCATGAAAGTTGAAATCTGAATGAGTGAAAGAATAGCAACCGTATCTGGAGCGTATTCGTACTGTATCTGAAGTTGAATCTGAATGAGTAAGTCCGAATAAGTGACAGAAAGGCAACTGTGTATGGCGCGTATCCGCATTGTATCTGAAATATTTGAACATTGTTAATGGTAGATGTTATCTTATCCTGAAAAGAGTAAAATGTTATCTGAAACACAAAGTTATGTTGCATGAAATGTATGATGCAATAAATGTGTTTTGTCAATGTTTATGATATATGGATGTAATGTATGCGCATGTAAGCAGATTTGCTGTATTGCTAAGGAAAATAAATCCTTGACTACTGCCAGGGAAAATAAATCCTTGACTGCTGAGAATAAGAAATCCTTGGCGACTGATGGGGATTAAAAATCCTTGATGACTTCTCTGGGGATATAGGGATCCTTGGAGTATTGACAAAAAATTCTATTGCGAGCAAAGCAGAACTGCTTGAGTAATTTGTTTGGTGAATTTAGAGAATTTGATGACTTCTACTGGGGATTAGACAATGGGAATCATTGTTTTATTGGGGAATAAGAAAACTCTGATGATTTCTGCGGGGAAATAATAAAGAGAATCTTCATTCTGATGGGGAGCAATGAAAGCTCTATGGGGAAGAAGGCTTACTGCCGGGGAGTAGGTTTAGGAGTTTGGGTTGTCTTCCACTCTACTGGGGAGTTACCCTAGGTTGGGGAGAGACAAAAGTGAACTGATATCTGGTTGATTTTCAAATTTCAAGATAACTTGTTGGGGAATTTGGATGGTTTCCGCTGGGATCGGTAGTTAGAAGTTTTGGCTCCGCTGGGGATTGAGAGTTTGAAGTTTTAGCTCCGCTGGGGATTGAGAGTTTGAAGTTTTAACTCTAATGGGGATCTAAATGATGTACTGTAGGGATTGCTCGTGGAATAGCCTAAAGACGTTTTCCTTATCCTTTCATTCTGTCAGTAATTGTTCTTTTCCATCCTGTTTATTTGTAAACAATAATTATGTTCAAATGTACATGTTCATCAACGAATCATTGGAGGTTTTTGCAAATAAAAACACAAGTGTAAAGAAAAAGGCAAATAGTTTTTTGTACTTTGAAAGAGATATCTTTGTAATTACTTTGGATAAGTGTTTTGTACAAAGGAGACAGACATCCTAGTAAGAGGATGGTGTCATAAAAGTAAGAAAAATGTATACAAAGAAAGATAGCTATGTGTAAAAATCCCATGGGGTTCCCATTCTGCTATAGCCTTCATATCTCTGAATATCTTGTTTGTCTATCGCTTCGTCCGAAGATGATTGAATTGATTAGAAGCTCAGAGTTTGTCAGTGAAGAGATTGTCCTTAAAGTGATCCAACGAGACATAGTCATACGCTTTAATTCCCTAACTTTTGCCTGGACCGCCCTTTCGGGTTTTCAGTCCACCAGGAAACCCTTTTTTCCCCAAGTTTCCCTTTCGGGTTTTCAACTTGCCGGGTGTACATATTTTTTTATTTTATCCCTAATTTTTTCCTGAACCTTTTTGGTTCGTCGGGATGCCCTTGTTTTGCCTAGGTGTGTCAACCTAGCGGGTCTCTTATGCATAGTATCTTTTGACTATGTCTGCATTTGCAGGGTGTGACAGGTCGTCACCGTCCATGGTGGTTAAGATCATTGCCCCACCAGAAAAGATGTTCTTGATTACAAATGGTCCTTAATAAGTAGGAGTCCATTTTCCCCTGGGATCACTTTGTGGAAAGATGATGCGCTTGATCAATAGATCTCCAACTTGATATATCTGGCGTCTGACTTTCTTGTTGAAAGCCTTGATCATCTGTTTTTGATATGTCTGACCGTGGCAAACAGCTGTAAGCCTTTTTTCGTCAATTAAGTTCAGTTGATCAAGTCGAGTCTGGATCCAATCGTCTTCACTCAAACCTGCATCCTTCATGATTCTCAAGGAGGGAATCTGAACCTCGATAGGTAAAACAACCTCCATGCCATAAACCAAGGAATAGGGTGTTGCCCCAGTTGATGTGCGAGCCGTGGTACGATACCCGTGGAGAGCAAACGGTAACATTTCATGCCAGTCCTTGTAGGTGACTGTCATCTTTTATATGATCTTTTTGATATTTTTGTTAGCAGCTTCGACTGCACCATTCATCTTTGGCCGGTAGGGAGATGAATTGTGATGTTGAATCTTGAACTACTCGCATAAAGCGGTGATCATAGTATTGTTAAGGTTTGTACCATTATCAGTGATGATCCTTTTTGGGATACCGTACCGGCAAATAAGGTTCTGCTTGATGAAGCGGGCAACAACATTCTTAGTAACGAATGCGAAGGAAGTTGCTTCGACCCACTTGGTGAAGTAGTCAATGGCCACCAGAATGAAGCGGTGTCCATTGGATGTTGTAGGCTTGATCTCTCCAATCATGTCGATTCCCCATATAGTGAAGGGCCAAGGAGCTGTTAAAACATTTAGAGGAACCGGAGGCACGTGTACCTTGTCTGCATAGATTTGACATTTGTGACAAGTCCGGGAGTGTTGATAGCAGTCATCCTCTATGGTAGACCAGTAATAGCCTACCCGTAGAATCTTCTTCACAATCGTATGCCCGCTAGAGTGAGTGCCAAAGGTACCTTCGTGCAATTCAGCCATAATCCTTTCAGCTTCAGTCTTGTCCACATAACGGAGCAGAATAGAATCATGATTGCGCTTGTACAGGATGCCATTGCTTAGGAAGAACTTAGCTGAGAATCTCCTTAAGAACTTTTTGTCATTGACTGAAGCTCCTTCTGGGTATTCTTGAGCCTCGAGATACCTTTTGACTTCATGAAACCATGGTTGGTCCACTACTTCTTCGGTATTAATCTCGTGACAGTGTGCTAGTTCGTCCATCCATTCAATGGTGATCTGGGGAGCCTCATTATTGATCGCACTAAATCGCACTATGTTTCTGACTCAAATATCACATGTTTTCCTTAGTTTTTATTGTCATTTTCTCGTATTATGTTCCTTTTTCCTTTGTTTTCAGGATCCTTGTCATTTCAGAGCCTTCTGTGAAGAAACGAGCCAAAACGCCAAGAAATTAGGATTTTTCAAGATATTTTGCACTTATGGCGTTCAGCACCGCGCTGGCTACAGGAAACGCGATGACGTGGCCCACTTTCACCCAGAGATCAACTGCCACGTTCCCATGATGTGGCGGTTCCAGGCGCCGCGCCCGCGGCCACCCTCACCGCGCCCGCGGCCTTCACAAAATGGTTCCCGCTCAAAGGAAGTTAAGGGGCATACTGGTCCTTACGCACTTCAAAGTTCCTCTATAAATAGCTTTCGATTCTCATTCTTTATTTTCATCCAAGCTTAGTACAATCTTAAGCCATATACTATCAGTTTCTGTAAAGTAATAATCTCTTCACATCGGGGAGTTATTGCG
Source organism: Vicia faba (assembly GCA_948472305.1). Classification (NCBI taxonomy): domain Eukaryota; kingdom Viridiplantae; phylum Streptophyta; class Magnoliopsida; order Fabales; family Fabaceae; genus Vicia; species Vicia faba. Next base: position 595,357,588 of record OX451736.1, read on the forward strand.
GTGTAGATTGAGTTGTAATCGAGTCTTGGAGCACTTTGGTTGAAGTTCATCATACCGGCCTTACTTTTCCGTAGATTTGTATCAGATTCAAGTCTCCGACCGGAGCAAGGTTCTAATTTATTGCATTTCTTTATTTAATTGCTCTTACCATAGTCTACACGTTTTATAGACTTTAAATGCTCTTACCATAGTCTACACGTTTTATAGACTTTAAATGCTCTTACCATAGTCTACACGTTTTATAGACTTTAAATGCTCTTACCATAGTCTACACGTTTTATAGACTTTAAATGCTCTTACCATAGTCTACACGTTTTATAGACTTTAAATGCTCTTACCATAGTCTACACGTTTTATAGACTCGCACTTATTATGTCTGGCTAAACTATAAAGGTTAGGATGTAATGATTGTCATCGTGGTTGTGTTCCAATTATCATGCTAGTGAAAATACTCTGGGGATGTTTTGCTTCTAACTTAAGTCGATTGTGTTTAAATGTTTAATTGGGTAAGATCGAAAGCCGTCCAAGCTGATGATACGACTTGATTATTATTTAACCAAACAAAAAGAGCGACAGCCGTTGATTGGTTAAATAGGAATCATTGACCCTTTTTAGAAAACGATTTTGAAACTATTTTCGGACGCGTTTGTAGGTTTAAAATCTGACTCTTGGCCAAAAGCCAAAAGTCTCTTTAAGTTAATCTTTCCGAGTAAGATCACTTTTCTATTAAGTCAAAACTATCAATTTCTTAAAAATAGGTTTACCTCTTTAACGCGGAAGGCACCCTTTATATGTGACAATAAAGGAATTTAATTTAAAGAGTAAACTCGGTTCTTAGTAGTCAAAAGCTACAAGTTCCCGTTAAACTGATTCTTTGCTATCAATAGAAAATACTGCCCCATAAGTAGGTTCATCTACGCATGACCGGACCAATATCTGATTACATGATTTACATTCCAACCTGTCTTTTAAACTGTTATTTCCCTCGCATATTTACTTTGTGCACTGCACTCACATCAATATCCTTATTCGCCTTAGATAAGCACCTTAGCAATAGAGTTGATAGATTGACAATTGGTCTCTGTGGTTCGATAATCTTATATATTACTTCGATAGGCTGTACACTTGCAGTACTATATTTAGGCTATACGTTACAGATAATACAGCCCCCATCAAGTTTTTGGCGCCGTTGCCGGGGACCAACTTCGTCAAATTTCGTACCCTATTGTTATCCCGTTTAGACTAAGGCTATTCTAGCCGGTAGATGCGTAGAAATCGTAGCACCGGCAACCTAATAGATCCTTTAGTAGAACCTGAACGTTACGCTCGTGCCCGTCTTTTTATTCGCAAGATAAGAAGAGCTATGGCAGAAGATCGTAACCAAAGACCGCTCAAGGAATTCGCCCAACCATCTAACGAGGAACCTAGTTCTAGTATAGTAAACCCTGCTATAACTACCAACAACTTTGAACTAAAGCCCTCGTTACTACAATTAGTACAACAAAACCAATTCGCTGGTCTCGCTACCGAGAACCCGAATCAACATTTAAAGGTATTTATCCAGTTAGCTGACACCCTTAAGGGAAATGGAGCCACGCCCGAAGCTATCCGATTAAGACTATTTCCTTTTTCCCTTAGAGGTAAAGCTCACGACTGGTTAGACGCCCTTCCAACTAACTCAATAACAACTTGGGAAGACCTTAGGAGAGCTTTTCTTGCGAGGTATTTTCCACCAAGCAAGACCGCTGTTCTTAGGAACCTGATCACTTGTTTCACCCAAAACCAAGGCGAATCACTTTTTGATGCCTGGGAGAGATATAAAGAACTTTTAAGAGCCTGTCCGCACCATGGCCTAGAGCAATGGTTAATCATACATACCTTCTATAATGGACTCCATTACAACACAAAGATGTCCATAGACGCTGCCGCTGGCGGAGCGTTGATGAACAAACCTTACCCTGACGCTTGTGCCCTAATAGAGGACATGGCCCAAAACCATGCCCAATGGGGATTAGAACGAGCGACAGTAGAGAAAAAGGAGAGCCATGGAGGAAAGCATGAGGTAAGTTGCATGGACATGATCAATGCCAAGATGGACGCCCTAGCCTTGAGAGTCGAGAACATGTCTCAAAACCCAACCACAGTAGCAGCAATCCAATCGGAGTGCGAACTCTGTGGAGCTCAAGGACATCAAACCGTTGACTGTAACCTTTTGAACGAATCAAGCTCAGACCAAGTTAACTATACTCAAGGGAACCCTTTCTCGAATACCTACAATCCTGGATGGAGGAACCACCCGAATTTCTCTTACAAAAACAACAACCCTATCCAAAATCCCGGACCTTCGAGACCTCAAGGATTCCAAACGCAAAAACAAAACCAACCTATGCAAATAGTACCCCCAAGACCAAACCTTAAAGAAACCATAGACACCTTTATTCAAGCTCAAACCCAGCAAAATAAGGAGTTTATGAACCAACATATTCACACGAACGAACTGGTTACTCAACTAGCAACCAAGTTTGACCAGATAATAACCCACACCAAAATGCTTGAGACTCAGATTTCCCAAGTAGCACAAAACACCTCTGTACAAGTTGCACCTGGAGGACAATTCCCTGGACAAACTCAACCAAATCCAAAAGGCCAAGCAAATTCTATCACACTAAGAAGTGGAACCGCTTATGAAGGACCTAGAAATCCTGACTTAAGCACATCAGAAGATGCTACGCCCAAAGACCAGGTGGAGGAACCAGAGAAACCAGGAAAGCAATCAAAACCAGAAGTAGGGAAAAACACTCAACAACCTTATAAACCACCTATTCCATTCCCACAGAGGCTGAAAAACACCAAAGTAGAAAACCAGTACCAAAAGTTTATTAAGGTAATAGAGAAACTCCATGTTGAGATTCCTTTTACTGAAGCTATAACCCAGATACCATCATATGCTAAGTTTCTGAAAGATATTTTGACCAATAAACGACGACTCGATGATCCCAAGCCTTTAGAATGTCATTTTATATCCGAAAATAAACTCGCCAAGAAAGATAAAGACCCTGGAAGTTTTTCTATCCCTTGCATCCTAGGTAACCATATGATAGACAAAGCATTTTTAGACCTAGGAGCAAGTGTAAGTCTGATGCCTCTGGCCGTCTGTAAGAGGTTAAAATTAGGAGAACTTCAACCTACTAAGATGTCCTTACAACTAGCTGATAGATCTGTCAAATATCCCATGGGTATTTTAGAAGACATACCTGTCAAGATTGGTCAGTTGTACATTCCGACCGACTTCGTCGTAATGGATATCAAAGAAGATGAAGACATCCCAATCCTCTTAGGAAGACCTTTCCTATCGACCGCCGGAGCTATAATAGATGTTAAGAAAGGGAAACTGACTTTCGAGGTAGGAGATGAAAAGATTGAGTTCATTTTATCAAAATTTCTAATGGCACCAGTAATAGGAGATGCGTGTTATGCCATCGACATCATTGATGAATGTGTAAATGAGCTCGAACAAAACGAATTATTATCAACCCCTATTTTAGAGGATGACGGATTTGAGAGTATCGAACCGTACATTGACGACAACCTTTTCGAATGCTTAGCTCTTACCCCTGACCTTATGCCGCGTACTGAGAAACCCACTATAGAACTTAAGGAACTACCCAAGAATCTAAGATATGAGTTTTTGGATGAGGAGATGAGTAGACCTGTTATAATTAGCGCCACTCTAAACCAAATAGAAACAAATCAACTATTAGATACCTTGCGAAAATATCCCTCAGCTTTATGGTATAAAGTTTCAGATTTAAGAGGTATAAGCCCATCCGTATGCATGCATCGGATTATGCTAGAAAAAGATTCGAAACCCTCAAGAGAACATCAAAGAAGAATAAACCCTATCATGAGTGATGTAGTCAAGAAAGAAGTTCTTAAGTTATTAGAGGCTGGTATCATATACCAAATTTCGGACAGTGAATGGGTAAGCCCAGTCCATGTGGTACCCAAGAAAGGAGGTATCACTGTTCTAAAAAATGAGAAAGGTGAGCATGTGGCAAAACGAACAGAAGGAGGATGGCGAATGTGTATAGATTACAGAAGGTTGAATAAGGCAACAAGAAAAGACCATTTCCCTCTCCCATTTATAGATCAGATGCTTGAACGTCTAGCAAGACACTCATGTTTCTGCTATCTTGATGGATATTCGGGATTTTTCCAAATCCCTATTCACCCAGAGGACCAAGAAAAAACCACATTTACATGCCCTTATGGAACATTCGCTTATAGACGAATGCCCTTTGGACTCTGTAATGCACCTGCCACTTTCCAACGTTGTATGATGTCAATTTTCGCAGACTACCTAGATGGAATTATGGAAGTATTTATGGACGATTTTTCAGTGTGTGGGTTTGATTTCAAAAACTGCCTCTCGAACTTGGAGAAAATCTTAAAAAGATGTGTGGAAGTAAACCTTGTGTTGAATTGGGAAAAGTGCCACTTTATGGTAAGTGAAGGGATAGTCTTGGGACACATTATTTCTGAAAGAGGTATAGAAGTCGATAAGGCCAAGATAGAAGTTATAGAAAACTTAAACCCACCTAAGACCGTTAGGGAAATAAGAAGTTTCCTAGGACATGCCGGGTTCTACCGACGTTTCATCAAGAATTTTTCCGCAATAACTAAGCCTTTAACTAACTTATTGATGAAGGATGTCGAGTTTGAATTCGACCAAAAATGTCTTGAGGCCTTTGAAGTTTTAAAGCAAGCTCTTATTTCAGCACCTATCATAAGACCACCTGATTGGACCCAACCCTTTGAAATCATGTGCGATGCTAGTGATTTCGCTGTAGGGGCTGTACTAGGGCAAAGGAAAGACAAAAAACTGCATGCAATTTACTACGCTAGTAGAACATTAGACGCCGCCCAGCTAAATTATACAACCACAGAAAAAGAATTGCTAGCCGTAGTTTTTGCTATTGATAAATTTCGATCTTATTTGGTGGGAGCAAAAATAATAGTATACACAGATCATGCAGCAATCCGGTACTTGTTAAGTAAGAAAGATGCTAAGCCTAGATTGCTCAGATGGGTACTTTTACTCCAAGAATTTGACTTGGATATTAAGGATAAAAAAGGAGCTGAAAACTTAGTAGCTGATCATCTCTCTAGGTTAGAACACCTTAAGCCTGAACTTATACCTATAGACGATCACTCTACTTATGAAAGATTAATAGCTGGGATAAACTCGACTGAAGAAGAGACTTATGAGGAAATCTCAACCATGAACGAAATACCATGGTACGCAGATATTGTAAATTATCTAGCCGCTGATATCATACCCTCCGACTTAAGCTACCAACAGAAGAAGAAGTTTTTCAGAGATGTTAAACACTTCTTTTGGGATGAACCCCTCCTATTCAAAAGAGGAATAGATAATATATTCCGACGATGTGTGCCGGAGGAAGAAGTAGGCAATGTCATTAAACATTGTCATGCTTCACCTTATGGTGGACATGCAAGCACGTCTAAAACATGCGCCAAAATATTTCAAGCAGGTTTTTATTGGCCTACTGTATGGCGCGATGTCCACACTTACATTACAAAATGTGACCGATGCCAACGCACTGGGAACATCTCAAGACGTGATGAAATGCCTTTAAGAAACATCCAAGAAGTGGAAATATTTGATGTCTGGGGTATAGATTTCATGGGACCTTTTCCTTCCTCAATGGGTAACAAGTATATCCTAGTAGCTGTCGATTATGTCTCAAAGTGGATCGAAGCTGTTGCATCACCCACAAACGATACCAAGGTAGTTATCAAACTGTTTAAGAATATTATTTTCCCTAGGTTTGGAACCCCGAGGTTAGTCATAAGTGATGGAGGATCACATTTTATATCTAAGATATTTGACAAGCTTCTAAGCAAATACGGAGTAAAACATAGAGTAGCATCACCATATCACCCGCAAACCAGTGGCCAAGTAGAGGTATCAAATAGGGAGATTAAGCAGATCCTAGAAAAAACCGTATCATTATCCAGAAAAGACTGGTCTGGAAAACTTAAAGACGCCTTATGGGCTTATAGAACGGCTTATAAAACCCCTATTGGAACAACTCCTTATCAATTGGTTTATGGAAAGTCCTGTCATTTACCCTTCGAACTAGAACATAAAGCCTATTGGGCCATTAAATCCTTGAATCTAGATTACCTGAAAGCCGGAGAAAAACGTATCCTGGACATTCACAAGCTAGAAGAGCTTCGCTTGAATTCCTATGAGAATGCCATCATATATAAGGAAAGAACCAAAATGTGGCATGATAAAAAAATCATCAAGAAAGATTTCAACATTGGTGATCCTGTTCTCCTATTTAACTCAAGATTACGACTTTTTCCTGGTAAGCTTCGTTCAAGATGGACAGGTCCATTTGAAGTGTCAAGAGTTCTAAAGTCTGGAGCAGTAGAAATCAAAAACAATTCATGTGCTCCATTTGTGGTAAATGGACAAAGACTGAAGCTCTACAAAGGAGGCGATTTGCCTGTTGACTACTCTAGTCATATTCTTATAGACCCACCAATACCCACATAAAGTAAGATCTAATCGTCAAGCTAAACGACGTTAAACAAGCGCTGCCTGGGAGGCAACCCATGGTTTATTCTTTATTTTATTTTATTTTATTTTAGTAATTTATATATTTTATCTGGACTAATTTCTTGTGTTTATATTTTCAGGATGCATCACCCCGATGGTATGGTTGTGATTTTCAGAGATGAAGCGCAAAAGGCCCGATTTGCTACCTTATCTGCTAGACCTATGGTACCCACTAGGTACCCCGATCAGAGCTGCATGGAGGCACTAGGGATCGAGCCAAGTATTCGGTATCTATGCAACCAACTTAGCTGGGATTCTTATGCCGATGATGTCCACAAAACATACAGGAACCTTACTCTGGAGTTTCTTAGCTCTATGGACTATAATCCACGAGTAGGTGAAGGAGATGAGCGAGGACGCCTGAGTTTCAGATTGTTTGGCACCGAGTATACCCTGACCACCAAAGAATTTGGGGATTTGCTTGGTTTCCAAACTGGACCGACCGCTATAACTGAGTTCCCATTGAGTTGCTACATGGACAGAGACATTGACAAATTTTGGCAGGACATTACTGATAGAGCCAGTCTTGACCCCTCTACCCAGCTGTCCCGGAAGATCCATAACCCGGCCTTCCGATACTTCGAGATGATCCTATGCCACACTTTCTTTGGGAGGAGTTACTGTGACCACTTGGTCACCGCTGAGGAGATCCTTTTCTTATACTGTGCTAGTCAGTCCAGACCTATAGCTAGTGGAGGTTTTCTGATAGAGAGCCTCGAGCAGACTGCTCGATCCGCTGTAGGGCTCATTCATTCCGGAGGGAATGTGACACAGATAGCTTCTGCTTTGGGTTTAGACAGTATGATAGCACAGCTGACCCCATACTGTGGATATACTTTTCTAGATTTAGACTTTTGCATGGATCGTGGATTCATGAGGAGGGCCTCTTTCCACCCATATCGGTACAGATTGCTTATCAATGACCAGACAGTTTACACCTTCACCATGCCAGACCCTCAGATGACTTGTGTTTCCAACTCTGCTAATTGGAACTATTCTGTAGAAGGTTGGGGTGAGATATCAGAGTACACTCCAGAATACACTCCTGCCTCCGAAGAGTACACTCCAGAATACACTCCTGCTTCTGAAGATCCCACTCAGGACTACACTCCTGCCTCCGAGGACTCCGCTCCAGATCACACATCCCGACCCGAGGTTACACATACTACTGTTCTTACTAATAACCTCAGCTTGCAGGAACCTGATATTCGCACTCTATTGACTGCCATGCGCACTGAGATAACCACTCTCCGCAATGAGGTGGCTGACCTTCATTTGCAGTTGGAAGTAAACGATGTTACCTTCGCTGGTGAGTTAGATGAATTAGCTCACGAGGTGGCAGAGATTCGACGCCAGCTGACCGAGCTGCGTGGCCCAGGCACTCCTGCAGAGCATCCTACCGGTTGGCAATAGATCTTTATTGTTCACAAGATATCTAGTTTCAGTATTATTAGTATTATGTTGATTTCCTTTTCAGACTCATTTTTATTTTTGCATTATCTGTTTCCTGAGTTGTTAATATTTATTTTGATGACCCAATGACCGTACCTATATCTATATATATATATCTGCATATGTTTTATTTATTTACTAATGTTTTTGTTTTTCTAGGTCACCATAGTTTTAATATAAAAATAAAATAAATAAACATGTGTCTATGTATTCACGTACATATATGCACATTTATAAGAAAAATAGGTACACCTCCAGAAATTGAAGATAATGGCGAGGAAGAAAAAGCCCAATGGAAAGAAAGCCAGGCCAGCCCAACTGACCTCGACCTCACCGCGCCCGCGGTAGGCCCTGCCGCGCCCGCGGTGACGCAACGGTCACCTAACGGCTAGTAGCTCGTTTTTCCCACCATTTTACCACTTTTTCAATTTCCAATCCCATTTTCTTCCAATTTTAACCCACTTTATTACCCATACCAACCCACTACATTTATTTCCATTATTTTCATCATAAATATTTACAAACCACCATTTTCTTTCTTCCCTTCCTATAAATACCCCCTACTATATCATTTTCTTCCTCACACCTTCATTACTTCTACATCCCATTCTTTCTCTCTTTTTACCCACAAGAAAATCCTATGGAATATCACGGTTACATTTTACGTGGTGGTCAAGCCGGAGAAAGGCAACTAAAGCGGCTTGAAAAATTGCTGACAACACCAATACACTCTACCAGGTATATCGATGAAAACTGTCTATATTCATTAGGTATATACCATAGTGTATTCTTCCTTCTAGATAAAATAGGTATGCATGATATTTTTGCTACTCAAGCACCGACCTACCCTAGGCTGACGTTCGAGTTTTTAAGTTCTTTAATTTATAACGTCTCTCCTAACACTGCTAGCACCGTAGGTGGAGTCAAATTTAGAATGTTTAATGTCGAATATGATTACTCCACTGACGGTCTAGCCGCCATGTTAGGATTGCCTTATGGGGATGGTGCCATTTGTGAAGCACCTTTAGACACGGATTGGGCATTTGAAGCATTTTGGGCCAGAATTACTAAACAAAATGCAACATCTTTTGATGGCCTTCTTGCTTCTCACATCCACAATCCTGCCCTTCGTGTCTTTAGATTTCTTTTAGCATCCACCATCTTTGCTCGGGAAAACCCAAACAAGGTGAATGCTAAAGAATTAATTATCATGCAGAGCTGCCTCACAGACACCAAAGTTAATCCCGTCCCATTCATGATTGCCCACATGCACCATGTTTTAAGAAAAGGTGGGCCGATTTCCTTTGGTGGACTGATTACCACTATTGCCCGTGCCATAGGATTGGATACGGAACTTGCCACCCTAGAACCACTTCCTCCTCGGATTGCAAATCTTAAATTTTTCAGGGATATGCGTTTATGCAAGACGAGGAAGGAAGGTGGTTACTTCCTAATGGTTGGAGGTGCTGCCGTACCCAGTGTTGTTATGCCTTGCACCCGTCGTACTGATATTCGATTTGAGCGTAACTGGACCTACGATCTCAACGCTCCTGCTTTTATTGGTCCGTTGCCCCCAAATCTACCTTTAAATGAGGGTAACAACACTGATGATGAGTACGATTTCCAAACAGAGGAACCACCCCATTTTTCACCTCCACACACGGCACCTTCAACCTCTAACCCACATGCAGGTACAGCTCCTAGCTTCCATGTCACTGAGGACATGTGGCGTGAGCATATGGCCCGAGAGGCCCAGAGGGACACCCTCCTTGCTACCTTGCAGCAACAGGCGACCGACAACATGGCCTTCATGCAAGCGTCCCAAGAACAAAATGCTAGCTCTCTGCGCACTATTATGGAAAGTCAGCTGGCTTTTCAGAGAGAACAGCACCTACACCAGACCACAAACGCTCGTCACTTCCAATTGATGGAGGCAACCCAAGGAACCCTCATTGGTCGGACCCAAGAGCTACAAGCGGCAAATGCCGCCTTGTCAGAGAGACTGGAGCAGCTTGTTTTGGACCGAGATAGCCGCCGTCGCAGCCGTAGCCGCCGTTCCGGTCGTACCAACCAGGATGGTGAAGGTCCTAGTGGCCCCCACTAGTGTTTTCAGGTACCTCCTCCTACCTTATTTTGGAACATTGAGGACAATGTCTGATTTAAGTGTGGGAGGAGCATTTATCGCTTTTATTTCCCATTTTTCGCTTTTATTTTCCGTTTTTCCTGCTTTTATTTACCTTCCGCATTTTTCCTTTTTTTCGTAGTTAATAAAATGCATGTGATAGGCGAGTCTTTCTGCGTAGTGTACCCTTTCATTTCCCCCACCTTTTAGCCTTACAAAATTTTTATTTTTCAAAGATTTATGGTTGTTTTTAAGGATTTGGGCTATGAGACAGGTCCTAGATAGGGTCTGTTTCTCGGACACTCACTTTTTGAAAAATTCGTTATCATTTTTACACCATAAGCCTTTTTGAATATTTAGATTAGATCCTTTCTCCCCAATATGCTATGATTTTGAATAAAGCTGTACAAATAGGTCTTCAAGTAGTTTATCTTAGCAGTCAGCTCCGGCCTAAGCATGCTCTAAGTGTGGGATCGATGAATATAAGTGGATGATCTCTATTTTTGCCTTAAAAGTTACAAAATAAAGTATGAATACGACTACGAGTTGGGTAATCCTCACAAAGATTACTTAACTCAAGAAAGTTGTAAACACTAACAAAAACAAAGAAAAAAATATATAAGGCATATCTGTTGTAGTTGGTTCAGAGGTATCTGGTGCTGAACTTGGTAGGGCGGACTACGGTCCGATCCCCCGCAACTGCAAATGGGTAAAATAAAAAGGGATTAAACCAACTCTTGTACCAGAATCCCATCACTTGAGATCAGAGTCACTAACCGGTCACTACACCATGAGTATGTACGGATAACGGGCTTAATGTGATTGCGCCTGAATGAAAAAGGACCTCGTACAAAAAGAAGTCTTAGCATAGTAAGGATATTTGGATCAATCTGTATACTTATGAGGTTTATGTCCGCATTTCTACGAGTAGTGTAATTAAGATACCCTTGATTCAGATAGTTAGTGCCTGACAACACACCCTTACTCGGACTTAGAAGCCCTCTTTGCCCAAAACCTGTATACACCATAAATTTTCTTTCATCTACTTTTAAGAGTTGTTGCTTGAGGACAAGCAAAGGTCTAAGTGTGGGAGGATTTGATCGCACTAAATCGCACTATGTTTCTGACTCAAATATCACATGTTTTCCTTAGTTTTTATTGTCATTTTCTCGTATTATGTTCCTTTTTCCTTTGTTTTCAGGATCCTTGTCATTTCAGAGCCTTCTGTGAAGAAACGAGCCAAAACGCCAAGAAATTAGGATTTTTCAAGATATTTTGCACTTATGGCGTTCAGCACCGCGCTGGCTACAGGAAACGCGATGACGTGGCCCACTTTCACCCAGAGATCAACTGCCACGTTCCCATGATGTGGCGGTTCCAGGCGCCGCGCCCGCGGCCACCCTCACCGCGCCCGCGGCCTTCACAAAATGGTTCCCGCTCAAAGGAAGTTAAGGGGCATACTGGTCCTTACGCACTTCAAAGTTCCTCTATAAATAGCTTTCGATTCTCATTCTTTATTTTCATCCAAGCTTAGTACAATCTTAAGCCATATACTATCAGTTTCTGTAAAGTAATAATCTCTTCACATCGGGGAGTTATTGCGGTGTAGATTGAGTTGTAATCGAGTCTTGGAGCACTTTGGTTGAAGTTCATCATACCGGCCTTACTTTTCCGTAGATTTGTATCAGATTCAAGTCTCCGACCGGAGCAAGGTTCTAATTTATTGCATTTCTTTATTTAATTGCTCTTACCATAGTCTACACGTTTTATAGACTTTAAATGCTCTTACCATAGTCTACACGTTTTATAGACTTTAAATGCTCTTACCATAGTCTACACGTTTTATAGACTTTAAATGCTCTTACCATAGTCTACACGTTTTATAGACTTTAAATGCTCTTACCATAGTCTACACGTTTTATAGACTTTAAATGCTCTTACCATAGTCTACACGTTTTATAGACTCGCACTTATTATGTCTGGCTAAACTATAAAGGTTAGGATGTAATGATTGTCATCGTGGTTGTGTTCCAATTATCATGCTAGTGAAAATACTCTGGGGATGTTTTGCTTCTAACTTAAGTCGATTGTGTTTAAATGTTTAATTGGGTAAGATCGAAAGCCGTCCAAGCTGATGATACGACTTGATTATTATTTAACCAAACAAAAAGAGCGACAGCCGTTGATTGGTTAAATAGGAATCATTGACCCTTTTTAGAAAACGATTTTGAAACTATTTTCGGACGCGTTTGTAGGTTTAAAATCTGACTCTTGGCCAAAAGCCAAAAGTCTCTTTAAGTTAATCTTTCCGAGTAAGATCACTTTTCTATTAAGTCAAAACTATCAATTTCTTAAAAATAGGTTTACCTCTTTAACGCGGAAGGCACCCTTTATATGTGACAATAAAGGAATTTAATTTAAAGAGTAAACTCGGTTCTTAGTAGTCAAAAGCTACAAGTTCCCGTTAAACTGATTCTTTGCTATCAATAGAAAATACTGCCCCATAAGTAGGTTCATCTACGCATGACCGGACCAATATCTGATTACATGATTTACATTCCAACCTGTCTTTTAAACTGTTATTTCCCTCGCATATTTACTTTGTGCACTGCACTCACATCAATATCCTTATTCGCCTTAGATAAGCACCTTAGCAATAGAGTTGATAGATTGACAATTGGTCTCTGTGGTTCGATAATCTTATATATTACTTCGATAGGCTGTACACTTGCAGTACTATATTTAGGCTATACGTTACAGATAATACAGCCCCCATCAATTATCCCAATTAAGTTTAAACATGGATGACATTGTAGCTAGAGCATCTGCTAGCTGATTTTCTTCTAATGGGAAGTGCTCGAAGGTAATCTGCTCGAAATGTGGTAACAATGTCAAAACATGTTCTTTGTAAGGGATGAGGTTTGGATGCTTAGTGTCCCATTCTCCTTTGATATGACTGATGACCAAAGCTGAATCCCCAAACACATATAAGGATTTGATTTCCAAGTCTATGGCGGCCTTGAGTCCAAAGATGCATGCCTCGTACTCTGTCAAGTTGTTCGTACAGTTGAAGCAAAGTCTGGCAGTGAAAAGAGTATGGCATCCTTCCGGAGATATAAGCACAGCGCCGATACCGTTACCTAGTGCATTGGATGCCCCATCAAAGTACAGGGTCCATCGGGATCCTTGTTCAGGTCCTTCATATGGTCTGATTTCTTCAACGTTGTCCACTATCATGATGTCTTTGTCAGGGAAGTCGAACTTCATGGACTGGTAATCTTCTACAACTTGATGAGCCATATGATCAGCTAGCACACTGCCCTTTATATCTTTTTAGGTCGTGTACTGTATGTAATATTCTGTTAGGATCATCTGCCATCTAGCTATCCTCCCAGACAGAGAAGGCTTCTCAAAGATGTACTTTATCGGATCCATCTTAGATATCAGCAAAGTGGTATGAGTCAACATATATTGCCTTAGCCGGCGAGCAGCCCATAACAAAGCACAAAAAGTTTTCTCGAGCAGTGAATATCTGGTTTCACAGTCAGTAAAATTTTTTCTTAGGTAATAAATGGCGTGCTCTTTTCGGCCAGACTCGTCATGCTGCCGCAGTACGCACCCCATTGAATTCTCTAAGACGGTCAGATACATGATTAGCGATCTTCCCTCAACGGGTGGCATCAAGACAGGAGGCTCTAGTAAATACTCCTTGATTTTATCGAAATCAACTTGACATTCATCGTTCCATCTGACTACTTGATCTTTCTTCAACAGCTTGAAGATTGGTTCACAAGTAGATGTTAGGTGAGAAATGAACCTAGCAATGTAGTTTAGGCGTCCCAAAAAACCTCTAACTTCCTTATCAGTGCGAGGAGCGGGCATTTCTTGTATCGCTTTGACTTTGGCAGGATCAACCTTGATGCCTTTGTTGTTGACAATGAAACCTAAGAGTTTACCGGACCGGACTCCGAATGTACACTTGTTTGGGTTCAATCGTAACTTGTACTCCTTCAACCTGACAAACAGCTTTTGCAAGTGATCAAGGTGTTCTTCTTCAGTTTGTGATCGGGCTATCATGTCATCTACGTAGACCTCTATCTCATGATGTATCATATCATGAAACAAAGCTACCATGGCGTGTTGATAGGTCGCCCCGGCATTCTTCAGTCTGAATGGCATCACTTTGTAGAAGAACGTACCCCACTGTGTGACAAAAGTAGTTTTATTCATGTCCTCAGGTGCCATTTTGATCTGGTTATAGCCTGAGAATCCGTCCATGAAAGAAAATACTTTGTGCTGAGCTATGTTGTCAACCAGGATGTCGATGTGCGGAAGTGGAAAATCATCTTTAGGGGTGGCCCTGTTTAAATCTCTATAATCCACGCACATTCTTACTTTGTCGTCCTTTTTAGGCACGGGAACAATGTTGGCCACCCATTGAGGATAGGAAGTAACAGCCAGAAATCCAGCATTGAACTGTTTCATAACTTCTGCTTTGATCTTCTCTGACATGTCAGGTCTCATGCGGCGGACCTTTTGTTTCACTGGTGGACAATCTTCTCTGGTGGGTAGACGGTGTACCACAATGTCTGTATCGAGTCCTAGCATGTCTTCGTATGACCAGGCAAAAATCTCAACATAATCATTCAATAGCTGAATTAGGCGCTCTTTGACACTCGGCTCTAGATTGGCACCTTCTTTTATTTATTTTTTATCTTCCTCAGTACCCAAGTTTATTATATCCAACTTCTCCTCATGAGGCTGAATTCCTCTTTCCTCTTGCTGTAATAGTCTGGCCAATTCCCCTGGCACCTCACAATCTTCCTCACCTTCGTATTCGGCTTGGTAGATCAAATCTTCAGAGTCACTGAAGGCTATAGCAATATCGTTACCCATGGGATCCGGAATGGAAGGGTACCTGCATTTGTGAGTGTGGGTGTGTGTAAGGGCATAGCCATCTTAAAACAATAAAATGTAAAAGAAAGACAATGAGCATAAAAGGTTTATATGTGAAAAAGCGTCCATGATTCATTGAATGACATATGTAGATGAAATAAAAACCCTTACAAATGGACCATTGTGCCTCGGGTAAGACACAAGGTTTTTAAAGTGCGAATTGTTTGTGAATTATTACAGTCCAACAGAAATGTAAAAGATAAATTACTGCGGCATGAAAGTTATCGGAACGAAGTCTTTGGCTTCCCAGTTGCGCATTCCTCCGCTGACAGTAGGAAATATCCAATCTTCCAAGCTTCCCTCCTCTTCATTGTCCTCTAGTGCATTAACCCCTTGGTGGCTGACCTTCACAGGTGTCCCTCCGGCACGGGTGCGGCGCACAGCCTTCTAACCAGTTGAAGTAAACCCTAAGTCGAACTTGTCTGATTTGTAGGGAATGTTTGGAAGCTGACCCCAGATTGTGCATCCCCCTTCTTCCACTACTTCCCTTGCATCCTTTAAAGATGACATCCGAAGCGGAGGTCTTGTGATCTTGGGAGTTAAGGATATTGCCTTGGTCGTCGCTACTTCAGGAGAGACTTCTTTAAAATGTTGGAAAGGGGTCTCTATCAACTCGCCATCTAACTCCACATAACGGAAGGAATTCAGATGACTAATCATATACTCCTCCTCCCCATGGACAATTATGATCTTCCCTTGGACAGGGTACTTTAGCATCTGATGCAAGGTGGAGGTGACAGCTCCGGCATTATGGATCCAGGGGCGTCCCAACAGACAAGAATAAGAAGGACGGATGTCCATCACGTAGAATGTTGAGTTGAAAACCTGAGTTCCCACATTGATTGGGATGTCTACCTCTCCATAGACCATCCTCTTTGATCCATCAAAAGCTCTCACTACTATATTGTTGGGTTTTAGAGTTAGCCCCTCACAATCCAATCTATAAAGGGCTTTTTTCGGTAAGACGTTCAGAGACGATCTCGTATCAACCAGAACATGAGGTAGGGTTGTTCCTTTGCACTCCACTGAGACATGTAGTGCATCATTGTGTTTTCCCCCTCGGGGTGTTAAGTCAGCATCGGAGAAGCCCAGGCCATTATCATCTGTCAAACTGGCCACACAGTCCTCGAACTGGTCAGCAGACGTCTCTTGCGGCACATGAGTTGTCTTCAGAAATTTCACCAGAGCCTTGGCATGTTCTTCATAGCACGGCAGCAGGGCTAGCATAGAGATCTTGGAAGGGGTCTTCCCCAACTGTTCGACCACATCATAATCACTCTTCTTAATGATCCTCATGATTTCTTCCATCTCCTTCTTAGATGTTTCAGGAATAGCTAGTGATTGAGCCTTCGTCTGGACATGTTCCTCTTGAACATTCTTTCCTTTATTCTCAGCAGCGGAAGTAGGGATAGGAATTGTATTGTCTTTGTTGGTGGGTACGCTTGCAGGTACAATTACTGGTGTAGGGGTAATCTTCGGAATAGCCACGGGTCCAAAGACTACTGTTGGAGGAGCAATCTCTGGAGAGAAGATCCTACTGCTGCGGGTGATCTTGCTAGTTCCAACAATATTGCTAATGTCGGAACTGTCCTCTTTGGAGCTTTCTTCTTCGGCAGTTTGTTCAATCTGTTTAATACCATGGTAGTAGATTTCTCCACCATAGTTCTATGGTACTGATTTATCTGATTTGTATGGGGCAGGCCCGGGCATTGTAATCTTAAGCGGAGCATTCTTCGGAGCAGGTGTAATCCTAACGGGTCTTTTAGGGGCCCTGGAAGGATTGACATAGATGGTTATTATTGAAACTTCTTTCACTGGAACGGGTGAAACAGGAGCTTTCTCAAACAAAATTTATTGGTTATCAATCAGTTGTTGGATTCCTTTCTTCAACAGAGGGCAGTCAAATGGTGGGGACAGGCAAACATGGAAGTCTTTGTCACAACCTGGGAAGATGCCAGCTTTTAACAAATTCAACTTGATGGTCAGGAGCGAAGTTAACTGTTCATCCACGGTAGCAACAAACAGATCTTCTTCAATAGCGTTGGCATTATGACCATGCCTCAAAATTGGAGCGGAAATAACATTCGGTTTCTCAGGCGCTTCAAACTCAACTTCCTTTGCATCTATCAGATCTTGAATCTTATTCTTCAGAGCCCAACAATTGTTAGTGCCGTGCCCTGGACTTTCAGAATGGTACGCGCATCTGGCGTTACAACTGTTGAGGCAGATGCGTCCTTCTGAATTTTCCCATTTCTTATACCAGCCTCCACTCTTTCTCCAGTCAGAATCAATTCGGTAAACCCTGCAGAAGAACTTCCAATCAGATGATTGAATAAAGGACCTGAAAGAGTTCCCAGGAACATGTCCACCAACTCCCTCTCAGATAGAGGGGGTTTCACCCTTTCGGCTAGGTCTCTCCACTTTTACGCGTAATCTTTAAAGCCTTCATTGGAAGCCATAGCCATAATTTGTAGCTGAGTACGGGTTGGCGCCAAGTCGGCATTGTATTGATACTGTTTATAGAAGGTTGCTGCCAAGTCTTCCCAATTATGGACATCTTCTCTCTCCAACTGGTAGAACCAATTAAGCTGCATTACTGATAAACTGTCTTGGAAAAGTGGACCCACAGGTCTTTGTCAGCAGAATGTGGTTGAATTTTCCTGACATAGGATCTGAGGTGCATTTTAGGGCAATACACCCCATCATACTTGGCAAACAGTGGCAATTTAAACTTTGGAGGGATTAGAATTCCTAACCCCAGCCCTAACTCCTAAAAATCTAGCCCTGGTACTCTCCAAATTTCCATAGCGCTTAGTCGCTCTTCAAGGTGTTTGTACTTGTCATCAGCCGGAGGGTATTGTTGTTCAGAGTAGTCCTTTTCTTCCTCTTCTTCTTCTTCAGAATCTGATGGTATTGCCATTCCTTTTCCTTTTCTCTCCCCCTCTTCAGATGTTGTTGGGAATTCTAAGGTCCTTTTGGCTTGTCCCTAAAATCTTCTGCCCATGATAACCACACTAGCTGGCTTCTTCTTCTTTTTCTCTTTCTCTTTTTCTAGCAAAGTCTTCAGCTCCTCCTGCCCCTTGGCTAAGGTCATGAGCAACTGTTGAAATTTTGAATTCTGAGCTTGCAAATCTTTGACCGTTTGTTCCAGATCCATCTTACTGAAATAAACAGTAGAGAGATGAGAAAACTTGGTGTGAAGACCTGTTTATGCTTATGATGAATGATATGTATTCATGCAATGCTTTCAAGGATTCAGAAATTCAAATTTGTTTTAAACAAAAAAGAAACACACGTCATATTAATAAGATAGAATATGTGAGTACATCAATGCCCCTTGGGAAAAATAATACAAAACTCTAAGGTAAAAAGACATTGCGCATCCTCTTTGGTGCAATGTAGGTGTTGAGAGTCTGCTCTTCGTGAAGTATCTGAGTGAGTTCCAAAACTTTATTCTCGCTTGCGTAGAATTGGGCTTCGAAAGTATCGCGTTCTCCCTTGAGCTGTATCCAACTCCTTTGTAGGTCTTCGAGTTATGTTGGCATGTCAAGATGTAGGATGGTGTATGGAACCTCTCTTCCTTAACAGGCTCTATAATCACTGGGAGAATGGAGGGATAAGGCATCATAAGAATTTGGGTGTGGGTTCGTACCCACTTGCGGTAAGGCTCAAGAGGGATGGAATTCTTGTGTCCCAAGGTCTTGCTATCCACCTTGTTGGGCATCCTCCAAGCTCTGATGAATCTCTGACAGAGTCCTTGGTCGTCGTTGTCGTAGTCGAAAACCAATCCTTGAATCAGCATATCATGTGGGTCATCCCTTCGGGCATAACCAAACTGTCTCAAGGCCAAGCATGGGTTGTAGGTGATGCCTCCCCTAATTCCAAGTAGAGGGACATTGGGGAATTCCCCACAACGGTCAACAATGATAACATTCTCTTTGGATCGAGAACACCAATGAATATCTGAATGGTTAAGTGTCATTAACCGTTGTGACCACCTCAGACCTTGCTCATTCTTCAAGACTGATTGGGGAAGATGAGAAATAAACCATCTTTCTAGGAGAAGAGTGCAACACATAAGAACACCTCTTTTCCTCATTGTACGAGTGTGAAAAGAGTGGAGGATATCCCCAAGCAATGTAGGCACCGGGTTGCGAGTCATGAAGATTTTGACAGCACTTACATCTATAAGTTGGTCAGGATTAGGGAACAAGACCATCCCATAGATGAGAAGAGCTACAATCTCCTCAAAAGCTTGCAAGTCTAGGGAATTCCAACAGCTTTGGGCCTTCTCAAATAGAAACTTTGCTAAGAAGCCTTTGACACCACTTCTAGTTTCCCAATGAGTTGTGAAATCAGATGAGTGCAAGTGCAAGGCTTGAGAAATATCTTATGGCTTTGGATCTCTTTCCGTACTGTTGAAGGGTAGTTGATTGAGAATTGGAATCCTAGGAAGTTGAGAGAATTCTTCCAAAGTGGGCACAAGTTGATAGTCAGGAAATGTGAAGCAATGATGCAAAGGGTCAAAGAACTGGAAGAGAACTTTCATCATATCCTCCTCTGTGTTGGAAGTGACCAAGTTGAGTAGACGACCATGTCTCTCGGTGAATGGAGAATTCTCAGGAATCCTTGAAGCTTGCTCCTTGAGTTGTGGAGGAATTCTTACAAGGTTGATTTGGATAGTTTTCCTGCGAAGTGAATCCATATCCTACAAAACAAGAACAAAGATGAATCTCCAAAATACTTGAAATGGTTAGTGAATGCATATGATGTTCATGATGTCCATGATGTTATGCACAAGTATATATGTACAAGCAAATCACACAAGTTCCTAGTTTAGGCTTGCATGGGGTTTCATAGGTAAGTACCCTCTTGAAGTTTAGTTGGCTCAACCTGTCCTAGAAATAGTAACCGGGTTCTAAGGAGCTCAATATCACTGGATTATTTCCTTGTTCATTGTTTTAATTCAAGCCTCTTTACTGGCGACCGAAATATTCCAAGGAACCAACCCTTAATGAGTGTAGTATCGAGTATCTACCAACTTCGGACTGCACCAAAGCCGGGTATCTCACTAAATCCTAAAAGGCCAAGTTTGTCAAGTAAAGGTTCTAGAAGTTCATTAGTGCTTCATGACATCACTCAGCGGCCCCGTATTCTCTTTGATTGACTCAAAGGCTATCGGTACCCACAAATATGTCACACTAATATAACTATTGCTTAGACCATGTCGGTATACCCCGCACAATTTCCATAATGTATTGCTATTTACCTATAATGTTTCCCAAATCCGGGTGGAGGATTCAAACCCAAACAAAGAACCATAATTGTAAAGCAAACAAATCAAACAATTGTAAGCAAATAAAGGTGATCTAAACCCTAAGGTAACCCCACTTTTAGAGTTTTCCCCAACAGAGTCGCCAGTTTTGTGATGCGGTGGGAGAACTGACTTGAGGTTTTGCGTTTGTGTTTGCAAATGTTGCGGTTAGCAAGAGCCGCCACCGAGTTTTCTTTTATCCAAAAAGGAAAGGTAAAAAAGTACAGGAAAGACCTTTGAGATGTTTTCTTGGGTTCGGGGGGTAGATTATGAAAAGGGAAGGTGCTAGCACCCTTTTCATCCATGGTTTTCCATGGGCTCTTAGTTACTTGTTTAGATCACTTGCTTTGCTTTGAAATTGTTTGAAATGGTGCTTTGTTTGGTTTTGAAAGTATTTTGAAAAGAGGCCATTGTTTAGGCAATCTTTGTAATGATTCTCGTTCGTAAGAATGTATACAAAGATGTTTGTCTTTTGAAAACTGTTCCAATGTTTTGAAAGTTGTTTTGAAATGTGTATGTGTTTGTTTTTTGAAAAATAGCAAGGATTGTTTTGAAATTGATCAAGTAACTAGAAGCTATCTACCTACTCAAATGTCTTTCTTGTGCATTTGTATTCCTTTGACATTGTTGATTTACCATTGATTTGGTAAACAACCCTATCTTTGGATGTAAACGGGACGGGCGTGGGTCATCGTATGACCATGATAGCAATGTTGCCAAGTATCTTAGCAATTTTTAGGGACCAAGATCATTTTTGTTTAGGCAACCTTTTGATAGCGTCATCGAGGGACTATAATCTTATTTTTGTTTTATTTTTCCAAGATACTTCGCATGCGTAACATGGCCATTTTTATTTAGGCAACTAAGTGGATGAAACTCTAAGGGTGCTTGTGTGCAATGTGTGTCATTTTACATGCATTTGATTTGTCTTGGATTAGGTCTTTTCTATTTGTTTTGTTTTTGGTCTTGTCATACAAACCCTAGTTTACTAAACATGGTATAAATGCGATAAATTGCATAAATGTAAACTAAGCTATTACAACAATTATTATGGGAGGGGGGATACAAGTTTTTGAATGGGAATATTGCACAAAATAAACCCTAAAAATACTATTACAACCCAATTGAATATTGTGCGAATTAAATAAATGTACAAATATTTAAAAGGCAATAAAAATGTATTTATGTAAAATGTTTTGTATTTGATTTTTGTATGATAAAAATGATTTATCTAAGCCCTAAAAATAAGAGAAAAAATATTATTATTTTTGAAAGGGTGAAACCCTAATTTTCAATTAAAATAAAATATATGTTCTATATTATTATTTTGTCCATTTGTGCTCAAGAAAATAATAAATAATATTATGTACAAATAATAAAAATTAAAATATGTATGAAAATAAATATTTTATGTGTATAAATAATATAATAAAAATGTATAGTATTTTTAAATATATTTACAATTTTTGTTTAAGGAAATAAAGTATATTATCCTAATAAAACTATTTTTATGCAAAAAATAAAATAAAAATGCAAAAAATAAAGAAATTATTTTTCATGATTTTTATGATTCAGAAAAATAAATAAAAGCAATATATATAAAAAATATGAGAAAATATGAAAAATATAACAAATAAGGTCAGGGGGTGCAAATAGTGGTCAGGGGGGTGTGAAAATCAAAAACAAAAGGCCCAAGGCGCCCAAGGCCCAGATCATCATCCATGTCCTCCAACTTCCTTTCTGTACGCGCGTTTTTCTTCAAATTTGTATCTCTCAAATGCTCCTCCAGCTGGATTTGGATATGACAATGTGGGGACTTTGAGTGAGGCCTGAGGATCGTGTGAGCTTCCTTGAACTTCCTTCAAGCTATTCCAATACCTAGCTTGCTTTGTGGATGGCCAGAACTCTCTGTAGAAGTCAAGTTGCAAGCTCCAAGTTTGAAAATGGCAATGGCTGAAACAGAGCTTACAGATGCAGGATGAATGCTTTGATAGCTTTGGTAGGATATGTGGAAGGTGTTTGAAGTGTTGAAACAAAAAACGCACGAGCCAAAAATGAAATGGCTAGATTTTTGCAGAAGTTTTGAGTTTGGGCAGAAATTTGGTGTTTTGGAGTTTTGGAGAGTTTCAGATGTCAAGACTTCCTGTTTAGCATTATAATGAGTTTGTATATTTGTATAGAATGATACAAAGTCCACTCCTTCTCAGTTGTACAAGTTCTGACCTCTTTTTCAACTTTTCTTGCATTTGAAGAAAAGTGAAGTGACCAATGCAAACATGCTTGTACTGGCTGGCTTGTGAGCTGTAGAGAGTTGGTATACATTGCATGTGGCCTGTGGAAATTGCTTTCTACAAAGGAACAGGTCCAAGGCTCAAGAATCTTTTTGGAAAAGTTTGTGAAGAAAAGTTGTAGATTTCATGGAGGACTACAACTTTCATGTTGGAAGTTTTCTTTGAATCAAATTGTATCATGGTGAAAAGTGGTGGAAAGTTGGGAAAAAATAAGAAAAATTCCATAGTTAGAAAAATTATAAGTTATGAAAATTTTCAAATTCAAAACCCTAAATTTCAAAATTGGTTTTCTTGGTGAACAAGCTTCATGTTTTGACATATCTTGGTGAATTATGACCTTTGCACTTGATTTTGACCAAAAAGTCAAAGTGTGACTTTTCAGTGTACATTTGACTTTTGATTAGTTGACTGCAAAATTCATTTGTCAATCCAATGAACTTGAGATCTTTTGAACCATATAATTGGGTCAAGATGATGCCATTGGACCCTTGAAATCATGTTTGAACCCAATTGGTCATTGGCTTGGTTAAAAAATCAGAAATTTCCCTTTCTCAATCAAAACCCTAATTTTGACCATTTTGCCCGTTTGATGATTTGATCAAATTTCTTGAGGAGTTGTGATCCAAACTTGATCAAATGGTACATATGAGTCTAAAATTTTGATGTGGATAAAAAATTATGAAGTTTGACTGTAAATTGGCCATGGTTGACTTTTTCCCCAATACTGTTGATTTTTGGGTCAACTGTCCAATTGACTGATCAAAAATGTGGTTCAAGGCTTGAAACTTAACATGAGAAATCTTAGGGGTCCAACATGATGTATGAAGGCCACATGAAGCATTGGTGGTCCAAAAATCCTTGTGCAAACTCAAACCCTAATTTTAGGTTATCAGTGCAAGATGAGGTATCTTGAGCTGACCAAACCCTAATCCCGTCTTGAGTCCAAGAGGTCTTGTGAGAAAAATCTTGATAAATGAGAGGGAAAATTTTGGGGTACAACACCAAGCATCCAAATGTGTTCCTTAAGTTTCCAGGAGACGATCCATACCCTTGCTCAAGGTTGAAGCACGCCAAAACTCCCTCATTCAAACTCACCGGTTTGGTAATATTCTCAAAATTTAAATCGTTAATTTATGCATTATTAAATAATTTAACGCATCCATGTGTGTTCATATACATCAATAGAACTGTTTTGATGCATTATTTGTGAGCTTTAACACATGAAAAACCAAACTCCATTGTAAAGGAACGATGAACTATTTTCTTTGTATCTCTGTGTGCAACCGTTTTCAGGCCAAATGGACAACACCATTGGATTCAGAAGGCTAGGTTTAGGGGGTAGAGTCCTCTTCATGCACTAACGTTTGTTATTATCACAGGTGCAAGAATTGGCTCGCCGGAGAAGATGACCGGACCTAGGGCTCCGACGCTTCTCCGACCAATATATTTGTTTATATATTATATATTAATTGTTTGATTTATGTAAACGGGTGTATATTTACCCCAGTGGTAGAAACGCGTGTGCTAAGTCACTCCTCTCCCAGGTCACAGGTTCGATCCCCAGTTTTTCCAAATTCTTTCATGTTTTTTTATTATTTTTGCAGGTTTGTTATAAAACACATTGGAGGCATATCCTTGACACAACCAGCGCATTGGCTAGGTGGTATGTTGGGCGTGGAAAATTCTTGACATTGTGAGTTCAACACCCACCCCTACTCTTTTTCCAATTCTATGTTTCTCACTTTTTTCTTCTTTTTTCCTATTCCTTTACAAAACCTTTTTTAAAACCATTGTTTTTTTACCCTAATTTAACTTAGTTTTAGGTTTTAATTTAATTTTAGGTTTTAATTAATTCTAGGTTTTAATTTAATTTTAGGTTTTATTTAATTAACTCTAATTTAAATTTATTAGGTTTTCTCAATTAACTTAAAATCGATCTAGAATTTAGGGTTTTTGTTTAATTAACTAACTTCTTTTTTTAATCAATTAGATTTTAGGTTAATCATCAATTTTTCATCAAAATGATCACAAAAAAATCATGTTTTCTGTTTTTCTTTATTTTACCGCTTCGCGTGTTTACCTTCGCATTAGTTTATTTTTCCCAATTATGTAACCGCTACAGTATGTAATAGTTTAATTAGAATTTTTTTTATTTGCTTTCTTTTTCCCCCGATTTTATGGTTTGTACTCCCTTCCCTAAAGCTTTGTAATAGAGTAGGACCTTTACTTTCCGCAATTTACCGCTTTCCCTATTATTGTATAGTAACTAGGCATGTATGGCAAGATCTAAAACTAATCCTAGAAAACCCTAATCAAGATAAATAACTGAATTGAATCACTTTTCACACACTCACCTGTAGATTAATCCCTCTTGTTGCCTTCAAATAAAAACAGTCATGTCCCTTGAACATGGGGACGCTTTAGCAAAGACCCTCGGTTAAAAAGATCATAGTCCCTCGATGACCCTTACGATGCTGCCTTCGGTAAACAATCTTAGTCCCTTACGGAAAATTGCTAAAGCGCTCTGTTGTACCCCAAAATTTACCCTCTTATTTTTCTACAAGAAATCACAGCTTCGGGCTTTTCCTGATTTTTTCAGACTGTCTCAAGAATCGGTCAAACAGACTTTTCTCGTCAGTCAGACAAAATTTAGGGTTTTCATTGACTTTAAAGCAGTTCAAGCAGATTGCTAAGGTTTGGTTGAGTTGGCTCAGGTTTTGATCAGGCGGACGCTTCTTTGACAATTAATCAAGAATTAGGGTTTTTGTGCGCACATTCTCAGGAAGAATTAATTCTACAGTGCTTTTCAATTTACTCTGGGAGATGAGCTGAGGCATTTGATTTGAGTTTGCAGTGTTTGGATTTAATTAGTGAAAAAAGGACATGTGGACGTTTGTTGTTTAGCTGTGCAATACTTTGATTATTCAGAATTCCAGACGTTTATTGATTATTTATTATTCTGAGTTAAAATGGTTGGTATTTATTTCCAGTTATTATAATTTAAGAATTATAAATAATTAAATAAATAGTTGAAGAATTAAAAGAGAAATAACTGATCAAAAAAGGATTTTATTCATCTTTAATTGTTTTGTTACAATTTATTATTTGAACAACTGTAAATTTATTTACATCTTTGTTTACAATAATAATGTTACAAATAATTGAAATGAAATAAAATTGCATCCTATTTTTCTAAATCTTCATCTTCTACTGCTCCTCCTCTTTTGCTCCATTGATTTTTATCTGCAAAACAAAGAAAAAGAAAAAGTCAAAAGTAGATGAAATGAAATAAAAGGCAGACAGTTAAAAAGATCATCATTAAAAGCAACTGGCCGGAATCAGTTTGCCCTCTCTGCAAATCACAAGATTTCTCTTGGTTCACAAAGAGGGGTAGAAGGTGCTTGCAAATAAAATATGAAATGCACAAATTTACAAATTGCACAAATTCAAAGTTTGTCAAACATACTGCATAAGTTGTAAAACAAGGCTGCATAATGAAAAAGAACATTAACCAAACAAGTCCAAAGGCAAACTGAACTACACATGCCTAACCAAAGTCCAAACTGGACAGCAAGCTGTCCAAAACTGTCAAAGGTACAAGAGATATCAAAGGCTATCCAAAAACTGTCAAAGAAGTACAATATGCAGGAAATCTGGAAAAGAGATATGCAGAGCTAAACAAATATTGCAAGCAACATTAAAAGTCATCATTTCCCAAGCCAGTGCTTTTTCAGAAAAGCTACTTTTAAGAAATAAACAATTGCTTTAAATTGTAGAGAGAGAGGAAAAGAGAGAGAAATAGGCTTACAGCAGGCTGAGGCTTAAGGACAAATATATAAAACAAACAGTCAACACAGATGCAAGAGAGGCAAAAATAACAAAAAAGCAAAAAGGTCACAAACTGTATGAAGCAAACAGCCTGCCTCCATAAACTTCAAACAAACTAAAGCTTAAACCTCCATCAAACCAGAAAAGCCATCAACATGCATAAGCCTTAAAGCCATCAACCTGCATAAGCCTAAACCATCAACCTGCATAAGCCTTAAAGCCTATAACCTGTGTCAAGCCTCAAACCTTAACTGTATCAACAAACAATCAAAACCAGAGCATCAAGCCAAAAGCCTGTCAAATAACAGCCTGAAGCCTGTCTTCAAACTCAAACAGAACCATCAAACCTCAAGCCTTTTAAAAACTTGTATAAAGCCTCGGCCTGCTTCAAACAAACAAAAATCCTGCAACCTGATTCAAAACCAAAATCCAAGCTTATAAGCCTGAAGCCTAAACCAGAAACCCTCAACCTGTGACCTCAAACCAAAAGGCCATCAAACAAGTTTACCAACAAACTGTCAAGCATCTAGCCTTAAGCCTTTGTCCAAAAAGCGTTCAAACAACCAATCCCTCAGAACTATGTTCATCATAGGGTCGACATAACTAAAGTCACCAATCAAGCACCAAGAGAGGAAAAGAAGGGAAACAATAAGCCAACAGTTCTCAGATTTTATCATCATTGAAGAACATCAAAAATCAAGGCAACACAGATTCAAGAAAGCCAAACAAGCTATCAGAACTGTAAAGTTCATCATCAAGCTACGAAACTAACATTTCAACTAGCATACGAAGCAAACAGAAGAAAAGGAAAGAAGTGATCAAACTAGGTTTTCAGAGATATCATCACAAAACCAACAAAAAAGGCAAAGACAAAGGTACCGGATTTCCAAGCTAGCTCAGCCTCGCCATTCCCTCGCCTCCGGCCACCCTAAGAGCCTCCTTCTCCACCTCTCCTCCTCTCCAAGCAACGAGCCAGCAAAGGTATGAACTTCCTTTTCCCTTTCTTTAAATACCTCATACAACACATAACAAAAATCCAAGAATCAGAACAGATAAGAGCGTGCAAGATTGAAAATCAAAGAACCCTAATGCGTTGAGATAAAAGTTACCTCTTTTTTATTGTTGCTTGAGTAAACGCGAGGAGGAGGACGGATGGTGGCACTGGTTGGCCATAGGCGTAAAGGATGTTGTTCAGAAAGCTTGCTTGAGAAGATGAAGAAGACTAAAGTGATGAATGGCGCCTCTGTAATATCACAAACCCTAATCCCAAATGAACACCACACTGAAACCCTAAACAAAAAACATGTAAAATGTAATGGGCCTTGCCCTATTCAGTTTGCTTAAGCCCCTTGGGAATCTGGCGTGCACCCCCCTCTTTTCCCTTATTCTGATTAACTTGTTTGGGCCAAAACAAAGTCCCTAAGCCCATTTGAATTCTCTTAACCTTTTTGTTATATACATCTTTGAAAACCAATATCTTTTTACTTATCATTTTATTTTTTATTTTTTTATTTTTATTTTTTTTATATATTAAACTAATATAATTAAATTTTGTAAAGTAAATAATCCACTAACTTTTTTTTATTACTCTTTTATTAGTATAATCAAAAATACATATCAATAAATACATAAATAGATTTTCTTTTATTCCTTTTTTTTTATTAAACATTTGTTTATACATTAATACATAAAACTTAAAACATTTTCTTTTTCTTAAACTTAAAACATTTTTCTTTTATTAAAACCTTTTGTTTGTACATAATCAACAAATATCCAAAAATAAATAAATACTTAATTATTGCATTAAAGTTCACATTTTTATCACCTGTAAATAAATCACATACACTTACACAAATACATTGATACATTTACATTACTCTATTCTTATACATTGCTATACACTACATATTACATTTGAGATCGCAATTTGATTTGGTTGTAAATTTATTTGGACACTACTCTCCTATTTAAGTCTCATCCCCATTCGTAAATATTTGTACCCCCACTCCCGGATACTTATTTGTAATAGCGTAGACTTTAAATTCCCGCAATTTATCGCTTTCCAAATATACCATGTTTAGACCTAGGGTTTGTATGTACATAAAATCAAACGCTAGATAACCTAATACAAAGACAAATACATGAAATCAATACACTAATCACACTTGCACCCCTAGGGTAATCCCGCTTGTTGCCTTCCAAAATGGGCCACGTTTGCACGTTGAGTTTCTTTGGCAAAACAAAACAATTCAAATGATCATAAGTCCCTCGATGACGCTTTCGAAAGTTGCCTAAAAATGATCATAGTCCCTTCAAGCAAATTGCCAAAGACACTTGGCACCATTGCATTCATGGTCCATACGATGACCCGCGCCTGTCCCGTTAACATCCTAATACAAGATTGTCCACCAAATACAATGGTGGAACAAAATTGTTAAAAGGGTTAAAACATGAGAAAAACATTTGAGTAAATTTAGGGGTAGACAAACTCTTAGTTACTTGATTCAACTTGTAAAACACACTTGCCTACTTTTCAAAACCACTCCACAAACACTTTCAAAACAAACTTTCAAAAACATTTGAAACATCTTTTCGAAAAGATACACACCTTTGTAAAACATTCGAGTAAAGAATTATTACAACGGTTGCCTAGACAAGGCGTCTTTTTCAAAACATTTTCAAACACACACACACACCACCATTTCAAGCAATTGAAAATCAAGGCAAGTGATCTAAACAAAGTAACTAAGAGCCCATGGATAACCATGGATGAAAAGGGTGCTAATACCTTCCCTTTTCATAATCTACCCCCCGAACCCACGAAACATCTCAAAAGGTTTTTCCTGTGCTTTTTAACCTTTCCTTTAGGATAAAATAAAAAGTAGGTGGCGACTCTTGCTAAACCGAACAAGTGCAAATACAAACGCAAAACCTCAAGTCAGTTCTCCCACCGTATCACAGAACTGACGACTCTGCTGGGGAGTAATTTAAAAGTGGGGTTACCTTAGGGTTTAGATCACCTTTACATTCTTGCTTTGATTGCTTTGATTGCTTTACTTTTTTGGGTCCTTGTTTGGGTTTGTTGTAAATCCTACATCCAGATTTGGGGCACCTTTTTAGGTAAATAGCAAAAAAACTGTGAGGGAACTATGCGGGGTATACCGACATGGTTGAAGCAGTAAGCTATGTTAGTGTGACATACTTGTGAGTACAGGTAACCCTTGAGTTCAATCAAGGAGAGTACGGGGCCGCTGAGTGATGTCGTGAAGCACTAACGAACTCTTAGAACCTTACTTGACCATCCTAGCCTTTTTAGGGGTAGTGAGATGACCGACTTTGGTGCAGTCCGAAGTTGGTAGATACTCGATACTACACTCATTGAGGGTTGTTTTATTGGAATATTTTGGTCGCCAGTTAAGTGGCTAAACCAAAACAATGAACATAGAAAACAATCCAATGATATTGAGCTCCTTAGAACCCGGTTTCTATTTTAGGACAGGATGAGCCAACTAACTTCAAGAGGGTACTTACCTACAACCCCATGCAAGCCTAAACCTAAGGACTTGTTTGCTTTGTGTGAATATGTTTGTCTGTATATACACTCACTTACTTTTGCATGCATGTACATAACATCATGACATCATACCATAGCATTTTTCAATAACCATTTCAAGGATCTCGAGGGTTCTTTTGATGCAGGGTTACGTTGAACCAGACGTCTACCAAAGGGCAAGAGGTTTTCTCATCTAAGAAAATGCCATCAAAGATCAAGTGCAACAACTTGAATCAGTGGCTATGACCCACTTGACATGGTGAGCTGGATTCTCGTGGAAAGACATCCACCGGTTAAAAGTTCTCCAATCAAAGATCAAGTGCAACAACTTGAATCGGGGGCTATGACCCACTTGACATGGTGAGCTTGATTCTCGTGGAAAGACATCCACCGGTGCAAAGTTCTCCAATCAAAGATCAAAGTTCAACCTCTAACTTTCTCTTGTGTTTACCCTAAGAGATCCTTGAAAACATTGCATATATATCACACATATCATTGCATAACAGGTTTCTCCCATACAGGTCTCCTTATCTTCCTACTGTTTATTTCAGTAAGATGGATATGGAACAAATGGTGAAAGATCTCCAAGCTCAAAATGCTCAATTCCAATAAATGTTGCTGGCTATGGGTAAAGGGCAAGAGGATCTGACAGCTCTTCTTCTCAAAGACAAGAAGAAGAAGTCCAAGAAGGCAGCCAACATCCTGAACTTGAGGAGAAGACCTAAGACCCTGGACCTTGCAACTCCATCCAACATAGGGGATAGTCTTGAAGAAGACCACAATTTGGAGATTGATGAAGCTGGTTACTCCGAAGAACAATATCCTCTCGCTGATGACAAGTACAAAGAGTTGGAGGATCGCCTCAATGCCATGGAGGTCCAACAAATACCTGGCTTGGATTTGGGAGACATGGGTTTAGTTCCTGGATTGGTCATCCCGCCAAAGTTCAAGGTCCCTACCTTTGCCATGTACGATGGAGTTTCTTGCCCTAAGATGCACCTAACGTCTTATGTCCGCAAGATTCAACCATACGCAACTGATCCAAAGCTTTGGATCCATTTCTTCCAAGAAAGTCTGGTAGGGGCTCAACTTGAGTGGTTCTATCAATTGAAGAGTTCTCGCATCCACACCTGGAAGGACTTAGCTTTTGCTTTCTATGAGCAGTATTAGTACAATGCTGATCTTGCACCAACTCGTGTGCAATTGCAGAGCATGGCTATGGGTTCCGACGAGAGCTTCAAAGGATACGCTCAAAAATGGAGAGATCTGGCTGGTAGGGTGCAACCCCCTTTAACTGACAGAGAGCTGATTGACCTCTTTATGGGAACTTTGACTGGGCCTTTCTTCAATCACTTAATTGGAAGCTCCTCAGCTGGGTTCACCGAGCTAATACTGACCGGCGAAAGAGTTGAGGCTGGCATCAAAAGTGGAAAGATCCAAGGAACTACATCCTCGGATACTCAAATAATTCCCTACAGTGGAAAGAAAGAGTCCAATGCTGCGAACAGTCAAAAGGGTTGTCATGACCAACACGTAGGGGCAATCTTGATCTCTAATCCTACGCCTGCTCAACAAAGACAGGGGCATCAGCATAAGGAGGTCGCGCCTAAGAGACAGTTCACCAAGATCAACATGTCACTGTCTCAGGCGCTACAACACATGTTGAAGAAAGGGATGATTACATTAAAGGTTCCTCATCCGGACCCTAAGACTTCTTCTCCCAATTATAACCCGGATGCAAGATGTGCTTATCATTGTGATAGCCTGGGGCATGACACAGACAGCTGTTGGGCTCTGAAGAACAAAGTCCAAGACATGATTGATGCCGAGGAGATCGATTTTGACCCTCCAGAGACTCCAAATATGATCACTGCTCCTATGCCAAATCATTGAGAGCATCTTTGTTTCTTTGAATTTTCAAGTTGTAATCTCTTTGTCATTCAAACAATTGTCTTTTAATGTCAAACTCTGTTTCATTAATGCATTGCATATGTTTGTCTTGAATTCATACATTCGTTTTCACTAATCTTATGCTTTCTTTATGATATTTAACTCTTGATAAAAAGCTACAAGCCTTTAGAGGGAGGATGACGAAACAATACCATAATCTCATACAGTATGCTTTTGAACAGACCTTGCTGATGATGTACTGGCATTTCTTTCAATTCCCAAACACTAGAGTTATAAGGAAGATAATCCCTAGTCAACCCCTTCGAGCCAAAGAAGTAGGAGTTTTCTGTTCTAAACAAATCAAAACCTTTGATATAAACCTGGGGCAGGGTAGTCTCTCAGTTAAATCAAAAAAGGTGCGCATTGAGGTCGCAAACTCTCAGTTCGTAATACAACGAACGACGTCAAAGAAAAACATTCCTTTGGAATCAAAAGACAAGGGTGGTTCCCTATCACATAGGCAGTCAATCTCTCAAAAGAGAAAAGCCCACCAAGCCAAAACCTATAAAGGAGGCTTAAGAAAGCTGGGGCATCCCGCTGACTGTAATCTCGAAAACGAAAACAGTCAGGCAAAAGTTAGGGATAACAAATCAAAATCAAAATAAAGAGGTCATTACAAATCCTCAACAACATGAAAAATGTTGCAAAAGAAAAAAGGAGATGATGACTGTCTCCCAAATTCAACTGGTGAACCATCACCCAAAAAGTCGTTCCAAACTCAAATAGAGTGCGACGCACAAATTAACTGAGCTTAGGATTGAAGAACATCACGAAGAGCGGGTGGGTACAAATATACTTTGAGCCTTTATCCTTTGTTTCTTAAACCGTGAACCAAGCCACGTTACAACCCTTCAAAAGTCCTAATTGAAACATGGGTTAGTTCGAAAGCATACTGTTCAAAAGGTATCCTGACTCCTGTAAGGCTTTGCTCTAAATCTTGTGTTGATTTTGTCTTATGAAAAGTTTTCTGCTAAAAAACGCATTTTTCAAAACTTCGAGACAAACATAAACTTTGCATTGCTTGAATATCACTGTTTGCATTTGATTATTTGTTTGACAGCGAAGAAATTCATACAGCGAATGTTCGGAGGAACGAAAACTCTCTCAGTGAGCAAAATCACTTCAAAAAGGATGACACTTCCATTAACAAATCTCCTATGAACAAGGGGCATGACATGTCACTATCCAGTTAACCTGGGGCAGTCCAGTCAAGATTTCAAGAAATCTCTCAACTTGCAGAGTAACCTGGGGCAAGTCTCCTTCATCATCACTTGGGGCATTCGAATGTCAAAAGTGTTCAACAATTCCTTCATCACCTGCTGGAAGTTACAACCACCAACAGAATAACGGACAATTGAAGCTCCTAAAAATCTGTTTCTCTCAAGCATGAAGATTCTCATCAACTCATAAGATTGGTATACTCCCAATTTCTGAACCTTAACAAAATCAAGATCTAGAAATAGTTCAAGATGTGACCCAGAGATGGCGACATTTCGTAACTTATTCCAGATTTCCTTCTAGAAATAGTTCAAGATGTGACCCAGAGATGGCGACATTCCGTAACTTATTCCAGATTTCCTTCTAGAAATAGTTCAAGATGTGACCCGGATTTGGCGACATTCCGTAACTTATTCCAGATTTCATTCCAGAAATAGTTCAGATGTGACCCAGATTTGGCGACATTCCGTAACTTATTCCAGATTTGCTTCTAGAGATAGTTCAAGATGTGACCAAGATTTGGCGACATTCCGCAACTTATTCAGGATTTCCTTCTAGAAATAGTTCAGATGTGACCCAGATTTGGCGACATTCCGTAACTTATTCAAGATTTCATTCTAGAAATAGTTCAGATGTGACCCAGATTTGGCGACATTCTGTAACTTATTCCAGATTTGCTTCTAGAGATAGTTCAAGATGTGACCAAGATTTGGCGACATTCCGCAACTTATTCAGGATTTCCTTCTAGAGATAGTTCAAGATGTGACCCAGAGATGGCGACATTCCGTAACTTATTCTAGATTTCCTTCCAGAAATAGTTCAGATGTGACCCAGATTTGGCGACATTCCGTAACTTATTCAAGATTTCCTTCTAGAAATAGTTCAAGATGTGACCCAGGTTTGGCGAAATTCCGTAACTTATTCCAGATTTCATTCCATAAATAGTTCAGATGTGACCGAGATTTGGCGACATTCCGTAACTTATTCCAGATTTTCTTCTAGAGATAGTTCAAGATGTGACCAAGATTTGGCGACATTCTGCAACTTATTCCAGATTTCCTTCCAGAAATAGTTCAAGATGTGACCCAGGTTTGGTGACATTCCGATACTTATTCCAGATTTTCTTCTAGAGATAGTTCAAGATGTGACACAGAGATGGCGACATTCCGTAACTTATTCCAGATCAACACCTACAGCAATCAGAAGATTCTTGCAATCCCCAGCCAGAGAACCTTCCAGAATCTAATTCCCCTCAGAGTCAAGATTCTTGCAATCCCTAGCGGAGCTAAAACTTCCAACTATCAATCCCCAAGCAGATTGAATACTCTCATTCTCAGTTCCTCGCAGAATATTCGAATATTCTCCGGTGAAGATCTCCTCAAGACAGGAATTCCCTAGTAGATCGGCATACAACCCAAGCTCCTGATTCCCCAACAGTGGTCCCAGGACTTCTCATCTTCAACGATCAAAAGATTCTTGCCCTCCCCTGCAGCAGTCAGGAATTATTTTCCCCGGCAGCAGTCAAGATTCTTTTGTCTCCAGTCATCCAGGATTCATCTATCCTCAGCAAGACGGCTCATCAGCTTACATGCGCATTCGTCACATTCATGTCATAAACATTGATATAACATACATTACATCATGCATCATGACATTACATACAACTAACTCTTTACCTTTTCAAGAAAGATCAGTCAAAAGACAAAAATCATCATCTTCCGAGATTCATCCAGAAATAGTTCAGATGTGACCCAGACACGGCGACATTTTGATACTTATTCCAGATTCATCCAGATGCAGTTTTTCACGGACTCGTCATCAGGAAACCCTACACCGGTTCCTCCTCCACTTCAAGACTTCTGAAAACAGTTCACGGGTTCTCCAGTAACGGATGTCAACCTATCGCTTATTCAGATTCTTTCCAGACTTTTGAAAACAGTTTACGGACGCTTCCCAACATGGATGCTGCTTTATTGCTTATTCAACTTTCAAGAAAACAGTTTACGAGTTCTCCAGTAACGGATGTTAACCTATCGCTTATTCAGACTTTACTCAACTTTTGAAAACAGTTCATGGACGCTTCCCAACATGGATGCTGCTCTATTGCTTATTCAATCTCAACTCCTGAAAACAGTTTACGGATTCTCCAAACATGGATGTCAATCTATCTCTTGTTCAGAACCCCAGTTCAGAGATGTTCCAAAACATGGATACCTTTCTGATACTCGTCCACTCATCCATGACATGCAGTTCAACAAACATTTCCAGATGGCATCTCTAAGCCCATCCTCCTACCAGCAATTTCCAGATGGCATCTTTAAGCCCATCCCCCGACAAGATTCTGTCACATTTCCATATGGCATCTTTAAGCCCATCACCAAATGGCATCTGTAAGCCCATTCCCTCTACCATCACATCACCGAGTGCAAATTTTTTGGGCACTCTAGTGTCCAATCTCCTTTTACCTTCGAGTCGCGAACGGCAAACTTGCCAATCTAACCCTTCAGGTTCAAGAAGATTGAACAGGGGCAACTGTTGTACCCCAAAATTTGCCCTCTTATTTTTCCACAAGAAATCACAGCTTCGGGCTTTTCCTGATTTTTTCAGACTGGCTCAAGAATCGGTCAAACAGACTTTTCTCGTCAGTCAGACAAAATTTAGGGTTCTCATTGATTTTAAAGCAGTTCAAGCAGATTGTTAAGGTTTGGTTGAGTTGGCTCAGGTTTTGATCAGGCGGACGCTTGTTTGACATTTAATCAAGAATTAGGGTTTTTGTGTGCATATTCTCAGGAAGAATTAATTCTACAGTGCTTTTCAATTTACTCTGGGAGATGAGCTGAGGCATTTGATTTGAGTTTGCAGTGTTTGGATTTAATCAGTGAAAAAATGACATGTGGACGTTTGTTGTTTAGCTGTGCAATACTTTGATTATTCAAAATTCCGGACGTTTATTGATTATTTATTATTCTGAGTTAAAATGGTTGGGATTTATTTCTAGTTATTATAATTTAAGAATTATAAATAATTAAATAAATAGTTGAAGAATTAAAAGAGAATTAACTGATCAAAAAAGGATTTTATTCATCTTTAATTGTTTTGTTACAATTTTTTATTTGAACAACTGTAAATTTATTTACATCTTTGTTTACAATAATAATGTTACAAATAATTGAAATGAAATAAAATTGCATCCTATTTTTCTAAATCTTCATCTTCTACTGCTCCTCCTCTTTTGCTCCATTGATTTTTATCTGCAAAACAAAGAAAAAGAAAAAGTCAAAAGCAGATGAAATGAAATAAAAGGCAGACAGTTAAAAAGATCATCATTAAAAGCAACTGGCCGGAATCAGTTTTCCCTCTCTGCAAATCACAAGATTTCTCTTGGTTCACAAAGAGGGGTAGAAGGTGCTTGCAAATAAAATATGAAATGCACAAATTTACAAATTGCACAAATTCAAAGTTTGTCAAACATACTGCATAAGTTGTAAAACAAGGCTGCATAATGAAAAAGAACATTAACCAAACAAGTCCAAAGGCAAACTGAACTACACATGCCTAACCAAAGTCCAAACTGGACAGCAAGCTGTCCAAAACTGTCAAAGGTACAAGAGATATCAAAGGCTAGCCAAAAACTGTCAAAGAAGTACATTATGCAGGAAATCTGGAAAAGAGATATGCAGAGCTAAACAAATATTGCAAGCAACATCAAAAGTCATCATTTCCCAAGCCAGTGCTTTTTCAGAAAAGCTACTTTTAAGCAATAAACAATTGCTTTAAATTGTAGAGAGAGAGGAAAAGAGAGAGAAATAGGCTTACAGCAGGCTGAGGCTTAAGGACAAATATATAAAACAAACAGTCAACACAGATGCAAGAGAGGCAAAAATAACACAAAAGCAAAAAGGTCACAAACTGTATGAAGCAAACAGCCTGCCTCCATAAACTTCAAACAAACGGAAGCTTAAACCTCCATCAAACCAGAAAAGCCATCAACCTGCATAAGCCTTAAAGCTATCAACCTGCATAAGCCTAAACCATCAACCTGCATAAGCCTTAAAGCCTATAACCAGTGTCAAGCCTCAAACCTTAACTGTATCAACAAACAATCAAAACCAGAGCATCAAGCCAAAAGCCTGTCAAATAACAGCCTGAAGCCTGTCTTCAAACTCAAACAGAACCATCAAACCTCAAGCCTTTTAAAAACCTGTATAAAGCCTTGACCTGCTTCAAACAAACAAAAATCCTGCAACCTGATTCAAAACCAAAATCCAAGCTTATAAGCCTGAAGCCTAAACCAGAAACCCTCAATCTGTGACCTCAAACTAAAAGGCCATCAAACAAGTTTACCAACAAACTGTCAAGCATCTAGCCTTAAGCCTTTGTCCAAAAAGAATTCAAACAACCAAGCCCTCAGAACTATGTTCATCATAGGGTCGACATAACTAAAGTCACCAATCAAGCACCAAGAGAGGAAAAGAAGGGAAACAATAAGCCAACAGTTCTCAGATTTTATCATTATTGAAGAACATCAAAAATCAAGGCAACACAGATTCAAGCAAGCCAAACAAGCTCTCAGAACTGTAAAGTTCATCATCAAGCAACGAAACCAACATTTCAACTAGCATACGAAGCAAACAGAAGAATAGGAAAGAAGTGATCAAACTAGGTTTTCAGAGATATCATCACAAAACTAACAAAAAAGGCAAAGACAAAGGTACTGGATTTCCAAGCTAGCTCAACCTCGCCATTCCCTCGCCTCCGGCCACCCTAAGCGCCTCCTTCTCCACCTCTCCTCCTCTCCAAGCAACGAGCCAGCAAAGGTATGAACTTCCTTTTTCCCTTTCTTTAAATACCTCATACAACACATAACAAAAATCCAAGAATCAGAACAGATAAGAGCGTGCAAGATTGAAAATCTAAGAACCCTAATGCGTTGAGATAAAAGTTACCTCTTTTTTATTATTGCTTGAGTAAACGCGAGGAGGAGGACGGATGGTGGCGCTGGTTGGCCATAGGCGCAAAGGATGTTGTTCAGAAAGCTTGCTTGAGAAGATGAAGAGGACAAAAGTGATGAACGGCGCCTCTGTAATATCACAAACCCTAATCCCAAATGAACACCACACTGAAACCCTAAACAAAAAACATGTAAAATGTAATGGGCCTTTCCCTATTCAGTTTGCTTAAGCCCCTTGGGAATCTGGCGTGCACCCCCCTCTTTTCCCTTATTCTGATTAACTTGTTTGGGCTATAACAAAGTCCCTAAGCCCATTTGAATTCTCTTAACCTTTTTGTTATATACATCTTTGAAAACCAATTTCTTTTTACTTATCATTTTATTTTTTATTTTTTTATTTTTATTTTT
Source organism: Vicia faba (assembly GCA_948472305.1). Classification (NCBI taxonomy): domain Eukaryota; kingdom Viridiplantae; phylum Streptophyta; class Magnoliopsida; order Fabales; family Fabaceae; genus Vicia; species Vicia faba. Next base: position 595,396,283 of record OX451736.1, read on the forward strand.
TTTATATATTAAACTAATATAATTAAATTTTGTAAAGTAAATAATCCACTAACTTTTTTTTATTACTCTTTTATTAGTATAATCAAAAATACATATCAATAAATACATAAATAGATTTTCTTTTATTCCTTTTTTTTTATTAAACATTTGTTTATACATTAATACATAAAACTTAAAACATTTTCTTTTTCTTAAACTTAAAACATTTTTCTTTTATTAAAACCTTTTGTTTGTACATAATCAACAAATATCCAAAAATAAATAAATACTTAATTATTGCATTAAAGTTCACATTTTTATCACCTGTAAATAAATCACATACACTTACACAAATACATTGATACATTTACATTACTCTATTCTTATACATTGCTATACACTACATATTACATTTGAGATCGCAATTCGATTTGGTTGTAAATTTATTTGGACACTACTCTCTTATTTAAGTCTCATTCCCATTCGTAAATATTTGTACCCCCACTCCCGGATACTTATTTGTAATAGCGTAGACTTTAAATTCCCGCAATTTATCGCTTTCCAAATATACCATGTTTAGACCTAGGGTTTGTATGTACATAAAATCAAACGCTAGATAACCTAATACAAAGACAAATACATGAAATCAATACACTAATCACACTTGCACCCCTAGGGTAATCCCGCTTGTTGCCTTCCAAAATGGGCCATGTTTGCACGTTGAGTTTCTTTGACAAAACAAAACAATTCAAATGATCATAAGTCCCTCGATGACGCTTTCGAAAGTTGCCTAAAAATGATCATAGTCCCTTCAAGCAAATTGCCAAAGACACTTGGCACCATTGCATTCATGGTCCATACGATGACCCGCGCCTGTCCCGTTAACATCCTAATACAAGATTGTCCACCAAATACAATGGTGGAACAAAATTGTTAAAAGGGTTAAAACATGAGAAAAACCTTTGAGTAAATTTAGGGGTAGACAAACTCTTAGTTACTTGATTCAACTTGCAAAACACACTTGCCTACTTTTCAAAACCACTCCACAAACACTTTCAAAACAAACTTTCAAAAACATTTGAAACATCTTTTCGAAAAGATACACACCTTTGTAAAACATTCGAGTAAAGAATTGTTACAACGGTTGCCTAGACAAGGAGTCTTTTTCAAAACATTTTGAAACACACATACACACACCACCATTTCAAGCAATTGAAAATCAAGGCAAGTGATCTAAACAAAGTAACTAAGAACCCATGGATAACCATGGATGAAAAGGGTGTTAATACCTTCCCTTTTCATAATCTACCCCCCGAACCCACGAAACATCTCAAAAGGTTTTTCCTGTGCTTTTTAACCTTTCCTTTAAGATAAAATAAAAAGTCGGTGGCGACTCTTGCTAAACCGAACAAGTGCGAATACAAACGCAAAACCTCAAGTCAGTTCTCCCACCGTATCACACGCCCCTACGAGTTTCCTTTATGAATGTACGATGACTCGCGCCCGTCCATTCACATCAAACGATAGAGCTTCCTACTAACTAATGGTAGGGTAGCACTATCTAAAGGAAGAGAAAAATAACACGAAATACTTTTGAGTAGGTAGATCGCTCGTAATTGCTTGCTCACAAAAACAAAACTTTTTCACAAACACTTTTCTCTGAAATATTTTCAAAAAAACAAAACACTTTGTATGCATTCTTAACTTATACAAGAACCATTACAAAGATTTTCATACTTAGGCATTTTTCAAAATATTTTCAAACACATACACAAAGCATTTTCAAAGTGAGCTAAGCGATTAAGAGCCCGTAGATAACTACAGATGAAAAGGGTGCTAACACTTTCCCTTTTCATAACCTACCCCGCGAACTCAATAAAATCTTGAAGGTCTTTCCTGTTCTTTTCACGCTTTCCTTATTGGATAAAAGAAAAGTATGTGGTGACTCTTGTTATCCGTACATTTGCGATAAAATGAAAAACCAAGTCAGTTCTCCCACCGTATTACAGAATTGGCGACTCTGCTGGGGAGAACTAAAAGTGGGGCTACCTTAGAGTTATATCACTTTTAAATGTTTTCCATGTTTGATTTGTCTGCTTTATTTTTAAAGGGTTGTTTGGGTTATTTCTTGCAAAGATCCTATACCCAGGTCTGGGGAACATTTTAGGTAAGTAGTAATAGATCATGGAAACTATACGGCATATACTAATATGGTTGAAGTGATGGCTATGTTAATGCGACACATTGGTTTATACTGGTATCCCTCGAGTCAGTCGAGGAGCATACTAGGCTTCTGTGTGGTGTCATAAGCACTAACTGACCTTAGAACCTTAATTGACCCAACTTAGCCATTAGAAGGTAGTGAGATAGCCGGCATTAGTGCAGTGCAAAGTTGGTTGATACTTGATACTACACTCATTGAGATTCGACCCTCGAGTTTTGTTTGGTGGAAAGTCAGTTGTCGTGCTAGATGAAACTTGTGGGAAAAATCAGTGATATTGAGATCCCTAGAACCCAGTTACTTCTTTAGGACATGTTGAGCCAACTAAACTTCAAGAGGGTACTTACCTACAAACCCCATGCTAGCCTTAAACCTAAGGCCTTTGTATGCTTTGCTTGTGTTTGATTATCTATTTGAACATGATATCATGACATTATAACATCATAACATCATCATATCATGACTAACCATTTCAAGGATCTAGGGGATTTATCTTTGTTTCTACGTTGCAGGGTCATGCCTTCCAGTCGTAGGAATACCATCTGGTTCAATTTTGTATGGATACCTTCCAAATTTGAGGAATTAGTCCCAAAGGTTCCTGACAATTATCAATTCACCAAGAGACATGGTCACCTACTCAGTTTGGTTACTACTTGTTTCAAGGAAGACGTGATAAGCGTTCTTTTCCAGTTATTTAATCTGAAGCATCACTGTTCTATCTTCTTGGATTATCAGTTGGTACCTACAATGGAAGAATTCTCTAAGTTGCTCGGAGTGCCTATTCTCGATTAGATACCTTTCACAAATTTAGAGCAAGTTCTGAAACCTAAAGACGTTGCAGTAGCCCTACATCTAAAACGACTGGACATTGTATCTAATTGGGAAGCAAGGAATGGAGTCAAGGGTTTCTCTCCTAAATTTATGATAGAAAAGGCTCAGTGGTTTCTATATGCCATGAATTTCTATTCTTTTGAGGATATATTGGCTTTACTGATTTATGGGTTAGTACTATTCCCTAATCCGGACCAATTCATAGATATGAATGCCATCAAAGTATTTCTCACTCATAATCCGGTACCTACTTTGCTCGGAGATGTCTTGCATTCCCTCCACACTCGTACTATGTAGAGGATAGGAACTCTTATGTGTTGCATACCTCTACTGCTCAGGTGGTTTATTTTGCACCTTCCCCGATCAGTGATAAAGAACGAACAAGGTTTAAGGTGGTCTCAAAGGTTGATGTCACTCACTCATGTAGATATCTGTTGGTGTTCTCGATCTCAGGCAGATGTCACTATTATTGATCGCTGCGAGGAATTCCTTAATGTGTCGCTCCTTGGTATAAGAGGGGGCATTACTTACAATCCTTCTCTAGCTCTGCATCAGTTTGGTTATGCTCGAAGGGACGGTCCTCATGATATGCTCATCCAGGGTATTATATTCGACAATGAGATCGATCCTCAAAATTAGCATCAAAGGTTTATACATGCTTGGGGCGCGGTCAACAAAGATTGATAGCAAGACTTTGGGACACAATAATCCCATTCCTCTAGAGCCTTACCTCAGATGGATGCAGTCTCGTGCTCAGGATCTTAAAATGCCATATCCTGATATCTTACCAGTGATCATAGAGCCTGTTGTTGAAAGGGATGTTCCTTATATCGTTCTTCATCCCGATATGCCTACTAACTTAGAAGAACTACATAAGTCTTAGATTCAACTAAAGGAAGAAAGAGATACCTCTGAAGCTCAGTTATATGCTAGTGAGAAGAAAGTACTGGAGCTGACGAAATGACTCCACGGAGAACAAAGCCTTAACGCATATGTCAACATAAAGAGGAAGCATCCATGGGAGATTTGAATTTAAATTTTTTCTATTTTGCAACTCTTTTTATTAAAAGCAATTATAATTCGAGCTAGTTACTAAAATTTCTCTTGTTTCCTTTTGTTTAAACAAATTTAAATCCCGCAATGATCTTTGAAATCATTGCATCTACATATCATGCATCATTACATAACAGGTTTTCTAATACAGGTTTTCTCATCTTCTTGCTATTTATTTCAGTAAAAGATGGCTCTTGAACAAACTGTTAAGGAACTCCAAGCTCAGAATGCCCAATTCCAGAAGACCCTCCTGAAACTAGCTCAAGGACAAAAAGATATGAAGTCGCTCATTGCCAAAAAAAAGAAGACTCGGAAACTAATTGATATCCTCAACATGGTAAGAAGATTCAAAGGTCCTGCTAAACCAGTTCAAATTGCTGATATCACCTCTGATGAAGATGACAGCTAAGAGGAGGATGGTAGAAGTGTCAGGGCTAAAGGTGGAAGCAACCTTGGTTCTGGTAAGATGCCTTAGGATGAAGACTATTCTGATGAACAATATCCTCATGTTGACGACAGACACAAGCAGCTGGAAGACCGTCTTAAGGCTATAGAAATCCAGAAAGTGCCTGGATTGGATTTCAGAGAGCTGGGTCTTATTCTGGGGGTAGTTATACCTCACAAGTTCAAAGTCCCTGCTTTTGCTAAATATGATGGTGTGTCTTGTCCAAAACTTCATCTGAGATCTTATGCTCAGAAGATCCAACCCCATACTACTGACAGGAAGTTATGGGTTCACTTGTTTCAGGAAAGTTTGTCTGGTACACAACTCAAGTGGTTCTATCAGCTGGAGGGAACCAACATCCGCACTTGGGAAGACTTGGTTGCTGCTTTTTACAAATAGTATCAATGCAATTCTGACCTTGCACCAACTCGCGTGCAATTACAAAACATGACTATGGGTTCGAATGAAGGGTTCAAAGAATATGCCCAGAAGTGGAGAGATCTGGATGGAAGGGTGCAACCTCCCTTGTCTGACTGGGAGCTAGTTGATATGTTCATGGGAACTTTGACTGGTCCATTCTTTAATCATCTGATTGGGAGTTCTTCATCTGGTTTTACTGAGTTGATTCTGACTGGAGAACATGTCGAAAGTGGTATTAAGAGCGGAAAAATTCAAGTGGCTACTTCTTCGAGTGTTGTGAAGAATACATTCAATAGTAAGAAGGAGACCAATGTTGTTTATGGCCAGAAGGGTCATGGTAGAAATGACCGCAATCAGTCTTTGGGAGCGGTATTGATTTCTAATCCTGCATCGGTTCAACGACAACAATAGAGCAATAGGCATAGGTCATACGCTCTGGGAAGGCAGTTTACCAAGATTAATATGCCATTGTCTTAGCCATTACAACACTTACTAAAAGCGGAGATGATTACGCTAAGGGATCCTCCATATAACCCCCAACATCTCCTTTCCTAAGTACAATCCGAATGTGAAATGCGCCTACCATTCTAACAGCCCTAGGCACGACACCAACAACTGCTGGACCCTGAAAAACAAAATTAAGGACATGATTGACAATAAGGAGATTGAGTTTGATCCTCCGGAGACCCCGAATGTAATTATTGCGCCTATGGTGAAGCATGACAAAGGCATATCTGCAATTGACGATGTTCTTTTTGTGGCTACTGTAAGTGAATTGGTGACTCCTCTACCAATGATCAAGAAAAATCTGCTACAAACCAGTTTATTTCTGGGCTGTGTTGAAAAATGTTACGATTGCCCAGCCCAACCCAATGGCTGCAAATTACTGAAGGAAGGCATTCAACGCCTAATGGACAATCATATAATTCTGATCAAGAAGGTTCTGTCTACTGAGAATCTGTCTCAAGAGTTATCTGTAATTTCTAGCCCTCCTGTCAGGATCACCTCCAAAGGTCCTGTAAGGATTACTGTCAATCTGAAATATGCTTCCCTGATCATAATTACACCCGGACCTATCATGTATTCTTCGGATAAAGCTATTCCTTCGAACTATGGATCCGATGTCAACTACCATGGTGTTAAACAAGAACTACTGACTGTTGAAGATGAAGTTACTGAAGTTGTTGATCCCGACATTGACAATATTTCTGGAACTAGTAAGGTTACTAGGAGCGAAAGGGTTTTCTCTTCGGGAATCTCTTCGAAGACTATTTCTACACCCGTTAGAGTTATAGCCACCGAGTCAACTACTGAGGCTCGGGTTAAAGAGAAAATAATAGAGCCTGCCCAGATTGAAGCACCTAAGGAAGCTACAATTGAAGACACCTTTAGATAAGAGTTGGAAGAAGCATTGAAGATTATCTGCAAGAGTGACTACAAAATTGTTGAACAGCTGGGGAAGACCCCACCCAAGATCTATATTTTATCCATGTTTGTGTTCTGAAGCTCATGTACAGGCTTTAGTAAAATTCTTGAAGACTGCTCACGTGCCACAAAAGATTTCTGCCGATCAATTTGGAAGCTATGTTACTAGCTTAACGACTGACAGTGGGTTAGGTTTTTCTGATGCAGATTTAACTCTGGAAGGGAGAAACCACAATAAAGCCATGTATGTATCCATTGAATGCAGGGACACTACTCTGGCTCATGTTTTTGTAGATATTTGTTCCTCATTAAATGTTCTACCAAAAGGTGCTCTTGACATAATTGATTGCGAAGAGGTCGTAGTAAAACCCAGTGATATTATAGTTAGAGCCTTTGATGGGTCAAAAAGGATGGTACACGGGGAAGTGGATCTTCCAATAAAAGTGGATTCACAGATCTTTGAATCTACCTTCTATGTAATAGACACTCGGCCAGCTTATTCCTGCTTACCAGGACGCCCCTGGATCCATGGGGCAGACGCTGTTACCTCTACCCTACACCAGAAATTAAAATATCCTATGAGCGGAAAGATTGTGACTGTCTACAGTGAAGAGATGGACGGCGAATTCATCGAGACTCCTTGTCAAACTTTTGAAGCCGTCCATCCTACCTCAACTGAAGATGTCTCTGCCATTCCCAAAGTTACTAGGGTTCTGCCCATGATGGCTTCATTGAAAGATGCTAAAGCTACTATAGAAGAAGGTGGTTGTACTATTTGGGGTCAGCTTCCTGACATCCCCTATAAATCTGATAAGTTTGGTTTGGGTTTCACTACAGAGGGTCAGAGGGTTGTTTGTCATGCTAGAGCTAGAAGGCCACCATTCTGCATCAGCAACAATGGAGTCAACTCTATAGGAGATGCTAACAGTGATCGTGACCTTGATAGTTGGATCTTTCCTACCATTGGCAACAAGCTCAGTAACTAAAAGGAGGAAGACGTTATCTCTATTTCCTTTAGTCAGGAGTAATATCTACATTTATGTTTTTTATTGCTTTCATGTTTTGGCTTTGTAATATTTGAACAATGACTTTAAACCTTGTGTCTTACCCGGAGCACAATGATTCATTTGTTAAGGGTTGTCATTTCATAAACATATTTTCATTCAATAAAGCATTGGACATTTTGCATTCAAATTTTGTGCTCTCTTTCTTTCTTTTTAATTTTATCACTTTCAAATAGCTATGTGCTCTTACACACACCCACACAATACATTACAGATCCACATCCACTCTGGATCCCGTTAGTAATGACTCTGCTATTGCCACTTATGACTTTGAAAATCCGATCTACCAAGCTGAGGACGAAGATGAGGAAGGATGTGAGATACCAGGAGAACTTTCCAGCCTGTTAATACAAGAGGAAAAGGATATTTAACCACATGAAGAGCCAGTTTAAGTAGTAAACTTGGGTTCCGAAACAGACAAAAAAGAAGTCAAGATAGGATCCAACTTAGAGGACAGTGTCAAGAACAGGTTAACACATATGTTGCATGAATATGTTGAGATTTTGTCTTGGTCATACGAAGACATGCCAGGGCTTGATACCAATATTATGGTTCACCGTCTGCCGATGAAAGATGGTTGTGCTCAGATAAAGCAAAAGGTTCATTGTATGCGTCCCGAGATTTTAGAGAAGATCAAGGTCGAGGTTTTGAAAAAATTCAATGCAGGGTTCTTAGCAGTGACATCCTATCCTCAATGGATTGCGAATGTGGTTACAGTACTGAAGAAAGATGACATGGTACAATTGTGTGTAGACTACAGGGATCTGAATAGAGCAATCCCCAAAGATAACTTCCCGCTTCCATATATTGATGTTTTGGTCGATAACACCGCTCATCACAAGGTATTCTCCTACATGGATGGTTTCTCAGGATATAATCAGATCAAGATGGAACCCAAAGACATGGAAAAGACTACTTTTGTTACACAATGGGGCACGTTCTACTACAAGGTTATGCTTTTTGGGTTAAAGAATACCGGCACAACATATCAGCGTGCTATGGTAGCTTTGTTCCATGATATGATTCATCACGAGATAGAGGTCTAAGTCGATGATATGATAGCCAGATCACAGACTGAAGAAGAGCATTTGGACCATCTATATAAGTTGTTTGAGAGGCTGAAAAAGTACAAGCTGAGATTGAATCCGAACAAGTGCACATTTGGGGTGAGATCCAGTAAACTCTTGGGCTTTGTTGTCAGCGATAAAGGAATTGAGGTTGATCCCGCTAAAGCCAAAGTTATTCAAGAAATTCCCGATCTCTACACTGAGAAAGAAGTCAGAGGTTTCTTAGGACACCTGAATTATATTGCCAAATTTATTTCTCATTTAACCGCTACTTGTGAGCCGATTTTTAAGTTGCTGAAGAAAGATTAGGTAGTGAAATTGAACGACAATTGTCAGATATCCTTTGACAAAATCAAGGAGTACCTACAGGAACCTCCAATTCTGAAACCACTAGTTGAAGGAAGACCTTTGATCATGTATTTAACAGTGTTAGAGAACTCAATGGGGTGTGTACTGGGGAAGCATGACGAGTCTGGTCGAAAAGAGCATGCAATATAATACCTTAGCAAAAAGTTTACCGACTATGAAACAAGATATTCACTGCTCAAGAAAACTTGTTACGCTTTGGCATGGGCTGCTTGCCGACTAAGGCATTATATGTTGACTCATACTACTTTGTTGATCTCTAAAATGGATCCCATAAAGTACATATTTGATAAACCCTATCTATCCAGAAGAATAGCCTGATGGCAAATAGTCTTGACAGAATATGACATTTAGCACACCACTCAGAAAGCGAGGAAGTGTACTGGAAGATCATTTGGCACATCAAGCTGTAGACGACTACCAATCTATGAATTTTGAGTTCCCGGATGAGAACATTATGCTAGTTACAGATTGTGAAGAACCTGTACCATATGAAGGACCTGAGCCAGGATCCTAATGGACTATGGTTTTCGACGGAGCCTCTAATGCACTTGGCAACAAAATTGGCGCTATAATTATCTCTCCTCAGGGTTGTCACATGCCCTTCACCGCTAGATTACACTTTGATTGTACCAACAACATGGCTGAGTACGAAGCGTGCATCATGGGTATCAGAACTTCTATTGATTTGAGGATTAAGTTCTTGAGCGTATATGAGGACTCAGCCCTGGTAATCAGTCATATTAAGGGAGAATGGGTTACTAAGCACCCGAATCTCATTCCTTATAGAGAACATGTGCTTACCTTAATCCCTTACTTCGAGGAAATTACTTTTGAGCATATCCCACGAGAATAGAATCAGTTGGCAAATGCATTGGCTACCATGCCGTCTATGTTTAAAGTCCGATGGGACAATGAGGCTCCCATAATTTCTATTAAGAGGCTAGACGAACCTGCACACTGTTATGAAGTTGACAGTGACGGAGTAGAAGAGAAGCCTTAGTTTTATGAAGTGAAAATATATCTTGAGGATCAAGAGTATTCTGAAGGAGCATCTATCAATGACAAGAAACTTCTATGGAGGTTCTCAGCTAAGTTCTTCTCGAGCAACAAAATTCTGTACAGGCTAAACAATGATTCGACTCTGCTTCGTTGTATGGACAAGAAAGAGGCAGAGAAGATTATGGAAGATATGCATGAAGGTATCTTTGGTACTCATTCTAGTGGACATACTATGGCTAAGAAAATTCTGAGAGCGGGTTACTATTGGTCGACCATGGAAACAGACTTCCATCACCACTCAAGAACTTGTCACAAGTTCCAGATCTATGCTGACAAAGTACATGTGCCTCCAATACCTCTGAATGTCTTGATTGTACCTTGTCCGTTTGTAATGTGGGGCATTGATATGATTAGAGAGATTAAGCCTACTGCTTATAATGAACATTGCTTCATCCTCTTCACCATTGATCACTTCACAAAGTGGGTTGAAGCAGCCTCGTTTGCCTCTGTTACTAAGAATGTGGTTTCCATGTTCATTAAGCATAACATTATCTGTCGATCCGGAAAGGATTATCATAGACAACGGTACTAATCTCAACAACACTATAATCACGGAACTCTGCATGCAGTTCAAGATCTTGCACCATAATTCTTCTCCGTATCGACCAAAGATGAATGGCACAGTGGAATCCGCCAATAAGAACATTAATAAAATTATACATAAGATGACGGTGACATATAAATATTAGCATGAGATGTTTCCATTTTCTCTCCATGGCTATCACACTTAAGCTCAGACAACGACTATGAAAACCACATTCTCTCTGGTCTATGGTATGGAGGTTGTCTTACCCGTCGAAGTCCAGATTCCTTCCTTGAGAATTATGAAAGATGCAGACTTGGAAGAAGATGAATGGATTCAGACTAGGTGGAACCAGTTGAATTTAATTAACGAGAAGAGGCTTGCGGCTATTTTTCACGATCAGATGTATCAAAAGCGTATGATCAAAGCCTTCAATAAGAAAATCAAGCATCAGGTATATCAGGCAGGTGACTTGGTAATAAAGCGCATCATCCTGCCGCAAGGTGATCCCAGGGGAAAATGGACTCCTACTTATGAAGGGCCATTTGTAATCAAGAAGGTATTTTTGGGCGGTGCAATGATACTTACCACCATGGATGGTGAGGATCTCCCACACCCTGTGAACGCGGACATAGTTAAAAAATACTGTGCATGAAAACGGCCCGCTAGGTTTACTAGCCTAGACAAAAATAAGGGCATCCCAGTGAACCAAAAGGGTTCGGGAAAAAATAAGGGATATATATATATATATATATATATAAAGACTGTACATCCGGCAAGTCGAAAACCTGAAAAGGCGGCTTGGGTAAAAAAGGGTATCCCGGTGGACTGAAAACCCGAAAGGGCGGTCCAAGCAAAAGTTAGTGATTAAAGCGTACAACTATGTCCCATTGGATCACTTACAACCAACTTTATTACCAACGTCAAGTTCGAATGGTACAGGTCAATTTAATCAACTTCTTCCGACAGGAAGGGATGAGATGCTCGAGGACATAGGGGCAATAACAAAGTTGAAACCTGACGAGATCATTTACACATAGCTATATATTTTGTACTCCTTTCATTTCATGATGATTTCCTCTTACTAGGACTTATGTCCCTTTGTACATCAATCGCCTGTTGATAGGCAAATTATCAATATAAACCACAATTTCAAAATTCAAATTTTGTTTTAACTTTTTCTGTTTTGTTTGCAAAAACGTCCAATGACTAAATTGATTGAACATATGCATGTGAATATGATTACTGTTAACATATATATGCGTAAAAACATGAATAAGTATTTACCCAAGACTATAGGAGTTGGGATAACGTTCAAGACGTCCACAGATCCCCACGGAAAAACCTCTATGGAATAATCCCCAAAAAGCAGTTTCCATAAGATTATCCCCCACAGAGTCATCTTCACAAACTCGACACATTCCCTGCAAGTCTGAAATACCCTAATCATATTCACTAGCAGATCCCCCTAGAATACAAAGGAGTATGATCTTTTCCCTGGCAACATCGCCAACCTACGAAGTCCCAATCCTCATCAGAGAATATATCACCAACACAGTTCATAGAAATTCTCTTCCCCAACTGAGTTTATTTCTACAACACTGTAAATACCCCTACATGATTCTCTTCTCCAGCAGGGTCCATTTTCTCAGCAGAATATATTCCTCCAACAGGTTCATTTCCTCAACAAAGTGTTTCTCCAGTAGGGTTTATTTCCCCAACAGAATACAGTCTCCCCTGCTTGAGTTTACCCCTTTGGCTACTATAAATCACCGGTAAAAATTTTCTCTCCAGCAGAGGGTAGTCCAGATTTCCATCCCCAAAGAGTTGCTACAAAATTTTAAATTAGATCAGATATCAGTTAATCTTATCCTCCCCAGATGAGTCGGCATCCATATTGAAAACTCGTTCAGACAACACCTCTGAAGGTTATCCATCTCTTTTATCCCCAGTCAGGGTATATAAGAATTCAACTCCCCAAGAGAGCTATGAACGACCAATGTTCCTGAACTCTTCTCCCCTAGCAGAAATCAACATCCCCCAGCGAAACTTTATCAAACAGAAAAAAGGAAGTCCCATCATAGACGTTCTAAGATTCACTTTCTTCATCCCCAGCAACAGTTTTGGATTTACTTTCCCAATCAAAAATGTTATATAAAGCTACTGATACACTTCAATGACATCTCACATTCATACATCATTTATCATAGCATATGTATACGAAATGCATATAGCATGCTCTCATTTTCTTTAAGAACATCATTATGTAATGCATTACATACATCATGACATTTCATATATACAAACCTTGTCTTATCAGGTAAAAGTTCACAAACATGCGAACATCATCAACAATTTTCTAACAGGTCGCAGAGTAATTCCTGAAACAAGATGGAGAGACTATCTACAAGACCAGATAATTTCCTACAAAAATGAATTCTCACAAGCATTTCCCTCAGAGATTAGATCTGACAAGTAGCTACTTATACATTTTCCCCAGAGAGTCGTTCTGAAAAATATCTCTTCTAGATGAAGTCGGGTGTGGACATCTTCTAGTGCATCATTCAGATGAAGTCAAGCGTAGATTTCCTTCTGGTACTCTTTTGGAAAAAGTTAGGTGTAGACTCTTTCCAATACCTCTTCTAGTTGAAGTCGAGCGTAGACATCTTCTAGTTCAGATGAAATCAAATGTAGATTTATTCTGATTTTCTTTTTGGATAAAGTCGGGCGTAGACTCATTCAAACATATCTTCTAGACAAAGTCAGGCGTAGACTCATTATAGTATATCATTCGGATAAAATCAAGCATAGATTTATTCTGATTTTATTTTTGGACAAAGTCGGGCATAGACTCATTCTAACATATCTTCTAGACAAATTTGGGCGTAGACTCATTCTAGTATATCATTCGGATAAAATCAAGCATAGATTTATTCTGATATTCTTTTTGGACAAAGTCAGGCGTAGACTCATTCCAAACATATCTTCTAGACAAGGTCAAGCATAAACTCATTCTAGTACATCATTCAGATAAAATAAAGCGTAGATTCACTATGATATCCTTTTGCATAAAGTCGGGCGTAGACTCATTCCAAATACATTTTCTATGACAAAGTCAAGAATAGAATTATTCTGATATTCCTATCAATAGTTACTCTGGATGGCATCTATAATCCCATATCTAACTATATCCCGTCACTCTCCAAATGGCATCTTTAAGCCTATTCCAGTATATTCAACCAATAGTGTTACTTCGCGCACATGCGAGTGCAAATTTCTGGGCACTTAAGTGTTCAATCCTCTTCTACCTTCAGATCACGAATGGCGGACATGCCAGTCTAACTCTTCAGGTGTAAGAAGATTAAATAGGGGAAGCTGTTGTACTCCAAAATTTTCGCTCCTATTTTTCTTCAAGGCATTCTCATAAGGTCCTCAAATGCTCAAGTTGACTCAAGAATTGATTAGACAAATTCTCCATCTAAGCAATGGGTCCATAACCCGGGTTTGGTATTTATCAAAGAAGAATGGGTTTCCAAGGTCTCAATTTGTTTTCATGGTTCTTCATATGTCTTCAACAATGCTCATACCAAATTTCAAGCCTTGCATCATAAGTTTGCTCAGTCAATTGCTCAGATGACTGAAAATCAACTGTATTGAGTGAAAAGTCAAATGTGGTCCACATACAGTCAAACCTCAAGATTTTTGGTCAAAATCAACATTTTGAAGTCATATCCAACATTTGATCAAGGGTTAATCATGATTCCTCAAGAAAATCCCTTAAATCATCAAAAGTCAAAAGTTGTCAAATTAGGGTTTCCTTAGGAGAAGTCAACTAAACTTTGACCAAGCATAACTTTCACATGCTTCATCATATTTTCCCCAACCAAAGCTCATTATGAAGGAAATTCAATTATATACAACTTTGTTTCTCTAAGCTTAAGTCTAAAAAATTCATCATTTGAGAGATATAAGCCAATACATTACAAGTCATTTCAAAAGTCAACAAAAAGGCACTTTTTGTCAAAGAAACTTACATCAAGATAAAATCTTCAAGAGAAAAAATTATAAACATAGAGGTTGTAGACGACATATTGAGCTTTCCAAAAAGTCAAGGATCACTTTCAAAAGATGGAAATTGAGAGAGTTATAACCATTGCAAGTTGGGAAATTTTGGGCAAATGCATGAATTCCAAATTGAGCAAATTTATAATTTTGAGCTATTGGACCTAAGTTTTTAGATCCAAACATGTTCATGACATGTTTAAAGACCCCTAAGCCCATTCACATATTTTGTATGATATTTATTTCTTTTATTTGGATTTTATTCATTTAAAAGTAAATTAAATCAAATCAAATATGAAACCATTGAATTTAAGCGCATGGACCTTTACTATGATCAGATTGGAGGCCCAAGGATGTGTCTTTAAGACCAAGAAAATGTGCATGGTTGATTGGAACAAGATTGAGAAAATATAAAAGCTTTTAATACAAATTTTCAATAAAATCTTTTCACCATAAATGACAAAGATATGATCCTATTTTATAGACCTAAATCATTGTCCTATAAATACACATTGCATTCAGACCAAAAACACACATGAAAAGATGTCTCAAGAAATAAGGGTTTTGTCACAAAGTTTACAAGACTAGCGCAAAGTTGCACTGCAAGTTCCAAGAAGTTGTAGTTCAAGCCAAGCATCCATATGTGTTCCTGAAGTTCCCAGGAGACAATCCATACCCTTGCTCAAGGCTGAAGCACGCCAAAACTCCTTAGTTCGAACTCACCAGTTTGGTAATATTCTCAAAATTTAACGTTAATTTATGCATTATTAACTAATTTAACGTATCCATATGTGTTCATATATGTCAATAGAACTGTTTTGATGCATTATTTGTGAGCTTTGACACAGGAACAACTAAACACCTTTGTTAGGGCACGAGGAACTATTTTCTGTATAACTCTGTATACAAGCATTTTCAGGCCAAACGGCCACCACCATTGGATTCAGAAGGCTTGATTTAGGGGGTAGATTCCTCTTCATGCGCTAACGTTTGTTATATTCGAAGGTACAAGAATTGGCTCGCCGAAGAAAATGACCGGAGCTAGGGCTCCGACGCTTCTCCAGCCAGTATATTTGTTTATATATTATATATTAATTGTTTGAATTATGTAAACTAAAGTATAGCCACCCCTAAGGTAGAAACACGCACGCTAAGTCACTCCTCTCCCAAGTCACGGGTTCGATCCCCAATTTTGCCAAATTCTTTCATGTTTTTTTATTATTTTTGCAGGTTTGTTATAAAACACATTGGAGGCGTATCCTCGACACAACCAGTGTGTTGGATGGGTGGTATGCTCGGCGTGGAAAATGCTTGAGGGCGTGGGTTCAACACCCACCCCTACTCTTTTTCCAATTCTATGTTTCACATTTTTTTCTTCTTTTTTCCTATTCCTTTACAAAACCTTTTTTTAAAACCATTGTTTTTTTAACCCTCA
Organism: Vicia faba; assembly: GCA_948472305.1. Taxonomy (NCBI): domain Eukaryota; kingdom Viridiplantae; phylum Streptophyta; class Magnoliopsida; order Fabales; family Fabaceae; genus Vicia; species Vicia faba. The sequence goes on from OX451736.1 coordinate 595,412,236, forward strand.
TTTAGATTAATTTTAGGTTTTAATTTAATTTAAGGTTTTAATTAATTCTAGGTTTTAATTTAATTTTAGGTTTTATTAAATTAACCTTAATTTAAATTTTTTAGGTTTTCTCAATTGACTTAAAACTGATCTAGAATTTAGGGTTTTTGTTTAATTAACTAACTTATTTTTTCAATCAATTAGATTTTAGGTTAATCGTCAATTTTTCATCAAAATGATCACAAAAAAACCATGTTTTTCGTTTACCTTTATTTTACCGCTTCACGTGTTTACCTTTGCATTAGTTTATTTTTCCCAATTATGTAACTGCTTTAGTATGTAATAGTTTAATTAGGGTTTTTATTTGCTTTCTTTTCCCCACAATTTTATGGTTTGTACCCCCTTCCCCGAAGCTTTGTAATAGCGTAGGACCTTTACTTTCCGAAATTTACCATTTTCCCTATTACTGTATAGTAACTAGGCATGTATGGCAAGATCTAAAACTAATCATAGAAAACCCTAATAAAGATAAATAACTGAATTGAATCACTTTTCACACACTAACCTCTAGGGTAATCTCGCTTGTTGCCTTCGAATAAAAACAGTCATATCCCTCGAACATGGGGACTCTTTAGCAAATACCCTTAGTTAAAAAGATCGTAGCCCCTCGATGACCCTTACGATGTTGCCTTCGGTAAACGATCTTAGTCTGTTACGGAAAATTTCTAAAGCGCCCCTACGAGTTGCCTTTATGATTGTATGATGACCCGCGCCCGTCCCTTCACATCCAAAGATATAGCTTCCTACTAAATAATGGTAGTGTTGTACCCCAAAATTTTCCCTCCCACTTTTACTCAAGGCATGCTCTTAGAGATTCTCAATTGCTCAAGGATGACCAAGAATTGACCAGACAAATTCTCCTCTTAAGCAATGAACCTCTAACTAGGGTTTCACTTTTCATCAAGAAGTGTGAGTTCCAAAGGTCTAAAATGTTTTCCATTGTCATAATATGCCTTCAATATTGTCCATGGAAAATTTCATGCCTTCCACTACAAGTTTTCTCAATCAATTGCTCAAATGCTTGAAAATCAACTGTGCTAGGTCAAAAGTCAACTATGGCCTATATACAGTCAAACTTCAAAAAAATTTGTCAAAATCAACATTTTGAAGTAATATCCATCATTTTATCAAGGTTTTATCATGATTCCTCAAGAAATGCTCCTAATTCATCAAAAGTCAAGAATTGCTAAATTAGGGTTTCTATAGGAAAAGTCAACTAAACTTTTACCAGTCATAACTTTCACATAATTAATACATTTTTATCTAACCAAAGCTCATTTTGAATAGGATCTAATTACCTACAACTTCTCTTCATCCCTCAAGTCCAAGAAATCTACCATTTGAAAGATACAAGCTCATACATTACAGGTCATTTTACGAAAGTCAACAAAAGTCACTTTTTTCCAAGACCTTTTACCTCAAGATAAAATATTCAAATACAAAATTGATCAAAAGAGGGATTGAAGTAGACATCTTGGGCATTCCAAAAAGTTAAATATAATCATCATGAGATGAAAATTTAGAAATTTATGACTTTCCCAAGTTGGGAAAATTTGGGAAATTTCAAGAATTATGCATTGAGCAAACTTGAAGTTTTAGGTTAATGGCTTAAATTCTTGGACTTCAAGCATATTCCTAAGCTTATAGAGGACCTCTAAAATCATTCTTACCATGACTTAAATTTTCTACCTATTTTGTACATGTTTATTTTATTTTATTCAAATAAATATGAAATAAAATGTAAAAAATAACTGGAGGCCCAAAAATTCGTGCAAGCATGTCCAGGTTCATAGAAAATTCAAAAAAGGACAATAAAACATGTCTTTGGAAAAGTTTCAAAGTGATACTCATGGCCTTAAAACACTAGCAAGCTTCAAATACGCCTAGATACAGCCTGAAAGAGTCGTACGAAATTGCAAAAATAAGCAAAGTTGTCAAATTCCAAAACACGTTTCCAGCCATCCTCAGTCCAAACAAAGGAATCAAACACATTCCTAGAGGTCTCCTGAAACTTTTCCAATCATCAACATGCATTGAAGCATCACGAAACACCTATTTCAGTAGCTCACAGTTTGCATTTTTTTAAACTTGTTTTCTTTAATTCATGTAATATAATTCTGTTTTGACCATGCATTATTGTTCATATGAGTGTGGGCAAGCTTTCTGCATTGCTGGATTTATGTTTTGATGCAGGAATGACGTTTTACCATGGCTAGGGTTTATACCTTCGATTTGGGGTTTTTGCAATAGCCAAAATTAGCCCAAACTAAGGGTAATATCGTGCTCAGGAGGTCGAGGCCAATCGATCCATGGCCTCATAATTAATTTATGTCGTGTATCGTGGATTTTGTAGAGAGCATGTGTTTTAGTGACAAACAAAAACTGTCACTATAGGTCTTTGTACCTAAAACGACAGAGCGAGGAAGAAGACAAGTCGTGGCAGCTTCCCAGTGGGCCATTCAAATAAGCGCAAGTTTTTTTATTTTAATATATTTGATTTTGTTTTATATATAATAATATGCTTTGGTTATGTAAACGATGAACATGTTAGCTCAGCTAGTAAAGGCGCGTATGTGTGAAGGAAGAGACCTGGGTTCGAGTCCCAGGTCCAGTATTTTCTCATTTTTCTAACAATATTCATGCAAATCCCATGTAAAACATGGTTAGATGTGCACCATGCACCCTCAGCCTAGGCCATCAGATGTACATCTGATCCAAGCCAGCACATCCAAGCGCGCAGTATATTATATGCCTTCAAGACTTGTCCACACAGGATCAGGCATGAAATCTGGGCTTCACAGCTTTGGGCCCAGCTAATTTCAAACAACACCCCCTATTTTTCTTTTGCTATCAGGACCATCTAGCATTTTTGTTATATTGTTTTAGTTTTATTTATTTTTGTTTTCTTTATTATTTAATTAAACAAATAATCACAAAAATCACAAAAAAAATATTAAGGTAGTATTTTTTTAATTAAACTAATTTTGTAAATAAATTAAATGAATATTTTAACTATTCTCTTTAACTTAAAATTAATTTGAACTTAGGAATTGATTTAGATTTAATTATTTTCTTTTCATAATAAAAAACTAAGAAAAAAGAACTTAGACTATTTTTCTTTATTAACTTTATTTTCTAAATAGACTTTAGGATAATTAATTTAATTATTTTCTTAAATCAAAAAATAAACAAAAAAGATTTTCTTATTTCATTTAGAATTGCCATAGGTTTTAGACGTCTTTACCTTTCGTGTGTTATTTATTTTTCGCATTTTTACATTACTGTACATGTATACTGGATGTAATAGACTAATTAGGATTTTTTACCACTTTCCTTATTTTTATTCCACCAACCTTTGTACGTTGTAAATGCCCCTCCCCGAAGCCACGTAATAGTCTAGGTTTTCACTTTCCACACTTTACATTTCCTGCAAAATATTAACTATTAGTAAATAGGATTGTATGGCAAGACTGAAAGCAAACGTTAGCAAACCCTAAATGCGCAAGATAAATAGCTGAACTAAACATAATTGCACATGCGAACCTCTAGGGTATCCCACTTCGGTTGCCTTCGGAAAATGGTCACAATTCTCGAAACGTGAAAAGTTCTAGTGATTTTCCTCTAGTTTGAAAGATCACAAGTTCCTCGATGACCCTCTCGATGATGCCTCGGTAAAAAAGTGACCTTAGAACCTTAAGACAGTTACTAAAATTCCTTGCAAAATTGCATTCGTGACCATAACGTCCCTTCGAATGTCCATCAAACATCCAATGACTAGGGCTACCTACTCACTAATAGTAGGATAGCATTGTCTAAAGGATAGGAAGAAAAGAACAAACATTTTCGAGTACAAGTAGATAGTTGTTAGATTCTTGCTCAAATAAAACAAACTTTTCACACTTACACATTTCAAAAACAACTTTCATAAACATTTGCTTTGTCAACACTCTTGAGGACTGATACAAGAGTTATCACAAAGCGAATCGTCGCACTAAGGCATTTCAAAACATTTTTCAAAACACACAAAGCACAAGGTACTTTTAAAATGAGCTAAGCATCTAAGAGCTCGTAGATAACTACGGATGGAAAGGGTGCTAACACCTTCCCTTTCCATAATCTACCCCCCTTACTCAGAAAATTATCGAAAAGGTCTTTTTCTGTTCTTTTCACCATTTCCTTAATTTAGATAAAAGAAAAGTCGGTGGTGACTCTTGCTTACCACGACATTTGCAAATAAAAACGCAAAATCATTATTAACAGTCGATTCTGCCACCGTATCACAGGTAGGATAGCACTATCTAAAGGAGGAGGAAAATAACATGAAAGACTTTTGAGTAGGTAGATCGCTCGTAATTGCTTGCTCACTAAAAAACCTTTTCACAGGTACTTTTCTCTGAAATATTTATAAATAAAAAACAGAACACTTTGTATGTGTTCTTAACTTATAGAAGAACCATTACAAAGATTATTGTACTTAAGCATTTTGCAAAATATTTTCAAGCACATACGCAAAGCATTTTCAAAGTGAGCTAAGTGATTAAGAGCCCGTAGATAACTACGGATGAAAAGGGTGCTAACACCTTCGCTTTTCATAACCTACCCCCCAAACTCAAGAAAATCTCAACGTATTTCCCGTTCTTTTCACCATTTTCTTATTGGATAAAAGAAAAGTAGGTGGCGACTCTTGCTATCTGCATATTTGAGATAAAACACAAAACCAAGTCAGTTCTCCTACCGTATTACACTCCTGTTAGAGATAAAGATATCAAAAAATTTAGAATTCACAAGAAAAGACAGGGATGTTGCCCCTGACATGCATCATCGGGCGATATATCTTTGTTGTCGGGCGATGCCCTGCGAAAAGGCCACACTTCATAATTGAAACACAACCCCTATTCTTCCAAACTAATATTCCTAAGTGAATTTTAGGCAATTCCATGGTGAGTGATGATTTCTATCAATGGGCAATGATGATCGTAACCACATGCATACTAATTAAAACTATCAAATCCTAAATTACTAAACCTAGTTTACTACACAGGGACATAGTAATCCAAATTGCAAAAGAAAAACTATACTATGAAACATAATCTTACTAACCACAAAGAAGAGAAGGAAATATTTACCTTTGATTCTTGAAAGAAGGAATGAAGGTGCAAGGGCTTCGAGAGAAATTATGAGAGAATTTGGATAGAATGACTCCAACTAGGACAAAATCTTCTTATAAAAGAAGAATGACATGTGAGCCTAAAATGAACCATCAAAAATTTAAATGTAAAATAACAACAGAAGGGAGTTGTATAAACAGTGTCGCCCAATAACAGAACCGATCGCCCGGCGATCCTTGACAGGAACACAAAAAAAAATTATAATGCAGAATTTATTCCACAAATATTGTTCTGCAGCAGACTTAATTGAGAATGACACAAAAACAGAAATACTTACAATGTTAAGGTGCCTCCTAACAAGCATTTTGTTTAATGTAGTTTCGAGCTCGACGGTCCAAGGTGATCACATATCACCAATATGAATAACAATAGTGCTCTAGTTACCCCCCCCCCCCCCCCCCCCCTCCGAGGTAGATTTTTAAACATTGACCATTCACCATCCAACTTTCCTTTGAGAGGGTCCTCCAACAAAATAGATCCAAAATTCTCCACTTCTTTTATCAAGAATGGCCTCGACCATTTAGACTTTAGTTTTCCTGGAAATAACTTTAACCGAGAATTGAACAATAAAACTAATTGACTAACTTCAAAATGCTTTGGATTGATTTTTTTTATCATGATACTTATTGACTTTCTATTTGTAAATCCTTGAAGATTCATAAGCATGCAATTTGAATTCATCCAATTCATGTAATTCTTCTTTCCTTTTCGAGCCGGCTTGATCTGGATCAAAATTCAAAAACTTCAACGCCTAAAACGCCTTATGTTCAAGTTCGACCAGAAGATGGCATGATTTCCCGTAAACCATTTGAAATGGATTAAGACCTATTGGAGCTTTGAATGTCGTACGATATGCCCAAAAAGCTTCGTCCAACTTCAAAGACCAATATTTTCTTGACGAAGAAACGGTTTTTTCAAGAATTCCTTTTATTTCCTAGTTTGACACTTCAGCTTGGCCATTGGTTTGAAGATAATACGGTGTGACAACATTGTGGCGACACTTCACCCTTTCCTTAATTTGGATAAAAGAAAACCTAGTTTACTACACAGGGACATAGTAATCCAAATTGCAAAAGAAAAACTATACTATAAAACATAATCTTACTAACCACAAAGAAGAAAGGAAATATTTACCTTTGATTCTTGAAAGAAGGAATGAAGGTGCAAGGGCTTCGAGAGAAATTATGAGAGAATTTGGATAGAATGACTCCAACTAGGACAAAATCTTCTTATAAAAGAAGAATGACCCGTGGGCCTAAAATGACCCACCAAAAATTTAAATGTAAAATCGCAGCAGAAGGGAGTTGTATAAACAGCGTCGCCCGGCGATCCTTGAAAGGAACACCAAAAAAAATTCTACTGCAGAATTTGTTCCACAAATACTGTTCTACAGCAAACTTAATTGAGAATGACACAAAAATAGAAATACTTACAATGTTAGGGTTCCTCCTAACAAGCATTTTGTTTAATGTAGTTTCGAGCTCGACGGTCCAAGGTGATCACATATCACCAAGACGAATAACACTAGTGCTCTAGTTAACCCCCCCCCCCCCCCCTCTGAGGTAGATTTTTAAACATTGACCATTCACCATCCAACTTTCCTTTTAGAGGGTCCTCCAACAAAATAGATCCAAAATTCTCCACTTCCTTTAACAATAATGGCCTGGACCATTTAGACTTTAGTTTTCCTGGAAATAACTTTAACCGAGAATTGAACAATAAAATCAATTGACTAACTTCAAAATGCTTTGGATTGATTTTTTTTATCATGATACTTATTGGCTTTTTCTTTGTAAATCCTTGAAGATTCATAAGCATGTAATCTCAATCCATCCAATTCATGTAATTCTTCTTTCCTTTTCGAGCCGGCTTGATCTGGATCAAAATTCAAAAGCTTCAATGCCCAAAACGCCTTATGTTCAAGTTTGACCAGAAGATGGCATGATTTCACGTAAACCATTTGAAATGGAGTAAGACCTATTGGAGCTTTGAATGTCGTACGATATGCCCAAAGAGCTTTGTCCAACTTCAAAGACCAATCTTTTCTTGATGAAGAAACGGTTTTTTCAAGAATTCTTTTTATTTCCTGGTTTTACACTTCAGCTTGGCCATTGGTTTGAGGATAATAAGGTGTAACAACATTGTGGTGACACTTCACCCTTTCCTTAATTTGGATAAAAGAAAATCCGGTGGCGACTCTTGCTTACCGCGACATTTGCGAACACAAACGTAAAACCAGTATTAACAGTCAGTTCTGCCACTATTTCATTAAACTGGCGACTCTGCTGGGGAAAAATAAAAAGTGGGGTTACCTTAGAGCTAGTTCATTTTAAAATTGTTTTTAATTGCTTTCTTTGTATGCTTTATCCTTGGAGGGTTTGTTTGGGTTACTATAGATCCTACACCCGGATCTGGGGGCAACTTTTAGGTAAGTAGCAATAGATCATGGAAATAATGCAGGGTATACCGACACGGTTGAAGCGATAGCTACATTGATGTGACACATTGGTTGGTACCGGTATCCCTTGAGTGGTCAAGGAGAATATGGGGCCGCTGTGTGGTGTCATGAAGCATCAACTAACCTTAGAACCTTTAATTGAACAACTTGGCTATTAGGAAGTAGTGAGATAGCTGTCTTTGGTGTAGCACGGAGTCGGTTGATACTCGATACTACACTCATTGAGATTTGACTCCCGAGTTTTGTTTGGTGGCAAGTCAGTTGTCGATCAAAATGAAACTTGTGGGAAAGATCTGTGATATTGAGATCCCTTAGAACCTGATTACTTTCTAGGATAGGTTGAACCAACTAAACTTCAAGAGGGTACTTACCTTAAAACCCATGCAAGCTTTAAACCTAAGGTCTTTGTGTGATTTTCTTAAGCTTTCTATATTTGTGTTTTCTTAGCATCATAACATCATAACATGGCATATCATACTAACCATTGCAAGGATTTTTAGGACTTCTCTTTGTGTTGTTTTGTAGGACATGGCATCCACTCGCAAGAATACTATCCAAGTCAACCTCATAAGGATACCTCCTCAACTCAAGGAATTAGCACCAACGGTTCCTGAGAGCTCTCCATTCACTGAAAGACATGGTCGACTTCTTAGTTTGGTCACCTCAAGCCCTAATAAAGAAATGTTGAAGGTGGTCTTTCAATTCTTTGACCCTTTACATCACTGCTTCACCTTTCCTGATTACAAATTGGTGCCTACTATGGAGGAGTTTTCTCAGTTATTGGGAGTACTCATCCTTAATCAATTACCATTCAATGGTATTGAAAGGACCCAAAACCTGAGGAGATTGCTCAAGCTCCGTCTTTACAACGGTCTGATGTAGTGGCAAATTGGGAAACAAGAAGAGGCGTCAAAGGGCTTCTAGCTAAGTTTCTATTTGAGAAGGCTCTCCATTTTTGGGATGCCCTGGATTTACAAGCTTTAGAAGAAGTTTTAGCCCTTCTCATCTATGAGATGGTACTATTTCCTAATCCGGACTAACTCATAGATGTGAATGCGGTCAAGCTTTTTCTGTCTCATAATCCAGTGGCTACTTTACTTGGAGACATCCTACACTCTCTGCATACCCACACTGTAAAGAGAAGAGGGACCCTGATGTGTTGCACTCCTTTGTTGGCTATGTGGATTATTTCGCACCTGCCTCGATCTGTATTGAAGAATGAGCAGGGCATGAGATGGTCTAATAGGTTGATTTCCCTCACACATTCGAACATTCATTAGTGTCCTCGATCCTTGGAAAATGTTACCCTCATTGACCGTTGTGGGGAATTCCCTAATGTCCCTCTCCTAGGCATTAGGGGAGGAATCACTTATAATCCTTGTTTAGTGTTGCGACAGTTTGGTTATGCTAGGAGGGATGGCCCTCATGATACACTTGTCCAAGGAATCGTATTCGACTATGAGAATGATGTTCAGGTTTATCCTTAGAGGTTCATAAGATCTTGGGGCATGGTGAACAAATTTGATAGCAAAACACTAGGGTATAAGAACTCCATTCCTTTGGAGCCTTATCTTAAGTGGGTACGAGCCCGTGCTCAAAGTCTCGGGATGCCTTATGAGGCCATTCTACCCATCATCATGGATCCAGTTGTTGAGGCAGACACTCCTTACATTGTTCTTCATCCTGACATGCTGACTAATTTCGAGGAGTTACAAAAATCCTGGATTCAACTCAAAGAGGAATGGGATACCTTTGAAACCAAATTCTACGCCAGCGAGAAGAAAGTTTTAGAGCTCACTGGGCTACTTCACAAAGAGAAGAGTATAAATTCCTACATTACACCAAATAGGATGCGCCCATGGGAAACTTGAGTCCCTTTTTGCTTTGAGAGTTCATTTTCGCTTTGTTACTTACTTTGTAAGCTCAAGAGGCATCATTGTAATCGCTTAAACTTCTTAATTCGATTAACTTTTATTTCCCTTTGGCTAAGAAAATTTAAGTCTTATAAATCCTTGAAAACTTTGCATACATATATCATACATGTCATTGCATAAACAGGTTTAAGGACATGCTTCTTATCCCTTCGTTGTTTATTTTAGCAAAAGAAATGGCTCTCGAACAAACAGTGAAGGATCTCCAAGCTCAAAATGCTCAGTTTCATCAAATGTTCCTGGCTCTGGCTAAGGGGCAGGAGGATCTGAAAACCCTGATAATCAAAGAGAAGACCAAGAAGCCAAAGAAACAAGCTGGCATCTTGAATATGGGAAGAAGACTTAGAGGACCTGTCAAGTGAGCACTAGATCTCACAACTCCATCAAATAAGGGGGATAATCATGAAGATGATAACAACCCCAGGAATGATGAAGATGAAGCTGATTACTCTGAGGAGCAATATCCTCCTGCTGATGATAAATACAAACAACTGGAGGATCGTCTCAATGCTATAGAGATTCAGCAGATACCTGGATTGGACTTTGAAGAATTTGGGTTAGTTTCTGGCGTGATCATCCCACCAAAATTCAAGGTTCCCACATTTTCCAAATATGACGGGGGTTTTTGTCCTAAACTTCACATGAGACCATATGTCAGAAAGATCCAACCTCACACTGCTGACCAAAAGTTATGGGTCCATTTCTTCCAAGAAAGTTTGGCTGGCACTCAACTGGAGTGGTTCTATCCATTAGAAGGAACCGACATTCATACTTGGGAAGACTTGGTTGCTGCTTTCTATAGGCAGTACCAATACAATGCTGACCTCGATCCAACCCGTACTCAACTTCAAAGCATGTCTATGGGTTCTAGCGAGGGCTTCAAGGATTACACCCAGAAATGGAGAGATCTTGCAGGGAGAGTCCATCATCCTCTGTCTGATTGAGAGTTGGTACACATGTTCTTGGGCACTTTGTCTGGTCCATTCTTCAACAACTTGATTGGAAGTTCTTCGGTTGGGTTCACAGAGTTGATACTTATGGGTGAAAGAGTAGAAGGTGATATCAAGAGTGGGAAGATTCTGATGGCTGCATCTTCTAATGCTGAGAAGAAGCCATTCAGTGGCAAGAGAGAATCTAATGTTGTATATGGCCAGGAGGGATGTACTAGAGGTAACCACAACCAATCTGTGGGGGCAGTACTGGTCTCGAATCCTATGCTTGTGCAACGGCATCAACAGGGGAATCAGCGTAAGGAGGTCGCACCTAAAAGACAAATCACCAAGATCAACATATCACTAGCTCAAGCGTTACAACACATGTTGAAAGCATGATTAATTACGTTAAAGGCTCCTCTACGGAGTCATAATACCTCTGCTCCTAGATACCACCCCGATGAAAGGTGTGCATACCATTCTGATAGTCCTGGACATGATACGAATGGTTGCTGGGCTCTGAAGAACAAAATTTAGGATATGATTGACGCTAAGGAGATTTAATTCGACCCTCCAGAGACTCACCACGTGATCACTGCTCGTAGGCCAAATCATTGAGAGCGTCTAGTTCATTTGTGATTTTTCAATTGTAATTTCCTTTGCTTGTTCAAACAATTACTGTCATGTCAAACTTTGGTCTTCCCATTAATGCATTACATATGTTTGTCTTAAATTATGTCATTTTCATTATATTTAAACTTCTTTCTTACTTTCTTTTTGTGATTTCCAACTCTCGATTAGAAGCTGTAAGCCTTTAGAGGGAGGATGACAAAAATGATACCAAAATCTCTATAGTATGCTTTTGAACAGACCCCACTGACGATGTACAGGCGTTGTTTCAAATCCTAAACAGTGGAGTTATAAGGAAGATAATCCCTAGCCAACCCCTTTGAGCCTAAGAAGTAGGAGTTTTTCTTTTCACACAAATTAAAACCCTTAATCATAACCTAGGGCAGGGTAGTTTTCTCAGTTAATACAGATGTGCATTAAATCGCAAACTTTCCCCTTCATGCACGACAAATAGTGTAGAAGATCCTCTCCAAAAGATGGTGGTGGGTCCACATAATCATCAAGGCAATCATTCATTGTCTCTCAAAAGAAACGCCCGTTAAGTCAAAACCTATGAAGGAGACTTAAGAAAAAACTGGGGCATCCCGTTGACTGTAATCACAAAAGAAACAGTTCAGGAAAAAATTAGGGATAATAAAAACAAAAAAAGGAGGTCGCTACAAATCCTCAAAATAAAAAAAGGTTACAAAAATGACTGCCTTCTCAAACAAACGTTCAATTTCTGAACCATCACCAGAATATCATGGCAAAGATTCCAGACTCAATCGGGATTTAAACGCACAATTAATTGAGCATAGGACTGAAGAACATCATGAAGAACGGGTTGGGTACAAATAAAATTTGAGCTTCTATCCTTTGTTTCTTGAACCGTGAACCATGCCACGTTATAACCCTTAAAAATCCTAGCAGAAGCATGGGTTAGTTCGAAAGCATACTATTACCAAAGTTATCCTGACTCTTGTAGGGTTCGCTATAAATCCTGAGCTTATATCACACTCTTACAAAATTTGTTTGTTTTACTAAAATGAATTTTCAAACATCAAGACAGACATAAGCTTTGCATTCTTAAAATTCCATTGTTTGCATATGACTATTTGTTCAACAGTAGAGAAATTCGCATGACGAATATTCGATGAACAGAAATCCTCTCAGTGGAAAGAATCACCTCATATGGAAAGACATTCCATTGATAGGTATTTCATAATTAAGGGGAATAACATGGTGTCCAACTGGTTTAGGGAAATCAAGTCAAGGTTCAAGGAATCTCTCAAAAATTCCAAATAACCAGGGGCAGATCTCCATCTAAATCACTTGGGGGCATTGGACATGAATTCCAACAAGGAATCCTTTACGATCAATCAAACATTTTCTAGCAGTGTGGCAACACTTACTATTATGGACAGTGATAATTCTCCATACCCGGTGAACATGGACATAGTCGGAAAATGCTACGCATGAAAAATACCCGCTAGGTTGATAGGCCAAGGCAAAATTAAGGGCATCCCAACGAACCAAAAGAGTTCGGGCAAAAATTAGGGATATATAAATAAAATTGTACACTCGGCAAGTCAAAAACCTGAAAAGGAGGCTTGGGCAAAAAAGGGTGTCCTTGTGGACTAAAAATCTGAAAGGATAGTCCAGGAAAAAGTTATGGATTAAAGCGTACGACTATGTCCCGTCATCTTGTCATTTGTCTATCAATAGAATACACCTTGATCAACATTTACTCAAGACCACAGGAATTGGGATGACGCTCAGACCATCCACAAAGTCTCCGCAGGTACTTTCTCCAGCAGGTACAGAGGAAGGGGCATCCTACTAAAAAGTCATTGCCATATCCTTAGCTTACAGCCTTGTGATGTTAGGTGTTCTTGTATCCCCGACAGAACAAGAATCTCCAATTACTGCTTTGGTGTCTTAAAGAATTCCCTATCTTAGTTCACAAGCTTTTCATGTTCACCAACAAATTTCTTCTCAAAACAACAAAATAGGAATTCCCAACGAACATTCTAAATAAACCAGATTCTCATCTAGAAACAGTTCAGGTACGATCCATAAACGGATGTCATCCTGACACTTACTCCAGATTCTCATCTAGAAACGGTTCAGGTATGATCTAGAAACGGATGTCATCCTGACACTTACTCCAGATTCTCATCTAGAAATGGTTTAGGTACGATCCAAATACGAATGTCATCCTGACACTTACTCTAGATTCTAATCTAGAAACAGTTCAGGTACTATCCAAATACAGATGTCATCCTTACACTTACTCCATATTCTCATCTAGAAACGGTTCAGGTACGATCCAAATATGGATGTCATCCTGACACTTACTCTAGATTCTCATCTAGAAATGGTTCAGGTACAATTCAAATATGAATGTCATCCTGACACTTACTCTAGATTCTCGTCTAGAAACGGTTCAGGTACGATCCAAATACATATGTCATCCTGACACTTACTCCAGATTCTCATCTATAAACGGTTCAGGTACTATCCAAATACGGATGTCATCCTGACACTTACTCCAGATTCTCATCTAGAAATGGTTCAGGTACAGTCCAAATATGGATGTCATCCTGACACTTACTCCAGATTTTCATCTAGAAACAGTTCAGGTACGATCGAAATACGGATGTCATCCTGACACTTATTCTAGACTTCTCCAACAGAGTTTATTTCTCTAACAACAGAAGTTCATCTCCCAACATTTAACTTCAACATATTTGAAGACCTAAATTCTTCACCCCAGCTGCAATCAGGGATTTATTTTCCCTAGTTCAACAACACTGCAATAGAACAACGAACATGTTCATACATTGCATTCATAAATCATTTTACAAACATCATAGCATATGTTGCACGAACGCGTATATCACAATCTCATTTATTTTTAGAGCATCATGCAATTCATACATCATGACATCGCATGAAACTGGTTTTACCTTTTTAGGTCAAATCAGCAGACAGACAAACACCATCAACTTATATAGCAGGTCAAAAATTAATGCTCGAAACCAGACGGGGAAACTATCTATACGACCAAGTGGTATGAACTCCCGAATCAAGACGAGTTTACAAACAAATGCAGAAGGCCACGAATTAATGCCTGAAACCAAAAGAGGAACTATCTATGTGTCAAATGTTGCCAAGTCCCAGATTAATACCTGTAACAAGCCAGGAGAACTATTTGTGGATGACCGACTGTAGATTAATACTTGAAACCAGACAGGACAACTATCTATATGAGGAGACTAAAGATTAATACCTGTAACAAGCCAAGAAAACTATCTTTCTTTCTCGGGTTAGAGATTAATACCTGAAACTAGCCAGGACAACTATCTCAACGACCAACAAAAACAAGCCTCAGATTAATACCTGTAACAAGCCAGGAGAACTATCTGTGGACGACCGACCGTAGATTAATACCTGTAACAAGCCAGGAAAACTATCTACATGACCAGACGAAGCGATCTTACACGGGTTCCTTCTCATCACCCGGATGAAATCTAACACTGACTAATCCCGAAGCAATCTTACACGAGGTCATTCTCATATATCTTCGGATGCAGTCTAACACGGGCTTATCCTGGAACAGCCCTACACATGCTCTTTTTAATACATTTTCAGGTAACGGTTAATTCCATTATCCCCAGCAAGTTACTGTGAAACCTGGATTCCAACCAGAAAGCAGCAAACTCTCATCTCTCAAGTAAAGAGATAAATCCTCAGTAGAGCCTTGGACAACTGAAGTTCCTAGATTCTATTCCCCACAAAGTTTTCCTCAAGTGCGAGAACAACAGAAACTCACATTCCCCAGCGGAGTCCTCCTCATACAGCAGGAACAGATGTCCCCACAAACAAACCTCTTATGAAGTCAACACCTACTTTGGATGGCATATTTAGGCCCATCTCTAACGACACTCTGTCATCTTCTCCAAATGGCATCTGTAAGCCCATTTCTGACATCATCAACAATCAGTGTTACTTCATGCGAGTGCAAATTTCTTGGCACTCTAGTGTTAAATCTTCTTCCACATTCAGATCACGAAAGGCAGACAAGACAATCTAAATCCTCAAGTTTAAGAAAATTGAACATGGGAAGTTGTTGTACCCCAAAATTTTCCCTCCCACTTTTACTCAAGGCATGCTCTTAGAGATTCTCAATTGCTCAAGGATGACCAAGAATTGACCAAACAAATTCTCCTCCTAAGCAATGAACCTCTAAATAGGGTTTCACTTTTCATCAAGATGTGTGAGTTCCAAAGGTCTCAAATGTTTTACATTGTCCTAATATGCCTTCAATATTGTCCATGACAAATTTCATGCCTTCCACTACAAGTTTGCTCAGTCAATTACTCAAATGCTTGAAAATCAACTGTGTTAGGTCAAAATTCAATTGTGGCCTATATACAGTCAAACTTCAAGATTTTTTATCAACACCAACATTTTGAAGTAATATCAATCATATGATAAAGGTTTTATCATGATTCCTCAATAAATGCTCCTAATTCCTCAAAAGTCAAGAATTGCTAAATTAGGGTTTCCATAGGAAAAGTCTACTAAACTTTGACAAGGCATAACTTTCACATACTTAATCCATTTTTATCCAACCAAAGCTCATTTTTAATAGGATCAAATTCCCTACAATCTCTCTTCATCCCTCAAGTCTAATAAATTCACCATTTGAAAGATACAAGCTCATACATTACAAGTCATTTTCAAAAAGTCAACAAAAGTCACTTTTGTCCAACACCTTTTACCTCAAGATTAAATCTTCAAATACAAAATTGATAAAAAAGAGGGATTAAAGTAGACATCTTGGGCTTTCCAAAAAGTCAAAGATCATCATCATGAGATAAAAATTGAGCAAGTTATGGCTTACCCAAGTTGGGGAAATTTGGGAAATTTCAAGAATTATGCATTGAGCAAACTTGAAGTTTTAGGTCAGTGGCTTAATTTCTTGGACTCCAAGCATCTTCCTAAGCTTATAGAGGTCCTCTAAAATCATTCTTGCCATGCCTTACATTTCCTACCTATTTTGTACATATTTATTTTTTTTTATTTAAATAAATATAAAATAAGATGTATCAAATAATTGGAAATGGGTTTTGAAGCATTTGAAGCATCACGAAACACCTATTTCCAATTATTTTATACATTTTATTTTATATTTATTTGAATAAAATAAAATAAATATGTATAAAATAGGTAGAAATGTAAGGCATGGTAAGAATGATTTTAGAGGTCCTCTATAAGCTTAGGAAGATACTTGAAGTCCAAGAAATTAAGCCATTGACCTAAAATTTCAAGTTTGCTCAATGCATAATTCTTGAAATTTCCCAAATTTTCCCAACTTGGGAAAGCCATAACTTGCTCAATTTTTATCTCATGATGATGATCTTTGACTTTTTGAAAATCCCAATATGTCTACTTCAATCCCCCTTTAGATAAATTTTGTATTTAAAGATTTTATCTTGAGGTAAAAGTTCTTGGAAAAAAGTGACTTTTGTTGACTTTCTGAAAATGACTTGTAATGTATGAGCTTGTATCTTTCAAATGGTTCATTTCTTGAACTTGAGGGCTGGATAGAAGTTGTAGGGAATTTGATCATTTTCAAAATGAGTTTTGGTTGGATAAAAATGGATGAAGTATGTGAAAGTTATGCCTGATCAAAGTTCAGTTGACTTTTCCTATAGAAACCCTAATTTAGCGATTCTTGACTTTTGATGAATTAGGAGCATTTCTTGAGGAAGCATGATCAACCCTTGATCAAATGATGGATATTACTTCAAAATGTTGATGTTGACAAAAAATCTTGAAGTTTGACTATATATAGGCCACAATTGACTTTTGACCTAACATAGTTAATTTTCAAGCATTTGAGGAATTGACTTAGCAAACTTGTAGTGCAAGGCATGAAATTTGGTATGGACAATCTGGAAGACATATTAGGACCATGGAAAACATTTGAGACCTTTGGAGCTCACAAATATTGATGAAAATTGAAACCCTAATTAGAGGTTAATTGCCTTAGGAGGAGAATTTGTCTGGTCAATTCTTGGTCATCCTTGAGCAATTGAGAATCTCTAAGAGCATGCCTTGAGTAAAAGTGGGAGGGAAAATTTCGGGGTACAATAGCTGCCCTTGTTCAATCTTCTTAAACTTGAGGATTTAGATTGGCTTGTCTGTCTTTCGTGATCTAAAGGTGGAAGATGATTGAACACTAGAGTGCCCATAAATTTGCACTAACATGAAGTAACACTGGTGGTTGATGATGTCGGGAATGGGCTTACAGATGCCATTTGGAGAAGATGAAAGAGATTTGTCATAGATGGGCTTAAAGATGCCATCCAAAGCAGATGTTGACTTCATAAGAGGTCTCTTTGTGGGGATTCCTGTTCCTGTTGTCTGAGGAGGAGTCTGCTGGGGAATGTTAATTTATGTTGTTCTCCTGCTTAAGGAAAGCTCTATGGGGAAAAGAGTCTAGGAACTTCTGTTGCCCAAGGCTCTATTGAGGAATTATCTCTGGACTGGAGAGATTAAAGTTCGCTGCTTTCTGGTTGGAATCTAGGTTTCACAGTAACTTGCTGGGGATAATGTATTATAGAGAGCCTGTGTAGGGCTGTTCCGGGATGAGTATGTGTTAGTCTACATCCGGAGATGTCTGAGAAGGAGCTTGTGTGGGGCTATTTCAGGATGAGTCCATGTTAGACTGTATCTAGAGATCATGAGAAGAAACCCGTGTAAGATTGCTTTAGGATGAGTCCGTGTTAGACTGCATCCGGATGATAAGAAGGAACCCATGTAAGATCGCTTCGTCTGGTCATATAGATAGTATTCCTGACTTATTACAGGTATTAATCTACATTCGATCGTCCACAGATAGTTCTCCTGGCTTATTACAGGTATTAATCTGGAACTTTGAAAATCGTCGGTCGCTGAGATATGTGTCTTGGCTTGTTACAGGTATTAATCTCTAACCTGAGAAATAAAGATAGTTTTCCTGGCTTGTTATAGGTATTAATCTTCAATCTCCTCATGTGGATATTTCTCCTGGCTTGTTACAGGTATTAATCCACAGTCGGTCGTCCCCAGATAGTTCTCCTGGCTTGTTATAGGTATTAATCTGGAACTTGTTTTTGTTGGTCGTTGAGATAGTTTTCCTGGCTTGTTACAAGTATTAATCTCTGACCTGAGAAAGAAAGATAGTTTTCCTGGCTTGTTACAGGTATTAATCTTCAATCTCTTCGTGTAGATAGTTTTCTTGGCTTGTTACAGGTGTTAATCTATAGTCGATCATCCACGTATAGTTTTCCTCACTTGTTACAAGTATTAATATGGAACTTGGAAATGTTGGTCACATAGATAGTTTCCCCGTATGGTTTCGAGCATTAATCTGTAGTCTACTGTATTTGTTGGTAAACCCGTCTTGCTTCGGGAGTTCATACCACTTGGTCGTATAGATAGTTTCCCTGTTTGGTTTCGGGCATTAATCTTTGACCTGCTGTATAAGTTAATGGTGTTTGTTTGTCTGCTGATTTAACCTGAAAAGGTAAAACCGGTTTAATGCGATGTCATGATGTATGAATTGCATGATGCTCTCAAAATAAATGAGATTGTGATATACGCGTTCGTGTTGCATATGCTATGATTTTTTTTAAATGATGTATGAATACAATGTATGAACATGTCAGTTGTTCTATTGTAGTGTTGTTGAACTAGGGAAAATAAATCCCTGATTGTAGTTGTAGGTCTTCAAATATGTTAAAGTTAAATGTCGGGAGATGAACTTCCGTTGTTAGAGAAATAAACTATAATAGGGAAGGTAAACTCCATGAATGGCTTGGGGATTTTGTTGAAATCCTGTTGGGGAATCCCGAGAAGCTTTGGGTGCTTTCACTGGGAAACCTTTTGTTGAAGCGGTAGTTTGGAGATTCTTGCTCAGCCGGGGATATGAGAATCTGACACCATTAGGTTGCATACTAATAATATGGCAGTGACCTTGTAGTAGGATGTCTCTACCTCTGTATCTTCCAGAGAAGGTATCTGCTGGAGGAAACATCTGTCGGGATTTTGTGGATGGCCCTTAGATATTGTCTTGTTTCTTAAAGTCATTAGCAACTATCTTTCTGTTTTTAGGTGCATATTTGTAATCAGTAACCATATTCAAATGCATATGTTCAAAAATAATCACTAGACATTTTAGCACACAAAACAGAAAAATAAAAACATAAGTTTTGCACTTTCAAAGGAATAATTTTCTATTAACTTGAATAAGCGTTTTGGTACAAGGAGACGGACATCCTAGTAAGAGAATGTCGTCGTAAGAATGAAAACTATACAAAAATAGTATACAAAGAAAAAACAGCTATGTGAAATAATCCCATTGGGTTCCCATTCTGCTATTGTCTTTATGCCTTTGAGCGTCTCATCTCTTTCGCTGCTTTTTCGAAGCTAACTGGATTAATTAGTACCACTTGAGCTCAATAGTTGATACTTAAGATTGGCTGTAAGGTGATCCAACGGGACATAGTCATACGCTTAAAATCCCTAACTTTTTCCTGGGCCGCCCTTTCGGGTTTTCAGTCCATCGGGATACCATTTTTTTCCCAAGCCACCTTTTCAGATTTTTGACTTGCCGGGTGTACAATTTTTTTTATGTATATCCCTAATTTTTGCCTGAACCATTTTGGTTCGTCGGGATGCCCTAATATTTGCCTAGTCCAGTCGACCTAATGGGTCTTTTTTTATGCGTAGTATCTTTTAACTATGTCCGTGTTTACCGAGTGAGGAAGGTTGTCACCGTCCATAGTGGTTAAGATCATGGATCCACCAGAAAATATGTTCTTGATCACAAATGGCCCTTCGTAGGTGGGAGTTCATTTTCCCCTGGGATCACCTTGTGGAAGGATGATACGCTTGATTACCAGGTCACCAGCCTGATATACTTGACGTATAACCTTCTAGTAAAAAGCTTTGATTATACATTTTTGGTACATCTGACCATGGCAGACAGCCGCGAGCCTCTTCTCATTAATAAAGTTTAATTGATCAAGTTGAGTCTAGAACCATTCTTCTTCACTCAGCCCTACATCCTTCATGATTCTCAAGGAAGGGATTTGGACTTCTATGGTAGTCGTCCACAGCCTGATGAGCCAAATGATCAGCTAGTAAACTTCCCTTAATTGCTTTCTGGGTTGTGTATTGAATGTTGTATTCAGTCAGGATCATTTTCCATCTTGCTATTCTTCCGGACAGAGCGAGCTTATCAAAGATGTACTTGATAGGATCCATTTTAGATATCAACAAGGTAGTGTGAGTCAACATATACTGTCTTAGTCGGCGAGCAGCCCATGCCAAAGCACAACAAGTTTTCTCGAGCAGTGAGTATCTTGTTTCACTGTCGATAAACTTTTTGCTAAGGTAGTATATTGCATGCTCTTTTCGACCAGACTCATCATGCTTCCCTAGCACACACCCCATTAATTTCTCTAATATTGTTAAGTACATTGTGATACGATAGGAGAACTGACTTGGGATGTTTTGCGTTTTATCGCAAATATTGCAGTTAGCAAGAGTCGTCACCGACTTTTCTTTTATCCAAAAGGAAAGGCTTAAAAGAACAGAGAAGACCTTTGAGATTATTTCTTGAGTTCGGGGGTAGATTATGAAAAGGGAAGGTGTTAGCACCCTTTTCATCCATATTTGTCTATGGGCTCTTAGTTGCATGCTAGATCACTTGCTTTTGTTTGAAAATGTGCTTTGTGTGGTTTTTCAAAGTATTTTGAAAAGGCACCATTGTTTAGGCAAACTTTGTAATAGTTCTTGTTCGTAAGAACGTATACAAAGTGTTGATATTTTGTAAATGTTTCAAGTTTGGAAAATGTTTTGGAAAGTGTTGGTGTTTGTTTTGGAAATAAGCAAGGAGGGTTTGAGTTGGAATTGAGCAAGCAACTAGGAACAATCTACCTACTCAAAAGTCTTATTTCATTTATTCCTTTCCTTTGATATTGTTATCTTACCATTGATTTGGTAAGAAACCCTATCTTTGGATGTAAAGGGACGGGCATGGGTCATCGTATAGCCATGATAGCAATGTTGTGAAATATCTTAGCAATTCTTTTTGAGGGACTAAGATCATTTTGAAAGGCAATATTTGATAGCGTCATCGAGGGACTGTGATCTTGTATTTTTGATTGCTTTTTGCTAAGATACCCCACATGCATAACATGGCCATTTTTATAAGGCAACAAAGTGGAATTACCCTAAGGGTGCAAGTGTGCAAGTATGTTGATTTACATGCATTGTTTTGTCTTGAATTAGGGTTTTCTAACTTGTGATTTTAATCTTTCCATACAAATCCTAATTTACTAGCATTTATATATAAAATATTAAATTGCGGAAAATAAAAATACTAAGCTATTACATCATTAGGGGAGGGGGTGTACAAATTTACAAATGGGGGAATTGCAAGAAAATTAAATCTAATTAATTATTACAACAAAATTGAATAAATATACAAAATTGGAGATAAAATGCAAGAATGCAAAAATGAAAAAGAAATTATTTTTATTTGATTTTTATGAAAGTATTTTAACCTAAACCTAATTAAAAAAATGATTAATTAAAATTAGATAAAACTAAAACCTAAATTAATTAACAAAGAATAATAAGTTAAAATGATTTTTTAGGGTTTTTCATGAAAAGGTTTTAAATTAAAAAATAATAGGAAAATTAATTAATTAAAATTGACCTAAGTTCTAAATTAATTTTTACAAGAAAATAATATAATATAATAATTAAACCTAATTATCTAAATATTAATTAAAAAAGAAATTAATTTGGTTAAGAGAATTGTTTTTGTTCTTTTTAGTTTTTATAAAGAAAAATAAAATATGAGTGTAAAAATAATAAAACAAATATTTTTGGATTTTTCTATTAATAATATAAAAAAATATTATTAGTAATAAAAATAATAACAAGAAAATATGAAAGTAAAATAAATTAAGATAAAAAATAAAAATGGAATAAAGAAAATAATGGGCCAGGGGGTGCTGAACATAGTCAGGGGTTAGTAAAAGAAAAAAAGATAGCCAAGCCCAAGTTGGAGGCCCAATGCTACAAAAAAAATCCAAAGAAGGTAAAAAAATATGAAAAACAAGCAAAAGGGTACCACTGGGGCTCGAACCCAGGCCCCTCAGGTTACAGGCGCGCGCTTTAACCACTGGGGTGGTGATACATCCGGTAACTTAAACAAAACAATAAATATATGATACATGACTTGCCCTGACTGTACTTCATCTTCAATCTCCAACCAAAGGAACTGTAACTTGTCCATTCCTCAACCATTTTAAAAAATGTAAACATGAAACTTGTGCATTTTTCCACCACGAATCCAACCAAGTAACTAATTTAAGCTAACATTCAAATATAAGGATAAATTTATGAAAGTACCTAATTCTGACCTAAACGTTTAAGCAAGTTCAAACTCAAAATTCTCCATGCTCAAGCAACATAAATGAAATCTATGGACATGTATAGTTTTAGGGCAATGATACCTACATTCTATCTTCACAAATGCAAGTCTAACAATGCCAAAATAATAAGATATAAGTTCAATAAAAATACCTCAAAAACTAAAATCGTGAACTGAGTTTGAGCTTGTTTCAAGTGATGGTGATGATCAGGTTAGCTTCCTTGGACCTTTAGGAAGCTAATGTAATGGCTGGCTTGAACTGAAGGTGGCTGGAATAGTCTGGAGAAGTCCAACTGTGATGCTCTGTTTTTGAACTTGGAAGTGGGTGAAGGTGGTGTTACAGTCGTGTAACAGGGACAAGGATGGCTTATGTATGATGTTTGGAAGCTTTTGTATGCAAAAGGCCAAGAAACGCACGAGTAGTTTTTGATTTTGGGATTTCTGGCCAGAATATGCAACATTGGAGGTTTGAGATGTCGTTCTGAGTTTGTGTGAGTTATAGAGCTTATGTATTTGTGTCTTAGCTTACAAACAACTTTTGTGATTATATGGAAAAGGTTCTAGCACTTGAGAGGGTCAGAAGCACAAGATATAGACTTATGGCTATGTTGCTTGATTTTGAAGAAAAGTGGAAATATAGTTTCAAGGCAAAGTACAAGCATGGCCTGAGTTGTTAGAGGCTTTAGACAAGTTTCTTATGGCTTTTAGATTTTGTGTGATCAGAAGAAAACAAGTGAAAAGCTCAAGAATTGACTTTGTGCATAAAAGCCACTTTTCTAAAATGGCAATGTTGCCTTTCTTCCTAAAATGGTATTAAGCATGGGAAATGCATTGAATGCTTGGATTAAAGCTTCTAACAATTGTGCAAACATTTAATTATGGAGTTCCAAACAAGTTTGAGGCCTGCAAAGCAAAGATTATGCAGCCTAGGCTTGGATTTGAATTCTTGTTCATCATGGAAATGAGCTATAATTCAAGAATGAAATGCCAACTTCATGCCTTCGATTATCCTTGCTCAAACATGATCTTAATGATTTCTTGGACATTTTGGAAAGCTTGAAACATCCTCTACAACCTCTATGTTGGTCACTTTTTAAAATTACCCTTGGATCTATGTGAAAAATTTCCATGAAGTTAGGTCAAAATCTTGCCTAAATTAGGGCAAAGTTTCACTAAGTTTCCAAGTCTTATGAACATGTATTCACAAAATCATAACTTGAAATCCATGAATTTATATGAGAAGTTGTGTTCAGAAATGTTTTATATCTTATTGAGATCTACAACTTTCATGTTGAAAGTTTCCTTTGAATCATCTGACATCATGGTGAAAATTTTGCTCAAAGTCATGAAAAAAAATGAAGTTTTCAACACTTAGAAAAATTTCTAAGTTTGAAAACTTTGACCTTTCAAAATGAAATCTTGACTTTTTGATTTATTGATGAATAAGTTTCATGTTTTGACATATTTTGATGGATTGTAAACTTTGACATTTAATTTTGACCAAAAAGTCAAAGTTTGACTTTTCAGTGTATAGTTGATTATTGATCAGTTAACTGAAAATTCATTTGTCAACCAATTGGACTTGAGGAACATTTTGAGCCATGTCATTAGGTCAAAAATATGCAATTTAATCCTTGAGATCATAAATGAAACCAGTCAATTATTTGCTAGATCAAAAATCAGAAATTGCCCCTTCTTAGTCAAAACCCTAATTTTGACCATTTTGCCCTTTTGATGATCTGGTCAAATTTCTTGAGGAATTGTGAACCAAACTTGATCAAATGACATATGTGAGTTCATGATGTTGATATGGATCAAAAATTATGAAGTTTGACTGTAAATTGACCATAGTTGATTTTTTCCCCAATACAGCTAATTTTTAGGTCAACTGATCAATTAACTAAGCAAAAATGTGATCCAAGATTTGAAATTTGACATGAGCAATCTTGAGGGTCCATAATGATCCATGAAAGTCAATGGGGAATTAAAAGTCCATTTATCCTGGTGCAATCTCAAGCCCTACTTTTCAGTCATCAGTGCTTGAGGAGGTGCCTTGAGCTGATTAACCCTAATGCAGTCTTGAACCAAAGGAGATCTTGTAAGAGATTACTTGATAAATGAGAGGGAAAATTTTGGGGTACAACATACCTGATCAGAGGTCTTCCTTCAACTGATGGCATCAAAATTAGAGGCTCTTGAACATATTCTTTGATTTTGTCAAAGGCATTCGGGAAGTCGTCATTCCACTTCACTGCTTGATCTTTCTTCAGTAATTTGGAGATTGGCTCACAAGTAGCGGTCAGGTGTGAAATGAATCTGGAAATGTAGTTAAGACGTCCCAAGAATCCCTAACTTCCTTCTCAGTGCAAGGAGTTGGCATTTCTTGTATACCTTTGACCTTTGCAGGGTCGACTTTAATGCCTTTATTGCTGACGACGAAGCCTAAGAGTTTACCAGACCTTACTCCAAAGGTGCACTTATTCGGGTTCAACCTCAGTTTATATTTCTTCAACATTTCAAAAAGCTTATGTAGGTGATCAAGGTGATCTTCTTTAGTCTGAGACCTGGCTATCATATCATCAATGTAGACCTTTATCTCATGATGGGTCATACCGTTAAATAGAGCTACCATGGCACGCTGATAGGTTGCCTCGGTGTTCTTTAATCCAAATGGCATAACTTTGTAATAGAAATTTCCTCACTGTGTGATAAAGGTTGTCTTCTCCATGTCCTCTGGTGTCATTTTGACTTGATTATACCTAGAGAAACCATCCATGAAGGATAATACCTTATGTTGTGCGGTGTTGTCAACCAGAACATCAATATGGGGAAGCGGAAAGTCATCCTTGGGGCTTGCCCTGTTTAGGTCTCTGTAATCCACATATATACGTACCTTACCATCCTTCTTAGGTACTGGAATAACATTGGCGACCCATTGTGGATAAGACTTGACAACTAAGAAACCAGTATTAAACTATTTCATGACGTCATCCTTGATATTTTTTGACATATCCGGCTGCATACAACTAACCTTCTGTTTCACTAGAGGGAAATCCTCTTTTGTAGGTAGGCGATGAACCACAATATCGGTGTCAAGTCCCGACATGTCTTTGTATGACCAGGAAAAAACCTCAACATAGTCATGTAGCATCTGAATTAACCATTCCTTGACACTATGCTCCAGATCGGCACCTATCTTGACTTATTTTTTATCCTCTTTAGTACCCAAGTTAAATGTCTCAATCGACTCTTCATGAAGCTGTATTGCCCTTTCTTCCTATTGTAACAGTTTGGAAAGTTCTCCTGGTACTTCACAATCTTCCTCACCTCCGTCCTCGGCTTGGTAGATTGGATTTTCAAAGTCATAACAGGAAATAGTAGAACTGTTATCAATGGGATCCATAGTGGATATGTATCTGCAATTTGATATGTGGGTGTGTGTAAGAGCGTAGCTGTATATTTTTGATAAAGTAAAAAAGCAGAAAAGAAAAACAAAGAGCGTAAAATTTGTATGCGAAACATCCAATGTTTTATTAATAACATATGGCAATGAAGTAATGACCCTCACAAATACACCATTGTGCCTCGGGTAAGACACATGGCATTCATGTTTCAATTGTTCAAGTATTACATTTCCTCAAAAACAAAAAGACAAATTACTCTTGAATAAAAGTATTGGGTACAAAGTCTTTAGCCTCCCAATTGCTGAGTCCACCGCTGATGGTTGGGAAGAACCACTTGTCCAGGTCATAATCATTATTTCTGTCTTCCAGAGCATTGACTCCATGTTTGTTGATCCGTAAAGGTTGTCCCCGGTGTGAGCACGACGAACAGCTCTTTGGGCTCCTGAAGTAAAACCCAAACCAAATTTGTCAGATTTGTAGGGAATATACGGAAGTTGGCCCCAAATTATACACCCATCTTCTTCAACTACTTCCTTGGCATCTTTCAGAGAAGCCATCTTTAGCGGAGGCCTAGTAGTCTTAGGAACACTATCAGTGGTCTTGGTTACAGCAACGGTCTGTGGAACCTCCTCAAAATTCTGACAGGGAGTCTCAATGAACTCGTCGTCCATTTCGACATACCTGAAAGAGTTCAGGTGGATCACCATGTACTCCTTCTCCCCATGGACTATGATAATTTTTCCATTAACTGGGTACTTCAGCATCTGATGTAAGGTGGAAGTCACATCACCAGCACCATGGATCCAGGGTCGACCCAATAAACAGGAGTAAGACGGGCGGATGTCCATCGCATAAAAAGTGGAATTAAAAGTTTGAGTACCCACTTTGATTGGGATGTCCACCTCCCCGTGCGCCATTCTTTTAGAACTGTCAAAGGCCCTCACCACAATGTTACTAGGCTTTAGTGTGAGTCGTTCGTAATCTAACTTGTCCAAAGCATTCTTGGGAAAAACCTTCAGTGACGAACCTGTATCCACCAGAACATGGGCTAATGTAGTGCCCCTGCACTCAATGGAGACATGTAGGGCATCATTGTGTTTCCTTCCCTTGGGAGTTAGGTATGCATCAGATGATCCCAGGCTATTGTCAACTGTCAAACTAGCCACACAATTCTTGAATTGATCAACGGAGGTCTCTTGTGACACGTGGGCAGACTTAAGGAATTTTACTAAAGCCTTGGCATGGGCTTCAGAGCACAGCAGTAGGGCCAGCATTGAGATTTTTGAAGGGGTCTGCCCCAATTTCTCTACGACATTATAATCACTTTTCTTGATTATCTTTAAAATCTCTTCCATCTCCTTCTTATAAGCCTTGGGAATGACTTCTGGATGCGCCTCCGTCCGGATAGGCTCAACCAATACCTCTTTTCCCCGAGTCTCAGCCGACTCAGTAGCGGGGATAACAACAAGACTAGGAGTAGAAGTAGCCATGGGAATACTAACAGGAGCAGCAGCATGAATGATCATGGGAGTAATAATAGGAGTATTAGTAGGAGCAACAGTAGGAATGATCACAGGAGTTGCAACAGTTTTTGGAGATATCTCGGGAGATAAAACTCTTCCAATTCTCGTTATTTTACTGGTCCCAACAGTATTGTCGATGTCAGGATCAGTATTTTCAGCAGCTTTGTCTTTAATAGCCAACAGGTCTTGCTTGACGCCATGGTAATAGTCGTTAGCCCCATAATTCCAGGGAACAACTTTATCTGAGGAATATGGTATTGGCCCAGGAATGGTGATGGTCAGGGGAGAAAACTTTGGAACAGATGTAATCCTGATGGGTCTTTTGGTGAAGACCCTGGGAGGATTGTCGAAAATAGTGATTATCAAAACTTCTTCACATGAACTTCTGGAAAGAGGAACTTTCTCGAACAGGATTTCTTTGTTAACCATCAGGCGCTGGACACCTATCTTCAATAACAAACAACCATCTGGTAGAGTCATACATAAGTGGTAACCTTCACCACAGCCCGGAAATAAACCGGCTTTAAATAGATTCTCTTTAACAGTCACGAGAGGAGTAGTTAATTCATCCACGAAAGAAACAAAACGGTCATCATCAATAGAATTGACACCTTGGCCATGTTTGGGCATTGGCTCTGTTATTACGTTAGGTGTCTCGGGAAGTTCAAACTCAATCTCTTTCGCCTCAATAAGATCTTGTACTTTATTCTTTAAAGCCCAACAATCATTTGTATCATGCCCAGGAGTCTCAGAATGGTAAGCACACCGGGCATTCGGATTATAGCGGGGAGAAGCAGTATTGGGATTCTTTGGAGCTTCCTTCAGAGTTACCAAATTGGACTTCAACAGGTGTGGCAAAACCTGGGATAGGGTCATGTTGATCCGAGTAAACTATCTTCTGGGTGCATCTGGCCTGCGCTGATTGTTTTGTTGCTGGTTTGATGTAGGATTGGAAATTATAACAGTCCCTAACATCGAACGACACTTGGTTTTGTTGTGATTTCTTTGGCTATAAGCAGCACTGACCTCCTTCTTTCCTGTGAAAGGTTTCTTTACAGTATTAGAGGATGCATCTCTCTGTATTTTACCACTTTCAATGCCAGCTTCTACCCGTTTTCCAGTCAAGATCAATTCAGTAAACCCATCAGAAGAACTTCCAATCAGATGGTTAAAGAATGACCTGGATAACGTGCCCAAGAATATGTCCACTAGCTCCCTATCAGACAACGGAGGTTGGACTCTTCCTGCAAGGTCTCTCTATTTTTAGGAATAATCTTTAAAGCCTTCACTAGATTCCATAGACATGCTCTGAAGTTGTGTACGGGTTGGAGCGAGGTCAGCATTATATTGGTACTGCTTGTAGAAAGCAGCATCCAGATCTCCCCAGGTATAAATGTAGGTTCCTTCTAACTGATAGAACCACTCCAATTGAGTTCCAGCCAAACTTTCTTAGAAGAAATGGACCCATAACTTTTGGTCAGTAGTGTGAGGCTGGATCTTTCTGACATATGATCTCAAGTGAAGTTTAGGACAAGAAACCCCATCATATTTTGAAAATGTGGGAACCTTGAATTTTGGTGATGATCACGCCAGAAACCAACCCTAATTCTTCAAAGTCCAAGCCAGGTCATAGAATTGAGACGATCCTCCAGCTGTTTGTACTTATCATCAGCAGGAGGGTATTGTTCCTCGGTGTAATCAGCTTCATCTTCTTCAGACTCCCTTGTATTGTGGTCTTCTTATCTTGGCTCTCCTTCCTGATTGTCTCTCTCTTTTGATGGAGTCGCGAGCTCTGAAACTTGCCTCACTGGTCCTTTGAACCTTCTTCCCATATTCAGAACACCCACTGGCCTCTTTTTCTTCTTCTTGTCCTTGATAATCAGAGCTTTCAAATCTTCTTGTCCCTTAGCCAGATTCAGGAACATTTCTTGGAATTGAGCATTATGTGCCTGAAGCTCCTTAACTATTTGTTCAAGAGCCATTGCTTAAATAAACAGCGAAGAAGATAAGAAGCCTGTCCTGAAACCTGTTTATGCAATGATATGTATGATATATGTATCTAATTTTTTCAAGGATTTCTAAGACTAAAATTTGCTTAGCCAAAGGGAAAACAAACGTTAATTGCATTAAGAAGTTTAAGCGGTTACAGTGATGCCTCTTGAGCTTACAAAGGAAGTAACAAAGCAAAAATGAACTCTCAAAGCAAAAAAGGACTCAAGCTTCCCACGGGCACATCCTCTTTGGTGCAATGTAGGCATTTATACTCTTCTCTTTGTGAAGTAGCCTGATGAGCTCTAAAACTTTCTTCTCGCTGGCGTAGAATTGGGTTTCAAAGGTATCCTATTCCTCTTTGAGTTGAATCCAGGATTTTTGTAACTCCTCGAAATTAGTCGGCATGTCAGGATGAAGAATAATGTAAGGAGTGTCTCCCTCAGGAACTGGCTCCATGATGATGGATAGAATGGCCTCATAAGGCATCCTGAGACTTTGAGAACGGGCTCGTACCCACTTAAGATAAGGCTCTAAAGGAATGGAGTTCTTATGCCCCAGTGTTTTGTTATCAACTTTGTCCACCATGCCCCAAGATCTTATAAACCTCTAACGATAACCCTGAACATCATTCTCATAGTCGAATACGATTCCTTGGACAAGTGTATCATGAGGACCATCCCTCATAGAATAACTAAATTGTCGCAACGCCAAATAAGGATTATAAGTGATTCCTCCCCTAATTCCTAGGAGAGGGACATTAGGGAATTCCCCACAACGGTCAATGATGGTAACATTCTCCAAGGATCAAGGACACCAATGAATGTCCGAATGTGTGAGAGACATCAACCTAATAGACCATCTCATGCCCTACTCATTTTTCAACACAGATCGAGGCAGGTGTGAAATAAACCACCTAGCCAACAGAGGAGTGAAACACATCAGGGTCCCTCTTCTCTTTACAGTGCGGGTATGCCGAGAGTATATGATGTCTCCAAGTAAAGTAGGCACCTAATTATGAGACAGAAAAAACTTGACCACATTCACATCTATGAGTTAGTCTGGATTAGAAAATAGTACCATCCCATAGACGAGAAGGGCTAACACTTCTTCAAAAGCTTGTAAATCAAGGGTATCCCAAAAATGGGGAGCCTTCTCAAATAGAAACTTAGCTAGAAGCCGTTTGACGCCTCTTCTTCTTTCCTAATTTGCCACTACATCAGACCGTTGTAAAGATAGAGCATGAGAAATCTCTTCAGGTTTTTGGTATCTTTCCATGCCATTGAAGGGTAACTGATCAAGAATGGGCACCCCAAATAACTGAGAAAACTCCTCCATAGTAGGCACCAATTGGTAATCAGGAAAGGTGAAGCAGTGATGTGAAGGGCCAAAAAATTGAAAGAGCACCTTCAACATTTCATCATTAGGGCTTGAGGTGACCAGATTGATATATAGACCATGTCTTTCAGTGAATGGAGAGCTCTCAGGAACCCTTGATGTTAATTCCTTGAGTTGAGAAAATTTTGATCCGTTGTCGCAGACGGATCAAAAACGAGTATTTTGTAAAATGCAGTATATCGACAATGGCTCGAGTCGTATCGCAAGGATTCTTGATTTTATTATTAACTAATATAAATCGAATGGGGGGTTAGTTTTAGGATCGATTCATAACACGCAATAAGTTATTAAAATAAGTGATTATAAAAATAAGTCGATCTACTATTTTCAGGTTCCTGCTAATCATTGGTTTTTACCTTATCAATTCCCTAAGCGGCTTCGACCTCTATTCGATTTCAATACCAATTGACAAGCGCAATAGATATAAAATAGATTTAATTCTCATTCCGAATTAAGCAAACGGATTAATATAATCATGAATTAAGCAAACACGATATAGAACGCGATTTAACGACTAAGCGACGTAAACAACGATTAAAGATTAGGAATACAATCATACGAATTTAATAAAGACATTCCATGAAATAATAGATTAAGAAAATAAAATTTCATAAAATAGAATTGGAAGAGAAACGAAAGTGAATTGATAAATTAAAAACCTCAAAGCATCGGAACGCGATTACAGTAGATCAACTCTGGATGATTAGTTCTTCATTCAAGCGTACAAGTCAAAGTTTTTTTTTTCTGAATAATGAAAAAGGTTCAAACTCAATTACTACAGCGGCTGCTAGGTATAGCAAAGACAAGGATTCGTTTCATAACCCAATTGGGTCGAAAACATAACCCATGCCCAAAACAAATGACCCAAAACTTAAATATAAAATGCTGCAATTTCAACGAATTTTATGGCACTGCTACAGTCTGATTCACCTCTCTACTTCTGAATGAAAATTGTATCTCTTTCTCTTAGCTTTCCAACGACTGGTAGCATGCCTCATTCCGACTCCCTTAGCTCAAGTTATGAAATTATTTGTGCAGACTGCTAATGCTGAAAATAAAGTGCGAAAATCAAAAAGAGTAGAAATAAACTAAAATAGAAAAATACTATAAAATACAAAAATAAGATAAACAAACCATGAAAATACATAAGTACAATCATGGAAAAATGTGCATCAAAATGCACTGATCAAATTCCCCCACACTTGAACTTTTGCACTCCGAGCAAAATAAAATCAAAAGAAACACAACAGCATCATCAGCTACTCATTCTAGGATACAAACTCTTCTAAGGTTAAGATTGCATCAATAGGTACTAATCTTGCACACTAAGGATATCGTAAGAACACTAATCTTGTCTCTTGAATATACAAACCAATTTGAATCATATTATTATGCCAAATCCTAACTTACTCATCCTTCTTTTTGCTCTTTTTCATTCAGGCGCAATCACATTAAGCCCGTTATCTCCATACACTCATAGTAAGGCGACTGGTTAGTGACTCTGATCCTTTTTGCATGGGGTTCAGGTACTTACGTGGCATAACCCTTTGCTTACTCAGTTGTAGTTGCGGGAGATCGGACTGTAATCTGCCCTACCAAGTTCAGCACCAGAAACCGCTGAACCAACTAACAATGAGTCTTATTATCAACTTTTTTTGTAGGTTCTATGACTGTTGGGTTAAGTTACTGGGTGAGGGTCGCCAAACTTAGAATGTGCATTCCTTTTTTTCAAATAAAACTCGAATCACTCACTTATTTTCATCGGCTTCCCTGTGTAGAGTGCGTGTGAGATGGTGCTGACTGCTGAAATAAACTACTCAATAGCTATTAAAAGATGAGAATTCAAGGCTACGTCATAATAAAAATTCAAATTAATTATAATATGCATGAGACTTACAGTGTTAAGATGATACCGATCTTGTGAACTTTTCCCAAGTCTCCACAACTAACCTCAGATTAATCTATAACCCAAAACTTTCAAAAAGATTCATTTTTTTTATAACTGAAAACAAAACAAGAAAATAGAGAAAAAAAGAAAACAAAACAAAACAAATAAATGATTTCCTCCCCCATACTTAAAACACACATTGTCCTCAATGAAAGAAACAAGCATAAACTAAGAGCGAGGAGAGAGGAAAGAACACACCCGAGGAGTTAAGGTGGATAGATGATTGCATAAGTAATCTTTCCCAACGAGAGCACTTTTATAGTTTCCTCTTCCAACGTGGGACTCTCATGGAATAGCTTGAGGCGGTGTCCTTTGACTTTGCAATTTTTATCAGTACCTTCACTTTTTATTCCTGGATCAAAGAATTTTATTCTAAAAGTAAAAGTGTCAAATGGGAACATGAACGTGATCTCATCTTTCACAACATCAAGGATCAAAAGGTTACGGAGCTGCCTCACTGTTTTTGCTACATCTTCAAGTGAGATCTTATGCATGCACATGGACAGACTAATATCATAAATATCATCTAAGGTCCATGCAATTCCTTTCTTATGCTTTTTCAAAATAAAATAAGTGTATTTCAGGTTTTCAGGGAGTTGTTTCAGCTCTAAGGACGGGGGCTGCTCTATGGGTGGAGTGTTTGGGGCAGCAAGGATGTCAAAGGCATCAGCTGAAAAAACAGATTCATCAATAACAACTTCACATGTAGGAAAGACATCAGCCTGCAAGGCAACATCAATCTCAGCACACACAATACACAAGTTATTGTCAGTACAATCAGAACACACGTAAACATCATCAAATCTAGATAAAGATGGAAAATCAATGGAAAATAATTTAGAACAAGTGTCATCAGCCAATCTAGAGATCAACTCAATGTGAAAAATGGAATTCTCCTCCATGGGATGTTTCATGGCATCAAAAATGTTAAATTTTGCAATAATGTCACCAAATTCCATGGACATGGTTCCATCATCAACATCAATTTTTGTTTTTTCCGTTTTCATGAATGGTCTGCCTAAAATGATGGGAGCTCTGCTGGATGTTATTTCTCCTTCCATGTCTAGAATATAAAAATCAGCAGGAAAAATCAAATCTTTAACTTGAACAAGGACATCTTCGACTACACCGGCAGGTCGAGTGTTGCTCCTGTTCGCCAATTGAATGATTAAACTTGTATGCTGCAAAGGACCAAGACAAAGGTTATTATAAACAGAAGTAGGCATCACATTAATTCCCGCTCCCAAATCAAGTATGCAATTCTCAAATTAATTGTTCCCGATGGTACAAGGAATAGCAAATGTTCCTGGATCCTTCTACTTTTGTGGCAGAACCTGAGTAGTGAGGGCTGAAACATTTTGCTCGCCTACAAACTTTTCGGATGAAGGTTTGGGCTGAATAAAAGCAGAAATATTTCTTCCTAAGTTGACTCTTTCACTTCCCTTAATCCTCCTCTTGTTGGTACACAAATCTTTCAGAAACTTAGCATACTTAGGAACCTGCTTAATTACATCAAGAAGCGGAATGTTTACCGCGAATTTTCGAAAAACATCCAATATCTCTCTTTCTTTCTCTCCCTCCTCAATTCTTTTATTTTTCATAACTCTATGTGGGAAGGGAACTGGTGGAACATACTCCTTTTCTTTAATTTTTTCAGTTTCCACCGCAACAGAAGAAGGTGAGGAAAGTTCAGGTGAAACAGATTCAGAAGGAGAAGGTTCAGATGTTACCTCAATAATTTTTTTATTTTTTTCAGGGGCTGGTTCTGTAACCTTTCTAGGTCTCAAATAAATTGCACTGACATTAGCATTAGGACCATTCTGATTGACAATTGTTTGGGCTGGAAGTTGGTTTGACCCTTGGAATTACATGGCGTTTATTTGAGTAGAAAGTTGTCCCATCTGTGTGTGCAAGGTCTGAATGCTAGAATCGGTCATTTGTTGGAACTGAAGGTTATTGGTAGCCATTTGTTTGACAAGATCCTCTAAGGATGGTCCCGAAGGTGCAGAGACAACCACTTGGGGTGGGTTCTGTTGTTGGCTGGTTTGTGGATTTCCATATCGAAGGTTGGGATGGTTCCTCCAATTGGGATGGTATTTGTTGGTGGACAGGTCAGGAGTGTTGTTGTACCTGTTTTGATTGTAAAGGTTGGCAGCATAAGCTTGAGGCAGCTCAGTAATGGACTCGTCTCTCATAATAGGACAGGTATCGGTCGGATGCTCTTGAGAAGTACGAATACCACACACATTTGATGTTTGAGGTTTTGCTACTGCCAGTTGTTTGACTAAGGCAGTGAGCTCGTCAATTTTAGTCTCTAAAGATTTATTTGAAGAAACCTGGATTTGATCCATGCCTTTGCTTTGAACATAATTGTCTCTAGTGGTAAACTGTTGAGAATTAAGAGACATATTTTCAATAAGGGCTTTGGCAGTAGCTGGAGTTTTATCAACAAGTGCTCCACCACTAGAAGCATCAAGAATGTTCCTATCCATCGGTAACAAACCTTCATAAAAGTATTGGATAAGTAGTTGCTTGGTAATCTGGTGTTGAGGACAGCTAGACACCAAGTGTTTGAATCTCTCCCAATACTCAGTCAACGACTCATTGCCTTGTCTAATACCACAAATCTCCTTTCTTATTGAGGCAGCTCTAGAGGCAGGAAAATATCTCTCCAAGAACACTTTTTTCAGAGCATTCCAGCTTGCGATTGAATTTGGCTCAAGATAGTATATCCAATCCTTTGCCGCACCCTGTAATGAAAAAGGAAAAGCTCGAAGTTTGATGTGATCTTCAGTGATCCCTTCAGAATTCAATGGGGTGGAACACACGACCTGAAATTCTTTCAAATGTTTGTGTGGATCCTCACCTGCAAGACCACTAAACTTGGGCAACAAGTGTATTAAACCCGATTTTAATTCAAAAGGAACAACAACATTATCATATTCAATACACATGCCATTATAATTACATCAGGTGCAGTCAATTTCCTTAAGGTTCTTTGGTCAGCCATATCAAAAACAAATTCAGAATTCGAAGCAAACAAGTTATGCAAATAGTCAGACTCAGAATTAGACTCAATTGTAGGTGGTGAACTAGTGGTAGCCTGGACTATTCTAAGCCATGTGTGCAAGGTTTTCTCTACTTGAGGATCAAAAGCAACAAATTCAGAACAGTAAGACCTAGTGGCCAGGACTAATACACAGCAATGCAACAACAATGTTCAAAATGCCAACAATGTCCCTAATAATAAAAATCAAACACAATGAAGGAAATCGATTAAATAAAATTCAGAAAATAAAAATAACACCATATTTAATCTAATTAGGAAAAATAACAATTTTGAGAATTTTTTCGATATTTTTCGACTCTATGAAAACATTAAAAAGATGAATTTGCGATTTTGAGGGCCGAAATATTTTAGAATTTTATTCTAAAGGAGTACTGTTCGTAGATTTTTTTCTGAACTTCACGAAAAAATTTAGAGCAAATCGAAACAGTAGGTTTCAAACATACCTGCTAGGCTGAAAAGTTGTACTGCAACTGAAATTGCAACTCTGAAAATCAACAAACACAACGGAAAAAAACAAGAAAAAAAAGAAAGAACACTATACATATGACTAAAATATTAATTAATAACAACAAGAATCCCCGGCAACGGCGCCAATTTTGATCCGCTGTCGCAGACGGATCAAAAACGAGTATTTTGTAAAATGCAATATATCGACAATTGCTCGAGTCGTATCGCAAGGATTCTTGATTTTATTATTAACTAATAGAAATCGAATGGGGGTTTGGTTTTAGGATCGATTCATAACACGCAATAAGTGATTAAAATAAGTGATTATAAAAATAAGTCGATCTACTATTTTCAGGTTCCTGCTAATCATTGGTTTTTACCTTATCAATTCCCTAAGCGGCTTCGACCTCTATTCGAT
Organism: Vicia faba; assembly: GCA_948472305.1. Classification (NCBI taxonomy): domain Eukaryota; kingdom Viridiplantae; phylum Streptophyta; class Magnoliopsida; order Fabales; family Fabaceae; genus Vicia; species Vicia faba. The sequence continues at coordinate 595,449,073 of OX451736.1, forward strand.
TTCAATACCAATTGACAAGCGCAATAGATATAAAATAGATTTAATTCCCATTATGAATTAAGCAAACGGATTAATATAATCATGAATTAAGCAAACACGATATATAACGCGATTTAACGACTAAGCGACGTAAATAACGATTAAAGATTAGGAATACAATCATACGAATTTAATCAAGACATTCCATGAAATAATAGATTAAGCAAATACAATTTCATAAAATAGAATTGAAAGAGAAACGAAAGTGAATTGATAAATTAAAAACCTCAAAGCATCGGAATGCGATTACAGTAGATCAACTCTGGATGATTAGTTCTTCATTCAAGCGTACAAGTCGTTTTTTTTCTTCTGAATAATGAAAAAGGTTCAAACTCAATTACTACAGCGGCTGCTAGGTATAGCAAATACAAGGATTCGGTTCATAACCCAACTGGGTCAAAAACATAACCCATGCCCAAAACAAATGACCCAAAACTTAAATATAAAATGTTGCAACTTCAACGAATTTTATGGCTCTGCTACATTCCGATTCAGCTCTCGACTTCTGAATAAAAATTGTAGCTCTTTCTCTTAGCTTTCCAACGACTAGTAGTACGCCTCATTCCGACTCCCGTATCTCAAGTTATGAATTTATTTGTGCAAACTTCTAATTCTGAAAATAAAGTGCGAAAATCAAATAAGAGTAGAAATAAACTAAAATAGAAAAACACTATAAAATACAAAAATAAGCTAAACAAAACATGGAAATACATAAGTACAATCATGAAAAAATATGCATCAAAATGCACTGATCAAGGAGGTACCCTTATGAGGTTGACTTGGATAGTATTCCTGCGAGTGGATGCCATCTGCTACAAAACAACACAAAGATAAGTCCTAAAAATCCTTGAAATGGTTAGTATGATATGCCATGTTATGATGTTATGATATCATGATTATTCTAAGAAAACACAAATATAGCAAGCACAAGCAAATCACAAAAGACCTTAGGTTTAAAGCTTGCATGGGTTTTAAGGTACGTACCCTCTTGAAGTTTAGTTGGTTCAACCTATCCTAGAAAGTAATCGGGTTCTAAGGGATCTCAATATCACTGATCTTTCCCACAAGTTTCATTCCGATCGACAATTGACTTTCCACCAAAGAAAACTCGGGAGTCAAATCTCAATGAGTGTAAAATCGAGTATCAACCGACTTCAGGCTACACCAAAGACGGCTATCTCACTACTTCCTAATGGCCAAGTTGTTAAATTAAAGGTTCTAAGGTCAGTAGATGCTTCATGATACCACACAGCGGCCCCGTATTCTCCTTGACTACTCAAGGGCTACCGGTACCAACCAAAGTGTCACATCAACATAGCTATTGATTCAACCGTGTTGGTATACCCCGCACAGTTTCCACGATCTATTGCTACTTACCTAAAAGGTGCCCCAGATCCGGGTGTAGGATCTATAGTAACCCAAACAAAGCCCTCAAAAGTAAAGCAAACAAATCATAAAAGAAGTTAAATAATGAACTAACTCTATGGTAGCCCCATTTTTTAAATCAATAATCCCCAGTAGAGTCGCCACTTCTGTGATACGGTGGCAGAACCGATTGTTAATATTGGTTTTGCGTTTGTGTTTGCAAATATTGCGGTAAGCAAGAGTCACCATCGACTTTTATTTTATCCAAATTAAGGAAATGGTGAAAAGAACAGAAAAAGACATTTTCGATAATTTTTTTAGTAAGGGGATAGATTATGGAAAGGGAAGGTGTTAACGCCCTTTCCATCCATAGTTATCTACGGGCTCTTAGATGCTTAGCTCATTTTAAAAGTACCTTGTGCTTTGTGTGTTTTGAAAAATTTTTTGAAATGCCTTTGTGTGGCGATTCTCTTTGTGATAACTCTTGTATCAGTCCTCAAGAGTGTTGACAAAGCAAATGTTTATGAAAGTTGTTTTTGAAATGTGTAAGTGTGAAAAGTTTGTTTTATTTGAGCAAGCATATAACATCTATCTACTTGTACTCGAAAAGGTTTGTTCTTTTCTTCCTATCCTTTAGACAGTACTATCCTACTATTAGTGAGTAGGTATCCCTATTCGTTGGATGTTTGAGGGACATTTGAAAGGAGGTTACAATCACAAAGGAAATTTGGAAAGGAATTTTAGTAACTGTCCTAAAGTTCTAAAATCACTTTTTTTACCGAGGCAACATCGAGAGGGTCATCGAGGGACTTCTGATCTTTCAAACTAGAGGACAATCACTAGAACTTCTCACGTTTCGAGAATTGTAACTGTTTTCCGAAGGCAACCGAAGTGGGATACCCTAGAGGTGCGCATGTGCAATTACGTTTAGTTCAGTTATTTATCTTGCGCATTTAGGGTTTCAAATAAGCGTGCATTTTTTTATTTGTAATATATTTGATTTTTTATATATATAATAATATGCTTTGGTTATGTAAACTAATGAACAGGTTTTCTCAGCTGGTAAATACGCGTATGTGTGAAGGAAGGGACTTGGGTTCGAGTCCCAGGTCCAGTATTTTCTCATTTTTCTAACAATATTCATGCAGATCCCATGTAAAGCATTGTTAGATGTGCACCATGCACCCTCAGCCTAGGCCATCATATTTACATCTGATCCAAGCCAGCACATCCAAGCGCGTAGTATATCATATGCCTTCAAGACTCATCCACACAGGATCAAACATTAAGTCTAAGCTTTACAGCTTTGGGCCCAGCGAATTTCAAACAGCACCCCCTATTTTTCTTTTGTTATCAGGCCCATCTAGAATTTATGTTGTATTGTTTTAGTTTTATTTATTTTTGTTTTCTTTATTATTTAATTAAACAAATAATCACAAAAATCACAAAAAAATATTAAGGTAGTATTTTTTTAATTAAACTAATTTTGTAATAAATTAAATAAATATTTTAACTATTTTCTTTAATTTAAAATGAATTAGAACTTAGGACTTGATTTAGATTTAATTTTTTTATTTTCATAATAAAAAAACTTTAAAAAAAAAAGAACTTAGACTATTTTTCTTGATTAACTTTATTTTCTAAATAGGCTTTAGGATAACTAATTTAATTATTTTCTCAAATCAAAAAATAAAATACAAAAAGATTTTCTTAATTCATTTAGATTTGCCTTAGGTTTTGGACGTCTTTACCTTTCACGCGTTATTTATTTTTCACATTTTTACATTACTATACCTGTATACTAAATGTAATAGACTAGTTAGGATTTTGACCGCTTTTCTTATTTTTCTTCCCCCAAGCTTTGTACATTGTAAATGCCCCTCCCCGAAGCCATGTAATAGTCTAGGTTTTCACTTTTCGCACTTTACATTTCTTGCAAAATATTAACTGTTAGTAAATAGGATTGTATGGCAAGACTGAAAGCAAATGTTAGCAAACCCTAAATGCGCAAGATAAATAGCTGAACTAAACATAATTGCACATGCACACCTCTAGGGTATCCCACTTCGGTTGCCTTCGGAAAACGGTCACAATTCTCGAAATGTAAGAAGTTCTAGTGATTTTCCTCTAGTTTGAAAGATCACAAGCCCCTCGATGTTGCCTCGGTAAAAAAGTGATCTTAGAACTTTAGGATAGTTACTAAAATTCCTTTCCAAATTGCCTTCGTGATCGTAACGTCCCTTCGAATGTCCCTCAAATATTCAACAATTAGGGCTACCTACTCACTAATAGTAGGATAGCACTGTCTAAAGGATAGGAAGAAAAGAACAAACCGTTTTTAGTACAAGTATATAGTTATTAGATGTTTGCTCAAATAAAATAAGCTTTTCACTCTTACACATTTCAAAAACAACTTTCATAAACATTTGCTTTGTCAACACTCTTGAGGACTGATATAAGAGTTATCACAAAGTGAATTGCCGCACTAAGGCATTTCAAAACATTTTTCAAAACACACAAAGCACAAGGTACTTTTAAAATGAGCTAAGCATCTAAGAGCCCGTAAATAACTACGGATGGAAAGGGTGCTAACACCTCCCCTTTCCATAATATACCCCCCTTACTCAGAAAATTATTGAAAAGGTCTTTTTCTGTTCTTTTCACCCTTTCCTTAATTTAGATAAAAGAAAAGTCGGTGGCGACTCTTGCTTACCGCAACATTTGCAACACAAACGCAAAACCAGTATTAACAATCAGTTCTGCCACCGTATCACAGGTAGGATAGCACTATCTAAAGGAGGAGGAAAACAACACGAAAGTCTTTTGAGTAGGTAGATCTCTCGTAATCGCTTGCTCACTAAAAAAAAATTTCACAAACACTTTTCTCTGAAATATTTAAAAAATAAAATAAAACACTTTGTATGTGTTTTTAACTTATATAAGAACCATTACAAATATTATCGTACTTAGGCATTTTTCAAAATATTTTCAAACGCATACGCAAAGCATTTTCAAAGTGAGATAAGCGATTAAGAGCCCATAGATAACTATAGATGAAAAGGGTTCTAGCACCTTCTCTTTTCATAACCTACGCCCCAAACTCAAGAAAATCTCAAGGTCTTTCCCGTTCTTTTCACCCTTTCCTTATTGGATAAAAGAAAAGTACGTGGCGAACCTTGTTATCCGCATATTTGCAATAAAAAACAAAACCAAATCAGTCCTCCCACCGTATTACACTCCTGTTAGAGATAAAGATATAAAAAATTTATGAATTCACAAGAAAAGACAGGGATTTCTCCCCTGACATACATCATCGGGCGATTTATCTTTGTTGTCAAGCGACACCCTGTGAACAGGCCACACTGCAGAATTGACACACAACCCCTGTTCTTCCAAACTAATATTCCTAAGTGAATTTTAGGCAATTCCAGGGTGAGTGATGATTGTTATCCATGGGCAATGATGATCCTAACCACATCCATACTAATTAAAACTATCAAATCCTAAATTACTAAACCTAGTTTACTACACAAGGACATAGCAATCCAAATTGCCAAAGAAAAACTATACTACAAAACCTAATATTACAAACCACAAAGAAAAGAAGGAAATATTTACCTTTGATTCTTAAAAGAAGGAATGAAGGTGCAAGGGCTTTGAGAGAAATTATGAGAGAATTTGGATAGAATAACTCCAACTAGGACAAAGTCTTCTTATAAAAGAAGAATGACCCGTGGGCCTAAAATGACCCACCAAAAATTTAAATGTAAAATCGCAGAAGAAGGGAGTTGTATAAACAGTGTCGCCTGGAAACAGAACCGATTGCTCAACGATCCTTGACAGGAACACAAAAACAATTTCTACTGTAGAATTTGCTCCATAAATCCTATTCTACAGCAGACTTAATTGAGAATGACACAAAAACAGAAATACTTACAATGTTAGGGTGCCTCCTAACAAGCATTTTGTTTAATGTCGTTTCGAGCTCGACGGTCTAAGGTAATCACATATCACCAAGACGAATAACACTAGTGCTCTAGTTAACCTCCCCTCTGAGGTAGATTTTTAAACGTTGACCATTCACCATCCAACTTTCCTTTGAGAGGGTCCTCCAACAAAATAGCTCCAAAATGCTTCACTTCTTTTATCAAGAAGGGCCTCTGTGACACGGTGGCAGAACCGACTATTAATACTGGTTTGTGTTTTGTGTTTTCAAATGTCGCGATAAGCAAGAGTCACCACCGACTTTTCTTTTATCCAACAAAGGAAAGGGTGAAAAGAACAGAAAAAGACCTTTTTCGAGATTCTCTTAGTAAGGGGATAGATTATGGAAAGGGAAGGTGTTAGCACCCTTTCCATCTGTGGTTTTCCATAGGCTCTCGGGTACTTGCTCATTTTGAAAACTGTTTGTGTCTTTTGAAAGTTTTTGTTTGCTTTATGGTAACTCTTGTATCAATCCTCAAGAGTGTAATAAAGCATTTTGAAAAATTTTTGAAAGTGTGTAAGTGTGAAAAAGTTGTTCTCTGGGAAAATACCTAACAGTTATCTACCTACTCGAAAAATGACGTTCTTTTCCTCCTACCCTTTAGATAGTGCTATCCTACTATTAGTGAGTAGGTATCCCTATCGTTGAATGTTGAGGGACTATCGAAAAGGAAGTTATGATCATTGAAGGCAACATGTAAGGATACCTTAGCATTCGAAGGGACTGTCATCATATAGGCAACATCGAGGGACAAGATCATTTTTCTCATAGACAACTCGAGGGACGTTTAAGGGACCATAATCTTTATGATGACTTTAGAATTGAGGGTCTTTGCTAAGATATCCCTACGCTCGAGGGACATGACCATTTCCGAAGGAAACCAAGTGAGGAATACCCTAAGGATGCAAGTGTGAATATGTGCATATGTGTTCAATTCAATTATTTTTTGTCTTTTTATTAGGTTAGTTAACATTTTAATTTACAGACTTTCCATACATGCCTATTTACTAACAGTAATATATCAAAATAAAGCAGTAAATGTGCGGAAAATAAAATGCAGAAAAAGTAAATCCTAAACTATTACACGACTTTGGGAGAGTTACATAAAAAAGAGTGCATGACATAAAGTGCGGAATTTTAAATCTAAAATTATTACATCCATAAGCAGTTATAATATTTATAAAATGCGAGAATAAAAATAAACATGCGCAAAATAAATATTACGTCTAAAAAAAAACTAAAAAAGGTTCTAAGTAAACGAAAATCTTTTTTTTTGGTTTTGTTAAGAAAACAATTAACTCTAAATTTAGTTTTAATTAAGGAAATAAATATTGAATGAAATAAATCCTAATTCTAATATTTTTTGTATTTTTTATTAAGAAAAATAATTTAAATTAAAATGAACCTAAATCTAATTGATTTTAAAATTAATAAAGTAAAGTTGAAATAATTAATCTAATTAAATTACAAAATTAAAAAAAATGATTTTAGAAATAAAACTAAGTCTATTAATTTTAATTTTAAAAAAAAAGTTAAAGTGATTAGTTAATAAATTTACCAAAATTAAAATTTAATTAATAAAAATCCTAAATCTATTTTTATGTGATTTTTATATTTATTTATTGATTAAAATAAAAAAAGGAATTAAAAGAAATAAATAAAATGAATAAAACAAGAAAATAAAGATGAGCCTAGTAGCAAAAGTAAACAGGGGGTGCAATCTTCAGAAATCCCTAGGCCCGAATCTTTGAAAGCTTCATGTCTTAACCATGGTGTTTTCATATTCTTGCGTGGAACCTCTGATTCAACCATCCATAACAAACCGGTGTTGTCAAATGGGGGCATGTTAGGCATGTGATGGATTGCTCTTGGGCCTTGTAAGACTCCTGGGGACTTCAAGAGGATGGTTTGAGGCTTTGTGTCAATCGAGAGAGACCGGAACCTCGAGATATGACTTGCACCAATTCTTTGATTTTTGGAGAGCTTTTTTAAGAGTTTTGAAGAGTTTTTTAGGGAGGAATTTTGTGCTCCCTTTGGCTTGTAATGTTATGTATTTATAAAGGGAATATATGAGTGAACAAACATGGTAAAGAATTAATGCATTTATGGTCTTGGAGACAAAGATAAAACACATTGAAAAATCCATATTTGTGATATATTTGCCTCTTTAGTCACTTGCATGAACCCGGTCCCTTTGGATGTATCTTTCACGAAAATATGGGCCTTCTAATAGATCAAATCAAACCCAAATATCATGGCCCATTATTCTTTGTATTTTTATTTAATTTATTTGATTTAATTCATATTGAAATGAATAAAAATTTAAATAAATAGAAATAAAAATCAAAATAGTGCATGGTTAGGTTTATAGGTCCTTGGTTATGTCATAAACAAGTTTGAACCCTAAAATTTAGGTCCATTAACCTAAAAATGCATTTTTGCTCAAAGTTGACTTCATGCATTTTTCACAAATTTGACCAACTTGTGTAAACCATAACTTGCTCAATTTTTATCTCATGATGATGATCTTGGACTTTTTAGAAATACCAAGATGTCTACTTCAATCCCTCTTTTTATCATTTTTGCATTTGAAGATTTTATCTTGATGTAAAAGGTCTTGGAAAAAAGTGGCTTTTATTGACTTTCTAAAAATGACCTGTAATGTATGAACTTGTATCTTTAAAAAGGTTTATTTATTGTACTTGAGGGATGAAGAGAAGTTGTAGGGAATTGGATTCTCTTCAAAATGAGCTTTATTTGGAAAATTTATAACAAAGTATGAGAAATTAATGCTTGGTCAAAGTTTGGTTGACTTTTCCTATAGAAACCCTAATTTGCCATTTTTGAGTTTTGATGAGTTAGGAGCATTTCTTGAGGAATCATGATCAACCTTTGATAAAATGATGGATATCACTTCAAAATGTTGATGTTTACCAAAAAATCTTGAAGTTTGACTGTACATGGGCCACAATTGACTTTTGATCTAACATAGTTGATTTTCCAACACTTGAGCAATTGATTGAGCAAGCTTATTGAGAAAGGCATGAAACTTTGCATGGATGATCTTGAAGACATATTATTAACATGGAAAGAATTTGATACCTTTAGAGCTCATCCATCTTGATGAAGATTGAAACCCTAGTTGAGGGTTCATTGCCTTAGGAGAAGATTTTTCTGGTCAACTCTTGGTCAACTTAGGGCAAGTTGGGAACCTCTAGGAGTATGTCTTGTGTGAAAATATGAGGGCAAATTTTGGGGTACAACAACCTCGACCATATAGACTTTAGTTTTCCGGGAAATAACTTTAACCGAGAATTGAACAATAAAACCAATTGACTAACTTCAAAATGCTTTAGACTGATTTTTTTTATCATGATACTTCTTGACTTTTTCTTTGTAAATCCTTGAAGATTCATAAGCATGCAATCTCAATTCATCCAATTCATGTAATTCCTCTTTCATTTTCAATCCAGCTTGATCTTGATAAAAATTCAAAAACTTCAATGCCCAAAACGCCTTATGTTCAAGTTTCACCAGAAGATGGCATAATTTCCCGTAAACCATTTGAAACGGAGTAAGACCTATTGGAGCTTTGAATTCTGTACGATATGCCCAAAGAGCTTCTTCCAACTTCAAAGACCAATCTTTTCTTGATGGAGAAACGGTTTTTTCAAGAATTATTTTTATTTCCCGGTTTGACACTTCAGCTTGGCAATTGGTTTGAGGATAATACAGTGTAACAACCTTGTGCTTAACTCCATAATGCTCCAAAGCTCGCTTCAATTGGGATTTGCAAAAATGTGAATCTCCATCACTTATCAAAACTCTTGGAGTACCAAAACGTGTGAAAATATTTTTCTTCGGGAATTTAATCAGTCTTGGAACCGCATTTGGAGATATTATTGCCTCAACCCACTTTGATACATAATCCATTGCTACCAATATATACTCATTAGAAAATGAAGAAGGAAAATGGCCAACAAAGTCTATCCCCAAACAATTAAATACATCCACTTCAAGCATGTTTTGAAGAGTCATTTCAGGTCTTTTTGTTATTCCTACCACTCTTTGGCAACTGTCACAACTTTTTGCATGTTCAAAAGAATCTTTAAACAATGATGGCCAATAAAACCCAGATTGTGAAACCTTTGCGACTGTCCAATCACCACTAAAATGTCTACTATAAGGAGAATTATGACAATGCCACAAGATGCTACTTGCTTCTTCCTTTGTCACACATCGTCTCAACATATTATCTACCCCTAGTTTGAACAAGTAGGGTTCATCCCACATAAAATACTTCACATCTCTTAGAAACTTTTTTCGTTGTTGTGCATTGAAATCTTCCAGAATGATACCAGTAGCTTTGAAATTTTCCATATTTTCAAACCAAGATCTTTCCCAAACAATCATTAGTTTCTCATCCGGGAATGATTCCTCTACTTCTTTTTCATTTATTATGACATCTATATTGGCCAAACGAGATAAATGATCCGCTACCAAGTTTTCTGATCCTTTCTTGTTGCAAATTTCAAGAACAAATTCTTGCAACAAAAGGATCCATTGAATAAGCCTTTGTTTTGAATCGGGCTTGGTGAGCAAATATTCAATCGACGAATGGTCAGTATAAACCACAACCTTAGAGTCAATAAGATAAGAACTAAATTTCTCCAATGCATACACAATAGCAAGCAACTCTTTTTTCTGTTGTTGCATAATTCATTTGAGCATCATTTAAAACTTTGCTTGCATAATGTATAACATGAAAAATTGTATTCATTCGTTTCCCTAAAACGGCCTCCACCACATAATCACGTGCATCGCACATAAGTTCAAAATCAGTTTTCCAGTTTGGTGCAATGATTATGGGTGCATTAATCAAATTTTCTTTCAATTTTTCAAAAGTTATTAAACAATCATTATAAAAAAATAAAAGACTTATCTTTATTGTGAAGATTGCTCAATGGTCTTGCAATTTTTGAGAAGTCCTTGATGAATCTTTTATAAAAACCTGCATGGCCAAGAAAGCTTCGGATTCCTTTGACATTTGTTGGTGGGGGAAGCGTCTCAATCACATCAACTTTGGCTTTATCTACTTAAATTCCTCTTGATGAAATTTTATGCCCAAGAACAATTCCATCGGTCAGCATGAAATTGCACTTCTCCCAATTTAGAACCAAGTTTGTTTCAACATACCGTTTCAGTAAGGTTTCTAGGTTGCTCAAACACAAATCAAATTACACTCCAAAAACGGAGAAGTCATCCATGGAAACTTCAATGGTCTTCTCAATCATATCGAAGAAAATTGATTGCATACATCTTTGAAAAGTAGCAGGCGCATTAACCTATTTGATCCATACATCTATACACAAAAACACCTAACAAACATGTGAAAGCAATCTTCTCATGATTTTCCAGATTAACTGAAATTTGATTGTATCTGGAATAACCATAGAAAAAGCAATAATATTGTTGACCCGATAATATTTCCAACATTTGATCCATGAAAGGAAGAGGAAAATGATTTTCCTTGTTGCTTTGTTAAACTATCGGTAATCGATACACATCCTCCATCCGGTCACTTTTCTTGTCGGAACCAACTCAATTTTCTCATTTGTGATTACTGTCATTCCACCCTTTTAGGAACTACATGCACCGGATTAACCCAATTACTATCCTAGATAGGACAAATCATACTCGTCTCTAGTAACTTGACAACTTCCTTTCGCACCAGTTCCTTCATAATCAGATTTAAACACCTTTGTGGGTGAGCTACCGGTTTGAATTCTTCCTCCATCATGATTTTATGCATACAATAGGCCGGACTAATCCCCTTCAAATTGGAGAGAAACCAACCAATTTCTTTTTGATTTTCTTTCAAAACCATGATCAATTTTTCTTCTTCATTGCGAGATAATGATACATTATGATAATGGGCTTGTTCCCACCACTTTCAAGGAACACATATTTTAAATATGGTGGTAACACTTTCAACTCTAAACTTGACTTTTCTTCAATTGGGTCTTTTTTTAAAATTTCTAACTCATCTTCCCAAGGTTGGACTCCTTTCAAAATCTCTAAATCTTCCATACAATCTTGAAGCTCTTTCTTCTCATTATCATCTAGGACTTGAAGAGAGTTGGTTAATGTTTTCTCAAGATGTGTTGTAAGATGAACTTGACTAGTCACATCTTGTATTGCTTCTTTGGTATTGTCCATTCTAAAGAAATCTCTTTTGTCATTAGAATGTTTCATTGCCTCAAAGATATTAAAACAAATTTCCTCATCTTGAAATCTTACCTTAATTAAACCATCATCAATGTCAATCATCATTCTTGCGGTCTTCATGAAAGATCTCCCAAGAATTGAAGGTGCATCTACATCTTCTTCCATCTCTATAACAACAAAGTCCACCGGAAAAAAGAATTTGTCAACTTTGACTAACAAATCTAAAGTTACTCCATGAGGATGAGTAGTAGACTTGTCGGCTAGTTGCAATGTCATCTTTGTATATTTCAACTCTATATTTCCCAACCTCTTTACAACAGACAATGAAATTAAATTGATGCTAGAGAGCAAATAGATCAACCCTTTTCTGACGTAAACTTCACTAATTGTAACGGGTAAAGTAACCCGTCCTGGATCATTCTCTTTCTTTGGTATAGTATGTTGAATGATTGCACTACAACTAGAATCAACCATGATAGTCTCTTGATCTGTGTACCTTTTCTTCTTAGTCAAGATATCCTTCATAAACTTTACACACTTCGGCCTTTGTTCTATCGCTTCATATAATGGAATGTTAATTTGCAATTGTTTGAAAATATCCATGAAACGAGCGCAGTGTCTTGCATCGTCCCTCTTTGAAGGAGCATGAGGATATGGTAAATATTGAACAGGTAAAGTAACAACTTTCTCCTTTCCCTTCTTGATTTTTTTTCAACTTCTCCTTTTCAACTAACTCCTCCTCGTGATTATTTTCTACTACAATCTCCTCTTCAAATTCTTTTTCTATTACAACTTCCTCAATTTTATCTTTATCCACAACTTCACTTCTGACTACTCTACAACTCCTAGTTAATATTTCCTTGAAATGCTAATTAAGATTAGCTTGAGTATTTACCAAAAATGATGATCCAGCAATTTAATCGGCCAATTGCTTGGCTAGTTGTCCTACTTGAGTCTCCAAATTTTTGATTGCCTCTTCATTACTCTTTTGATTTGCCATATATGCATGCATGAATTGAGCAAGAGTCTCTTGTAAGTTTGAACTTCGAGCTTGAGGTTGTTAATTTTGATTTGTGTTTTGATAAGGGTTTTGTCTATTTTGATTGTTAGCATCTTGTCTCCAACCTTGTTGATAACCTTGGTTACCTCTTTGTTGGTATCCTTGGTTATTTTGATATGGTTGCCTTTGTTGATATCCTTGGTCTTGATTCCTTATGTAATTAGCTTCCTCTTTAACCGGAGGACAAAATCAGGTTTTATGATCACCTTTGTATAACTCACAACAACCAACTTGTTTTATTTGATTGTTAGGCCTTTCTTGCATATATCTTAATTGTTGAGGAAGCTTTGCCACTTGCTTGTTCAATTCTTCCACTTGTTGAGCGAATAATTAGTTTTGGGCCAAAAGAGCGTCATTTGATCTTGAATCACTTGCCTCTTCTTTCTTTTGAACAATACCCCGATCATATTGAACTTGGGTGTCATTCCTTGCCATTCTTTCAATAATTCCAATCGCCTCTTGTATGGTCTTTGCCATAAGTTATCCTCCCGCAGTAGCATCTAACAAAACATTTGGTTGTGGTTGAAGTCCATTTCAAAAAATATGCATTTGAGTAGTGGCATCAAAACCATGACTCAGACATTTTCTCAACTTAGATTTGTACCTCTCCCAAGCTTTATTTAACGATTCGACTCCGCCTTGAGAGAACATTGAAATAGCCGTTTTGGCTTCCAAGAAACCTGATTGTGGGAAGAACCTTTCAAGAAATTTTTCTTCAAGCAAATTCCAATCTGTCATGGTTTTATTAGGTTGGTCAAGATACAAATCCTTAGCTTTACCAATCAAAAAATATGGAAATAGTATTTTAAACATTTGTTCTTCATCCTCCTTCGGAGCTCCTATGGCACCCGCTATCTCATAGAATTTTGTTAGATGGGTGTAAGGGTATTCATGATCTAACCCGGTGAAAGGATTATGATATAACAATTTTAAAATTCCAGTCTTCATTTCAGAATGCCTTTGGTTCGCATTACGAGTAAACTGCACATTCAACTTAGGACTATTTGCGCAAGGTCCTCATGGTGGAACTGTCGCCATAACTTCTTATAAATCTTGGTTCAAAGAAGAAGTATACGCCTCTCCTCTTTCTCTCCTTTCTTTCGCTAGATTTCTCCTTTGTCTAGTCTTGTTATTAAGTTTTCTGTAAGTCCTCTCGATTTAAGGATCAAAAAGGACTTGATCTTCAAAAATACTTTCTCGCATAAACTAAAGTCTGAAAACACTAACAAAAAAGTGAAAAACAAGAGATATAAATAATATAGAATAACTAAAAACACTTAAACTATTGCAACTTGCAAAATCAAATGCCAATCCCCAGTAACAATGCCATTTTGTTGTACGCATTTTCAACACAAGTATTTATATTATCGTTTTCCTCGGGGATTGGTGTGATATTACTTCCGGTCTATAGTTTTAGTGAACTTAAGTGTTTGATTCATACACAAAGTTTTGGTGTTGGGTTTTAGCAACAAAAAGAATTATCTTCATGCGAGATGTTGCAAATTGGATAAAAGAGAGATTTTTTTTGAAAGGTTTATTTGTATAAAAATCATGTCATGATTAGTTTTCATTAACCTATTTCATACATATTTGATTAATCAAGCATATGAACTAATTGATGATTGATATATTTACGTATCCTCTCAATATAACTCATGTTTAAGCAATATTGTTAGTACTATCATGTTAATCCTTAAATGATCTCTCAACCTAACTATTAACATGATAACCTTTAAAGCTTGATACAAGTAAATACTAACTCATAAATATATGTATAGAGTTTGCTCATTAATAGATGAACATCTTAGGTCAAGTTTGAAACTTACTTCTCAATAATGATCTAAACCATAAAAACAACAAAGAAAGCAAAGATATTCAACATATATTAATCATCAACCAAGTTCATATATAAAATGATCAAAATAAATACATAAGGGATAGGTTAACTACCTCTAATCTTGACACAAGAGATGTTTAGCTCCCCATAGTTATGATAACTTGATCAACAAATAAGCAACAGAGCTTTAATGACATCAACCTTTAAGTATTGAAGATTGAGGTTGTAAAGCTTTAATTTTGTAACAATGGAGTAAAATGTGCTTTTTGTTTCTCAAAGGAAATGTTTCTAGGTTATAAGTACAAGAGATGATTCGTAAGGAACAAGAAAAAAAATCCACCATCGCCCGGCGACAAGGATGATTCGTCGGATGACTCACTCAAGTAGCTGCATCAAAATTTAGCCCTTCACGCCTTAGTTTCTGACTTACATCGTCGGGCGATGCTTCCTTGTAACTTCAAGTTTTCAAGTTGTAACTTTAATCTTCAATCCGACATTAGAACGCAATGTCAGAACAAGTTTTTCTGAAAAACTAACAAACATATCAAGACATTCAAAATTATTTGTATTTATGCAAAATGACTTAAAATAAGTGCTTATCCTAATTAAAAATATAATAAAGGGTTTGAAAGTGTCAATAAATGATATGAAAATTACTCAAAAGTTGACACTTAGCAAAACCTAGCAAGCTTTCCCCAGCTTTTGGATAGACAATTTCCATTTGGTCATCTTTCCTCCAATTGCCCCCAGTTCGAGCATGTTAGATTCTTTCATAAGTGTCTACCTCCTTTCGACAATAGATAAGGCTGCATCTAGGACACATTAGCCCCTCAATTTTTCTTGTGGTAGCAAACCAGATAATTTAGTAGACTTTCTCCTTCCTTTGGGTAACCTTTTTTCATTTGATCATCTTCCATCCTGAGACGCATTTCAACTTCCTCCATTTCAGGAGAAGGTTGATTCAAGTCCACGATTTTAACTTCTAGGTTAGGAACTTCAATAATCCTCACCTCTTCAAACTTGACCCTAAGGTCCTCATTGACCTTCGTCATTCCAGCATTTATGGCAACATCAGCAGTAATCTTGCCTTTGACATTCTGGTTATCCAAACCTTCAGTAGCCTTTGGCACTTCGATACCTGCAACAAAATCATCAATAATTTTGTTTAAGTTGTTTACAAGGCCTTCAGTAGCCTGCTTTGTTTCGACATCTGCAACAAAACCTTTAGTGATCTTGTCTTCAAGCTGTATGTCGAAACCAACAACCTCTAGCATGTGGACTTCTGCAGGTTCAACATAATTGGTTTCTGCTACATGGAGAGGATCAAAATCAACCTTCATTTGGATTTTTTTGTTTTCACCAAACTTCAATTTGTCTTCCTTGATAGCATTCTGAATTAAATCCTTGAAAAGAAAACATTATGAGGTTTTATGTCCCAAAAAGTTATGATATTTACAAAACCTCTTTTATACGTAGTATTTTTTAACTATGTCCATATTTACAGGGTGCGGAAAATCTTCACCGTCCATGGTGGTAAGTATCATAGCACTGCTAGAAAATATCTTTTTGATCCCAAATGGCCCTTTGTATGTGGGAGTCTATTTACCCCTGTGTAGCGGTCGAAATGTTCAAGACAAAGCCATTGGATTGACTAGACTTTATACAAATCAAAACAAAAATCGCCACCGCGCTTTATTGTTTCCAAAGGAATAGGAAAAGAGCGAATAACCCAAAAGAGGGTGAAAGATTCAAGTTAAGGGGGTTGGTTATGCAAAGGGGAGGTATTAGCACCTTAAACATCTACGGTACTCCGCAGGAACCCCTTTGTAAAAATCTGTATATTTTGGCTATAAAAATGTGTTGTATATAAAATGGATGGTGGAGGTGAGAAAAGAAATATATTTTTTATGATTTTTTCACCCGCCGTGGTTGCAAACCTTTAGTGCCTACGTACCACCTTTTATGCAATAGGGGATCAGGGTACACGTAGTTCCTCTTAAAAAATTTGAAACACAAGTGTGTTGGTTAACTTTAAGAGATAAGACATCATCGTCATTGTTCGTATGGAAAACATACTTACCACCCACAATTATGAGAAAGGAGAATTTGCATCATCTCAAAGTGGAGGATATGGCTTGGATTTTAAAATCAACAATGTCTCACTCAACACCCAAGTGGAAAATATCTCTCTTCACTACATATTGTAGAAGTATAGTTGTTTGCATCACTACAAGGATTGACAAGAGTCTAATCTTTTAAGAAAAGTTTAAAGATAAAAGCCGAAATGGAAAAATGGTTTGAAATGAGATTAATTGACTTTTAGTCTTCTCACAAAAAATGTCAAGGTATTATTAAATTGATTGGAGTTTATTTATGAAAAGATTTTGAAAATGCATGGACATAATTCCAAGTTTATTATGAAAGCATCTTAAGTTTAGAAACAAGAATGGTTTTCAAAAGGAGGGAGAGGATTTTTGAAATTAAAGAAAATGGGAGGAGAAGAAGAGACTATCCTAAAGCATAATGTAAAAGCTAAGGAGAAGAATCATCTAACCAACAAGAAGCCAAAACTTGACATCACGAGTCAATATAGAATTCTCATTATTTGGATTGAAACCAAGCAAGCAAAGATACTAGACCTCTTCAAATGTATTAAGTCTTCACAAAAATTGGGCAGAGTAATGGTTGTATACGGGTGAGTCCAGATTACAAACGAAGGATGTAATCACAAAAACCTGCACAAAAAAACAAACAAGCAACCCAATATCTTGAGGTAAACCTCAAGAGCTCCAGATAAAATAATCAGATAAGATCACAAGGTCTCCAAGGTAGGCCAAGGTTTCTAATCCTAAGTCCAAGAAAAAGTCCACTGCTCCATAATGCCAAGGATAGTAACCAAATAGTCCAAGTACCATTAAGAGTTTTTTAGGGTTTAAGTTGATTATTAAGTATCTTAAGAAAAGAAAAAGAAAAGCTCAAGTGAGCACAATAAAAAGGACAAGAAAATAAATGCTCAAATGAGCAAAGATGAAAATGGCATGAAATGAAAATGCTAAAAGATAAATAATGCATAAAGCATAAAGAATAAAAGCATAAAATAAAACAAGTTAATAATTAGTGGTTAGCTGGATGACCATCTTGAAACTTACATTTGTAACTCATTAGAGGATTGGTAGAACCAAAGCCTCCACACAACAAGTTGCATTTGCTTTTTGTCAAGTATATCATCCATTTAGAATTCTCATAAGTACCATTTAATGATTAACAATGTTTAAGTGATCCGCGTTGACCAAAGGTGTTGTAGATCCATTAGAGAATTGGTAAAACCAAAGCCTCCACACAATGAATCTCAAGGTTATCAGATCAAAGAGATCAAATTAACATACTTGGGCTTGCAATCATAAGTTTGGGCCACGAATGATCATTTATTCGAATTAGGACAAAATTTAGCGCTATGTTAAGCAATCGTAAGTGGACTTATATAGAAGTTGCACCTATTTTGAGACTGGTCAATAGCAATCTATGCATCATTTTTTTTGAGACATGACATATAGGTCATGTTCCAACAACATTTAGTATAATGAGAAGGGGATGAAATGAAGAGGATTAGGGCAAAAGATGAATAAACCACTTTTGGATTAAAAATTTAATCAAACTATTATTAAAATCATTCATCCATTTTTTGTGGAGTTAAACTCAACACCATAGATCCAATGATGTTAATAAAGTCATAATCAAAAAAATCAACCCAAGACAGCCAGAAAATAATCACAAAATAATAATATATTTAATATATACATTAAAAGGTTTAAAAGTGTTTAAAAAATGGAAAATGATGAGGAAAATATCAATTATATTCAAATTAATCAAGAAATGAAAAATAAGACCATAGAAAAATCAGAAAATAGGTCAAGTGATTTTATAAAAAATTTGGGAATTTTTAAAGGTCAGAAACTATTTTTAAGAATTAAAATAAATGAGTAAAATAAATAAAAATAGTAAAAAATAGTAAATTCAGGAACAAAAATAAAGTAGGGTCACCAATATTTGTCACAATATCATTGGATCATTCCATAATTTTTTCAGAATTTAAAAATGTGTAAAAGTATTTTTAAACATTTTAAACAAATCAAATAAGTGTAAATTTCATAAAAAAATACCAAAACACAAAATTAAATTGTGAAAAAATAAAATTCAGGAAGAGAATAATCAAAAATATTTTTCATAATTTTTTCAGGTTTTTTGGACTAAAAATGATTTTCTATGATTTTTTGAAATTTAAAACAATTAAAATATAAAAATCAGAAGAAAAAAAATAAAAGAAAAAGATGTGGACCATTGGATGAGAGTCAAAACGCGTTAGTAATCAAATCCAAGGGATATGGCACGTTGTGCATATCATGGTCTTTAATGAATAATGTACAGAATCATTAATAAAATCAAGATTTGAAAATAACAAATGTCACGCTTTCATTGGTTAGAAGATGACACGTTGGTCTTCTTCAACCTCCAGCCCTCATGAATTGCAGATCTCTCAAACTGTAAAATCAGAAGCTCAGAGTTATGTCATTCGCTTCGTCTCTTCAAGACGAAGACAACCACACCCTCGCGCCAAATTTATATAAACTGTAGTTTAAGCAATTTGGAAAGAAAGTTTTGAAAAGGGATTTTAAAATTCATGGTCAAAACGTGTTTCCAGTAAGAAGTAAGTGTTGTGACTAGAACCAGGGAAATGGGAGCAACACAATGATACCGAAGTTTTGAAGAATTGATGAAGGAATCTACCTATGGAAATTGAGTTGTAGAGCTCTGAAACTGGACTTCTAGGGAGCAATGTAGGGCACGATTCTTGAATGTAATTGTATGGTTAGCTTCAGGGAAGATCAAGGAAGGTGAATTGATAGAAAAATTGGATTGAAAAAGGCTTGAGAATAGGATTCGAAGTAACTAAATTCTGAGTTGTGAAGCAAGTTTGGCAGGGTGATTCTGGATATCTAAGCTTGGGAAATTGAATGGGGGATGATCCTCTATTTATAGGGAATCAAATGGAATGTTCAAGCGTGTGAAATGATGAAGTTTGGAGGGAAATCGTGTGAACCTGATGCACGAGCAAAGTGTGATCTAATTTGCGTCAAAACTCATCTAATCCTTGCGTTTCAAGGCTCTAATCCACTTTGGAAACTTGGTTAAACATGTTTAGATCATAAACGCGTGCTAATTTGATGTTTAAAGGTCAAAACATGAATTTCAAATTCTGACTTATGGAGAAACTTCAGTTCCAAGTTACTAAGTTCAATCCAATGGCATTTCCACCTCAAGGGGTCTTAGGGCAAGATTCTTGATGCTTTGGAAAGATGGGGTAACAAGCTTTGTAATGGAGAAAGAATGGAATCAAATGGATGCTTGAGCTGAAAGTTACATGGAGTCAAAGTTGGAGAAAAAGAGTTGACTTTCCATACTTAGAAATATTTCAAATTCTTCTTTAAAAATGACCCATAATCTTTTGCATCCAAGCATGGCCTTCCACTTAGAATTTGCTTTTGACCAAAAAATATGGAATGAATTAAATCTCCTGAATGAAAATTTTCAAATTGCACCACTCAAAATCTCCAAAAATTGAGCAAGTTATGGCTTGTTGAAGTTGGCCAAAAATCAAGAAATGACCTATAATTTTTTGCATTCTTAAGGCAACTTCCATCCATTTTTTCACTTTGCACATAAAATAAGGCATGAAGTACACATCCTTAGGATCATCATGAAAAAAGAATGGACTTAAGGTGATAAAAATTGACCAAGTTATGGCCATTTAAAGTCACATACGGAAAAATTGGGGATTCATCTGGATGACTTGTAATCTTTCCTCTTCACCAAGTTTCTTCCACATCGAAACTCCTTGGAACTTTTGAAGTGATTTGTTGGTAACTCTTTGAAGAGAAGAATTTTTTTGGAATACTCAAAAATACCAAAAGATGAGCAAGATATGCCCCTTTGAAGTCCAAAACCCTTGCCTCTAGATCAAGAGAATGCTTGGTGGAACTTTGCCAATTTTGAATAAACTTTTTGTGCCAATATTCTTCCTTTGTGAATAGAAATTGTTGAGGATGATGATGAGGACTTATGGCCACCCAAAACCACTTCCATACCAACTTCAAAACAAACTTCAATGGTGAGGTTTGAAATCCTCAAGTTATTGACTAGGGCATGGAAATAAATTCATGAACCCATGAAGAAACTTGCTAAAACTCATTGCCTTTACCTACATTATTAACAAGTAAGACAAACCAATATTGCATTTTTTTAATTAGAGAGAAAAAAAAAAGAAAAAAATCTATGATCACAAAAGAAAACAAGTTAAGGTGCTTGGTAATTCCTCAGAAGAGCAAAGCTAAAGATAGGGAGGAGAACCAAAAGCCCTAATGTGATTTTGTTGTGATTGAAATAATATGGTATGATGAAGGAATCTTAGGGGGGGAAATTGGGGTACAAAACCCTGGGGTCACCTTGTGGTAGGATGATGTTCTTTATTACCAAATCACCAGCCTGGTACACTTGATGTTTGACGTTCTTAGGCCTTGATCATGTGTTTCTGATACATCTGACCATGACAAACAACCGCAAGCCTTTTTTCATCAATCAAATTTATCTGGTCAAGTCTAGTCTGAATCCATTCGTCTTCATCTAAACCCGCATCTTTCGTAATCCTTAGGGAAGGAATCTGGACTTCAATAGGTAAGATAACCTCCATACCATAGACTAGAGAGAATGGGGTTGCCCCTATTGATGTATGTACTGAAGTTCGATACCCATGAAGAGAAAATGGTTACATCTCATGCCAATCTTTGTATGTCATTGTCATCTTCTGCAAGATCTTCTTGATATTCTTGTTAGCAGCTTCAACTGCACCATTCATCTTTGATTGGTATGAAGAAGAATTGTGGTGCTTAATCGTGAACTGTGTGCAGAGTTCCGTGATCATAGTATTGTTAAGATTGGTACCATTTTCTGTGATGATCCTTTCAGGTACACCATACTGACAGATAAGGTTATGCTTAATGAACTGGGCTATAACATTCTTGGTAATAGAGTCAAATGAGGATGCTTATGCCCACTTCGTGAAGTAATCAATTACGACAAGGATGAATTGATGCCCATTGGAAGCAATAGGCTTAATCTCTCTAATTATATTGATGCCCCACATTGCAAACGGCCAATGAGCAGTTAAGACATTCAAAGGAACCGAACGCACATGTATTTTATCAGCATAAATCTGGCATTTCTGGCAAGTTCTGGAATCATGATGGCAATCAGTTTCCATGGTAGACCAATAATAACCCGCTCTCAGAATCTTCTTAGCCATTGTATGCCCATTGGAGTGAGTACCAAAGACTTCTTCATGCATATCCTCCATAATCTTCTCAGCTTCCTTCTTGTCTACACAATGAAGAAAAGTCGAATCGTGATTGCGCTTGTACAAGATTCTATTACTTAGAAAGAACTTGGAAAAGAACATCCTTAGAAATTTCTTATCATTGATAGATGCCCCTTCAGGATACTCTTGAGTCTCGAGGTATCTTTTTACTTCGTGGTACAAAGGTTTTTCCTCTACTTTGTCAATATCAACTTCATAATAATGTGTCGGTTCATCTAGTCTCTCAATCGTAATTCGAGGAGCTTCATTATACCATCTGACTTTGAACATAGATGACTTGGTAGCTAATGCGTCTACTGTAACACCCAATTCTACCCCAAGCAATTAGTAGAAAATTAGAGTATAAAAATTTCCAATATAATCAGGATGTCACATATTCAACAAGGACACATAAACCTGCCATGCTTTTAGAATAGATGCATAACACTTAAAGAAGAAGAATGAACACAACTCATGAACATAGTCTTCATAACATAAACCAAAATTTGATTAATCATGCAGCGGATTCATAATAGTTCTCTAAATAAGATATATCATCTTTTGAATCATAAAACAACATCAATACAATAAACTCCTCAAATAACAACATAAGGTTCAATAAATAACCAACAAAATAAAACAAGCGTTCATTTCCCCCGAGTGCTACGTATCAAAGCTAATGACACTGAACTCAAACTAACAATACTATCAGCTACTCCTTTTGGTTACCTGCATGTTACCAACAAGGGCAACATTCAAACAGAAGGGGTGAGATTCTTAAATCGTATAAGTGAGTGCATGATAAATCATATATTATAATTTGTTCATGCAAAAATTACCACTTGACAACAATAATCACAGTAGGATATCATCAAAATGCAACAATTAATTCATCAACATAACAACTCAATTGTACAACTTGGAATGTGACTCAATGTTATGCGAATGCATGTGATACCACTGGAGTAAAACTCCCAACATAAACATTTTCCAGTAATATCGAGGAAAAAGGCATAAGCCCTCTTCACAAATCATTTTGCCAATACATGCCATCACAAAATCCGCCAATACAGGCCTTCACAAAATCCGCCAATACAGGCCATCTTTAATGAATACATGTGACACTAACATGAAACAACTTAATTTACATTGATTGTTCATACTTATCAATTTCTTGCCAATACAAGAAATCTTCATCATCATTATCATGCAAAATCCTTCGTACATTGTTTATACAACATTGATACATTCAATCGCAACATTTTGCATTACAACACATACAACACACGCACACATTGGAATTATTCCAATAAAATATTAGTCTACTATCATCAAAATTATTACCACATTGTAGAAAATATTTTTAGCTTTCCAACAATCAAAACGGCGCGTCAAATGGACACTCGAGTCAAAAGTTATGGAATTTTCAAGTTTTCAAAAAAAATGTTGTCAAACAGTGAGCAATCGATTGCACCTTGTTCCAGAGGCCAAAAATCACGTTTTTAAGCAGTGCAAATCAATTGCTCTGTATTGCAAATTGATTTCTTACTGAAATAGAACAAAAATTCACCAAAATTGAACTGTGCAAATCGATTGCACCTATACTGCAAATTGATTGCACCTTGTGAAAAACAATCTTACGAATTCAGAAAAATAGCAGTGCAAAAACCCTTTTGGCTCAATTCTAAAACACGAACTTCATGAGATAATGCATAATCAAACCCAATCCAGACAAGTATATAACACAGTAATATAGCAATTCTTTGACAATTCTTTAATCAAATCAATTATTAATAATGCTTATCACAACAAGCACAAACCAACACAAATCAACAGACAGTAATAATTCCACATACTAATTCCCATATACAAAATATCATATGCCCCATTATAGGATAAGAAACCCCACCCTTACCTGATTTGATTTGAAGGCAACTCTATGGGTCTCCGACTGAATCTCCTCTTGTTCTTCTTCTCCTCTCAAAACCTTATTCCTCTTTCTCTTCTCTTTTTCCTGATAACACTATATTCTCCTCTAATTCTATTTCTAATAAAATACTCCTATTTTAATTAATCCTTAGTAAACTCAAATGGGCCTAAGTGACATTCCCCCCTTAATACTTCACAACAACACAAATTAATCCCAATATCATATTTAAGCTTAATAATAAAAATGATACCTCAACTTAATTCCACCAAATTAAATCTGAGTATTTATCATGCCACTAAAAAAACTAATTTCGACTTCGACGATAAAAATTTGAATTAATATAAAATATTCAAAACAATATTTAATTAAATAAATAATTAAATATCGGGGAGTTACAACTCTCTCCCACTTATAATATTTTCGTCCTCGA
This sequence comes from Vicia faba, assembly GCA_948472305.1. Lineage (NCBI taxonomy): Eukaryota > Viridiplantae > Streptophyta > Magnoliopsida > Fabales > Fabaceae > Vicia > Vicia faba. The sequence goes on from OX451736.1 coordinate 595,473,355, forward strand.
AAATAAAAGTTTACCTGGTTTAAATAACTCGGGATAGGTGTCTCGCATCTTGCTCTCCAACTCCCGGGTCATGCTTTCTCCAGCATCTCTTAACCAGACAACTTTCACCAATGCAATCTCTTTTCCTTAGAATCTTAATCTCGCGATCCGCGACTCGCACAAGCATCGTCTCCACCATGAGATTATCCCGTACTTGCACATCGTCCATTTGAATCACATGAGATGGATCGGGAATATACTTCCGAAGTTGCGATACATGAAACACATCATGCAAATTAGCAAGGTTTGGCGGTAACACCACTCGGTAAGAAACTTTCCCAACTCAATCTGATATCTGATACGGACCAACAAAACAAGGAGTGAGATTTTTAGACTTCAGAGCTCACCCAACACCAGTCACAGGTGTGACCCTCAAAAACACATGATCACCAGCTTGGAATTCTAAATTCTTCCTTCTCTTATCATGGTATCTTTTATGTCTACTTAGAGAAACCTTCATCTTATCTCGAATACGATTCACTTTCTCAGTAGTCTCTCGAAAAATCTCAGGTCCAAGTACCACACTTTCACCAGATTCATGCCAACACAACAGAGTCCTACACCTCCGACCATACAATGCCTAAAAAGGTGCCATCTCAATACTAGAATGGTAACTGTTATTGTAAGTGAACTCAATCAACGGGAGATAAGTATCCCATGAACCTCTCTGCTCAAGAACACATGCCCTCAACAGATCCTCCAACAACTGAATAGTCCTCTCGATCTGACCATTTGTCTGAGGATGATACACCAAACTCAACCTCAACTTAGATCCCAATGCCTCTTGCAAACTTTTCTGGAAATCAGAAGTAAACCTCGGATCGCTATCCGACACAATACACAAAGGGACACCATGCAATTTCATAATTACTCTAGTGTAAATCTCTGCCAACTTCAAAATTGGATATGTGATGTTAATAGGTATAAAGTGTGCCTACTTCGTAAGCCTATCAACAATCACCCATATCGAATCATTTCCTCTCAAGGTACTAGGTAATCCCGTTACAAAGTCCATCGAAATTCTATCCAATTTCCATTCTGGAACCTCTAACGGTTACATCAACCCTGCAGGCTTCTGATGCTCAATATTCGATTTCTGACAATTCAAACAAGCATACATAAACTGTGCCACATCACGCTTCATACTTGGCCACCAAAACAAGCCCTTCAAGTCTTGATACATCTTTGTAGCTCCTGGATGAATACTCAAACTACTTCTATGACTTTCCTCAAGAATCACTTTCTTAATCTCTTCATCATCAAGAATGCACATATGATCTCGAAATCTCAACACACCTTGCGCATCTATCTTGAAAGCATCATTCTCAGATCGATCGATTCCCATCATCATATCCACCAGCTTCACATCTAGCTTTTGAGCCTTACTAATACTGTTGAGAAAGTAATTGTTAATCTTTAAAATCCCTAACATAACACTTTGCAGTGTCACTTCACAAACTAAACTCAAATCTCGAAATTGCTCAATCAATTCCAACTCATTAACCATCATTGCAGACATGTGCAAATTCTTTCGGCTTAAAGCATCAGCCACCACATTAGCTTTTACTGGATGATAATTCAAACCAAAATCACAATCCTTCAACAATTATAACCACCTTCGCTTCCTCATATTCATCTCTTTCTGATCAAAAAGATACTTCAAACTCTTATGGTCACTAAACACTTCGAATCTAGAACCATAAATATAATGCCTCCAGATTTTCAACACAAAGACAACTGCAGCCAATTCTAAATCATGTGTAGGATAATTATTTTTATGAGTCCTCAATTGCCTCGACGCATAAGCAACCACCTTACTATTCTGCATGAGTACACCACCTAACCCCATCAGACAAGCATCACAATACATAAAAAAAGGTTCTCCCGGATTAGGCAAAGTCAAAACCGGAGCCAACGTCAACCTCTTCTTCAACTCGGTAAAAATTTCTTCACAACGACTATCCCATACAAAGGCTTTACTCTTACAAGTCAACATAAGTGCCAACTTAGTAAAATCTTCGATAAACCGTCTATAGTAACCGGCTAATCTCAAGAAGCTTCTAATCTCGATAACCGACTTCGGAGCTTCCCATTGCAATACAGCATCAACTTTAGAAGGATCCATGGAAATGCCACTACCAGAAATGACAAGACCAAGGAAAGTAACCTCATGCAACCAGAATTTACACTTGGACAACTTCACATACAACTTCTTCTCTTTCAAAACTTGCAATACAAATCTTAGGTGCTCTTCATGTTCTTCTTCCGATTTAGAGTAAATCAGAATGTCATCAATGAATACCACCACAAGTCAATCCAAATAAGTATGAAAGATACGATTCATGTACTCCATGAATACTTCTGGTGCATTAGTAACACCGAAAGGTATCACCAAATACTCGTAGTGTCCATACCGAGTTCTGAATGCAGTCTTCGAATATCATCTTCTTTCACTCTAATTTGGTGATATCCTGACCTCAAATCAATCTTAGAAAACACACTTGCACCCACCAATTGATCCATCAAGTCATCAATTCTCGGAAGTGGATACTTGTTCTTAATCATCACTTTATTCAAGTGTCTGTAATCAACACAAAGTCTCATACTTCCATCTTTATTCTTTACTAACAACACAGGCGCTCCCCATGGTAATACACTTGGTCTTACAAACTTTTTCTTAAGCAACACTTCTAATTTCTTCTTCAATTCTGACAATTCGGATGCAGACATCTTGTACGGTGCCATAGAAACAGGTCTGGTACTATGTACAAGATTAATCGTAAATTCAACTTCTCTTTCTGGCGGTACATCTGGAATTTCATCAGGAAACACTTCATGAAATTCTCGCACCACCTGCAACTCATCAATCCTAACTTAGTTCTCAGTAGATAGCGACACCATCAACGAGAACATTTGCGCTTCGTCTTGCATCAATTGCTGCAACTGTTTACCAGTCAACAAACCAACTTCTTCCTCTTCTGGAGTAGAAAACCTCAAATATTTATTATAGCAATTGATATGAACATAGTTATACTCTAACCAATTCATACCCAAGATCACATCCAAACCGCTTAACGGCAAATAAATCAAGTCAACATTAAAGTATTTGCTGAAGATCGGCAAAGGGAAATTCAAACACACACGAGAAGTAACCACTGATCCCTTAGCTGGAATCTCGACGACCATTTCTCCATTCATAGAAGACAACACAAGACCCAATCTTTCAACATAATCAACAACAATTAAACAATGAGTAGCACCAGTATCAATAATAGTAACTAAAGGCATACTATTTATGAAACATGTACCTCTGATGAGTCTGTCCTCACTAGCTATCAGAGTCCCAGCCAAAGCAAACAACTTACCACCAGTTTGTTCCTTCTTTGGTTTCTGACACTGAGTACTAATATGCCCCTCTTCTCCATAATTGAAACAAACATCCTCCTTATGCCTACACTCAGGAACTGTGTGTCCAATCTTGCCACAACAGAAACACCTCTTCACATCAGCAGTAGTGCACACATCACTCTTGTGACCAGGTTGCCCACATTTGAAACAAACAACTCTAGTAGGAGCATCTCTCCCACTAGTCCTTTGACCATGAGCAACTCTTTGCTTACCTCTACCACCATCATAAGGCTTGCCAGGGTTCTGTTGATTCTTGCCTCTCTTATAACTAACAATCTTATGATGAGCATTTCTATCCTCTTCAAAGATGCTACAACTATCAACCAAATCAGAAAATACACGAATCTTCTGATATCCAACAGCCTTCTTGATTTCTGAGTGCAACCCGTTCTCAAACTTGATGCACTTAGAAAATTCAGCACCTTCACCGTCAAAATATGGATAGAACTTAGCTAGCTCGATGAACTTAGTAGCATACTCAATGATAGATTTGTTCCCTTGCTTCAACTCAAGGAACTCAATCTCTTTCTCACCCTGAACATCTTTAGGATAATACTTCCTCAGAAACTCCCTACGAAATACAATCCAAGTGATTTCCTCACCTGCAGCTTCCAACCTTGCATGCATTTCTAGCCACCAGTCATTAGCTCTAACTGCTAGCATATGAGTGTCATACCGAACCTTCTGTGCTAGAGTGCAATCCATCACACGGAAGATCCTCTCAATCTCCTTCAACCAATCTAGTGCTCCATCAGGATCATGCTTACCCTTGAACACCGGGGGATTCTCCCTTTGGAAAGTTGCCAAACTATGGGATCCATCATTCTCGTTAGCATTAGGCTAATTCTGCATAGCCTGAGCCATCGCTTGTAGACCAGTAGCAATTGCAGCATCGTTCCTTCCATCCATCTTATCTTATCACTGCAACACAAACAACGGTTAAGAAAAACAAATAATACTTGATTGTTAAATAACTACGACTCGATAACTTGGCTGGACGGACCAATTTGCTTTGATACCACTAAGGTAACACCCCAATTCTACCCCAAGCAATTAGTGGAAAATCAGAGTATAAAATTTCCAATATAATCAGGATGTCACATATTCAACAAGGACACATAAACCTACCATGATTTTAGAATAAATACATAACACTTAAAGAAGCAGAATAAACACAACTCATGAACATAGTCTTCATAACATAAACCAAACTTTGATTAATCACACAGTGGATTCATAATAGTTCTCTAAATAATATATAGCATCTTTTGAATCATAAAACAACATCAATACAATAAACTCCTCAAATAACAACATAAGGTTCAATAAATAACCAACAAAATAAAAGAAGCATTCATTTCCCCCCGAGTTCTACGTATCAGAGAAAATGACACTGAACCCGAACTAACAATGTTATCGGTTGCTCCTCTTGGTTACCGACATGTTACCAACAAGGGCAACATTCAAACAAAAGGGATGAGAAAATAATTTTTGTCTTAAAAATAATTTATAGTATTATAAAATATTTTTGGTCTTTTTATGTTTTAAAATAATATATTTAAATGGTTGTAAGAGAAAATAACTAAAACCCTAGTTTTTAAATTAAATTTACAAAATATTTAGTGAAATAAATGAAGTATGATAAAATAAAATAATTTTTGTGTGAGAAAAAATAAATAAACTACGTCCAAATATAAATCTAGTATTTTTATATTTTTTATGATTTTTTAGTATTAGAAAAATAATTAAGAAAATAAATAAAATTAAAATAAGAAAAGAAAATAAAAACTGGGCCATGGGTATGAACAGCCTGTAAAGGGGTTAACAGTAAGAAAAAAACAAAAGGCCCAAGAGAGGCCCAGGCGCTGCCGAAAAGAAAAGAAAATAAAAACTGGGCCATGGGTATGAACAGCCTGTAAGGGGGTTAACAGTAAGAAAAGAACAAAAGGCCCAAGAGAGGCCCAGCGCTTGTCCAAAAAGTCAGAATAGGGAAAAAAATATGAAAAAAATCAAAAGGGTACCACTGGGGCTCGAACCCAGGTCCCTCAGGTTACAGGCGCGCGTTTCTACCACTGGGGTGAGTATACATCCGTTTATATAAATCAAAGCATAAATATATGTAGCAAACACGTTCCCGAGGCCAACTTCATCTTCAACCTCACGCCCAGCCAGGACCTCTGTAACTTGTTCAAATCTCAACAAAAATGAAAACTGTAAACAGGAACTTGTAGCAAATTTTCTTATGGTTTCAGTAATGTAAATCATTAAAACTGTAGATCAAAGACAAACATGAATTTCATTGGCCCTAATCTGAACCCTAAAAATCTCAGAAACTTCAATCTTAAAATTCTCTAAGCTTAAGCAAAATTAATGGAAACTATGGACATGGTTAGCTTTAGGGCAATGATATCTACATGTTTCATTCATAAATAAATCATTGAGGATGCATGTATGAGAAGTTCCAAAGTTATAAAACTTACCTTGCAAAAGGGTATAGGGTTTGGAGTTCAAGCAAATTTCAGTGAGTTCCAATGATTGGGTTAGCTTCCTCAAGTTCCAAGGAAGCTAATGGGATGCTTAGCTTGAGCTGAAAGTACCTGAGGAGTTCTGGAGAAGTCCAAGTGCAAAGCTCTGTTTTTGAAAATGGAGGATGGTGTTAATGGTGTTACAGTTCTATAACAGGGTGTGGGATGAGTTCTAAATGATGTTTAGAAACTTTAGGAACCAAAAGGCTTGAAAACGCACGAGGGAGATGTGAGTTTCAAACTTTTGGTTAGGTTGGGCAACAATGGAGGTATGTGAAACAGTTCTGAGCTATTGGGGTTTTTTAGGGGTCAAGCATGCTTGTGTTTTGTGGCAAATGGCTTGTGTATGTAAGCAAAGAGTCTTGAGTGGTTTGGCAAGTCAGAAGTACCAGTTTTTAGTTAATTGATAGGTTACTTGATTTTGAAGAAAAGTGGGAAACCAAGTTTCAATGTGAGGTACAAGCATGGGCTGGGTGATTGTAAGTGTCTAAACAATTTCTCTTGTGTTATGAGACATGTATGATCAGAAAAGAACAAGTGCAAGGCTCAAGAACAAGTTTTGTGCAAAAAGTCACTTTATCAAAATGGCAATGTGCACTTTCTTCCCAAAATGGATATAAAGCATGGCCTTGCATTGAATGCTAGAAATGAGACCTCTAAAAGCTGTGCAAGACATTAACTATGGAGTGCCTAAAAATTTTGAGGCCTGCAAAGTAGAGGTTATGCAGCATAACTTTGAATTTGAATTTTGTTCATCACAAAATGCCTTGTAACTCAAGTGATAAAACCCTAACTTCATATCTTCGATTCTCCCTACTCAAGAATGATCTCAATGAGTTCTTGGACATTTTGGAAAGCTTGTAATGTTCTATACAACCCATATTTGAATTACTTTTGAAGATTCCGCTTGGAACTATATGAAAAAGTGCCATGAAGTTGGGTCAAAATCTTGACCAAATTAGGGCAAAATTCCACTAAGTGTTTTGTTTCATGACCACATGTTCTTAAAATTATAACTTGAGATCAAGAACTTTTAGAAGAAGTTGTGTGATGAAAAGTTGTATATTTCATGGATATCTACGACTTTCATGTTGGATATTTCTCTTGAATCATCTTTCATCATGGTGAAAATCTTGCTCAAAGTTATGAAAAAATAAGAAATTTCCAACACTTAGAAAAATTTCTAAGTTTAGAAATTTTAACTTTTCAAAATGAAATCTTGAATTTTTGATTTCTTTATGAATAAGTTTCATATTTTGACATGTTTTGATGAATTGTGATCTTTGACATTCAATTTTGATCAAAAAGTTAAAGTTTGACTTTTCAGTATACAGTTGACTTTTGATCAATTGACTGAAAATTTATCTGTCAATCCATTGGACTTGAGCAATGTTTTGAGCCATGTAATTAGGTCAAAATGATGCAATTGGACTATTGAGATGATGCCTTAAACCAATTGATCATTTGCTAGGTTAAAAATCAGAAATTGCCCTTTCCCAATCAAAAGCCTAATTTTGACCATTTTGCCCTTTTGAAGATTTGATCCAATTTCTTGAGGAATTATGGTCTAAACTTGATCAAATGATACATATGAGTTTAAAATGTTTATGTGGATCAAAAATTATGAAGTTTGACTGTAAATTGGCTATACTTGACTTTTTCCCCAATACAGTTGATTTTTAGGTCAACTGCTCAATTGACTGAGCAAAAGTGTGATCCAAGGATTTAAACTTGACATGAGTAATCTTGGGGGTCCATAATGATCCATGAAATTCATATGAAGCATTGGAAGTTCAAATATCCTTGTGCAATCTCAAACCCTAATTTTAGTCATCAATGTTTAAGAAGGTGTCTTGAGCTGATCAACCCTAGTCCAGTCTTGAGCCAAAGGAGATCTTGTGAGAAAATTATTGATAAATGAGAGGGAAAATTTTGGGGTACAACAGCTTCCCCTGTTTAATCTTCTTAAGCCTAAAGAGTTAGATTGGCGAGTTTTTCCATTCATGACTCGAAGGTGGAAGATGATTGGACACTAGAGTGCCCAGAAATTTGCACTCGGTGATGTGAAGGCTGATGGTATAGGGAATGGGCTTAAAGATGCCATTTGGAGGGATGATGGAAAGTTGTTGGATATGGGCTTGTATATGCCATCCAGAAATGATTGTTGAATCGTATCTGTAAGCTGAAACTGAATGAGTATCAGAATGGCGTTCGTGTCTGGAGCGTATCTGAACTGTATCTAAAAGTTGAGTCTGAATGAGTATCAGGATGGCATCCGTGTCTGGAGAGTATCTGAATTGTATCTGAGAGTTGAATCTGAATGAGTATCAGAATGGCATTCGTGTCTGGAGCATATCTGAAAGCTGAATCTGAATGAGTATCAGAATGGCATCCGCGTTTGGAGCGTATCTGAACTGTATCTGCAAGCTGAATCTGAATGAGTATTAGGATGGCATCAGTGTCTAGAGTGTATTTGAACTGTATCTGAAAGCTGAATCTGAATGAATATCAGAATAGCATCTGTGTCTAGAGCGTATCTGAACTATATCTGAAAGCTGAATCTGAATGAGTATCGAGATGGCATCCGTGTCTAGAGCGTACCTGAACTGTATCTGAAAGTTGAATCTGAATGAGTATTAGGATAGCATCAGTGTCTAGAGTGTATCTGAACTGTATCTGAAAGCTGAACCTGAATGAGTATCAGAATGGCATCCGTGTCTGGAGCGTATCTGAACTATATCTGAAAGCTGAATCTGAATGAGTATCGGGATGGCATCCGTGTCTGGAGCGTACCTGAACTGTATCTGAAAGTTGAATCTGAATGAGTATTAGCATGGCATACGTGTCTAGAGCGTATCTGAACTGTATCTGAAAAGCCTTTGAACATTGTTAATGGTAGCTATTGTTTAACCTTATCCTGAAAAGGGTAAAATGTTAGCTAATATGCAAAGTCATGTTGTATGAAATGCATGGTACAATGAGATTGTGATACATGCATTCGTGTTATCGATGTTTATGATATATGTATGTGATGTATGCGTATGTGAGCTAATCTGTTGCACTGCTTGTTGGATTTGGGAAAATAAATCCCCGACTGTTGCTGAGGATACGGAGTGTAAGTCTTCATGTTTTGAAGTGTTGCTGAATTTCCGCTTAGAGAAATAAACTCTGTTGTAAGAGACATGTCGTGTACTACTTGTAAAATCCTGTTTGGAAATCCTGATAATTTGAACGACTTCTACTGGGGATTGATAACTGAAAGCTTTGTTCCGCTGGGGATTAACCTGCACACTGCGGGGGACTTTATGGGAAACTTAGAGAGATTTCCCTATTTCTTAAAGCCATCGGTGATTGTCCTTTAATTGGTTCACTTGTAAACAGTAATTATGTTCAAATGCATATGTTCAAAAATAAATCATTGGACGTTTTTGTAAACAAAACACAAGAGTAAAGAAAAAACAGATAGTTTTGCACTTTCAAAGGGATATCTTTGTATTGACTTTGAGTAAGTATTTTTGTATAATGAGACAAACATTCTAGTAAGAGAATACCGTCGTAAAAAAATGAAAATTTGATACAAAGAAAAGATAGCTATGTGAAATAACCCCATGGGGTTCCCATTCTGATATAGCCTTTGTGTCTCTGAGCATCTTATCTGTTTATTGCTTTGTCCGAAGTTGATTGGATTGATCAGAACTGCAAAGGTTGTCCGTAAGGTGATCCAACGGGACATATTCATACGCTTTAATTTCCTAACTTTTGCCTGGACCGCCCTTTCGGGTTTTCAGTCCACCGAGATACCCTTTTTTTCCCAAGCCGCCCTTTCGAGTTTTCAGCTTGCCGGGTGTACAATTTTTTTTTATCCCTAATTTTTTCCCGAACCTTTTTGGTTCGCTGGGATGCCCTTTTTTTGCCTAGGTGTGTCAACCTAGCGGGTCTCTTATGCGTAGTATCTTTTGACTATGTCCGCATTCAGAGGGTGAGGCAGGTCGTCGTCATCCATGGTGGTCAGGATCATTGCTCCACCAGAGAATATGTTTTTGATCATAAATGGTCCTTCGTAGGTAGGAGTCCATTTTTCCCTAGGATCACCTTGCGGCAGTATGATGCGCTTGATCACCAAATCCCCGACTTGATACACTTGTCGTCTGACCTTTTTGTTAAAAGCCTTGATTATTCGTTTTTGATACATTTGACAATGACAGACGGCAGTAAGCCTTTTCTCATTAATCAAGTTCAGTTGATCAAGTCGATTCTGGATCCAATCTTCTTCATTCAGCCCTGCATCCTTCATAATTCTCAAAGAGGGGATCTGGACCTCAATAGGCAAGACAACCTCCATGCCGTAAACCAGAGAGTAGGGTGTTGCCCTGGTTGATGTGCGTGTTATGGTACGATACCCGTGGAGAGCGAATGGTAGCATCTCATGCCAGTCTTTGTATATGACTGTCATTTTCTGTATGATCTTTTTGATGTTCTTATTTTCGGCTTCGACAGCACCATTCATCTTTGGCCGGTAAGGGGAAGAATTATGATGTTGGATCTTGAATTGCTTGCACAGGGAGGTGATCATAGTGTTGTTAAGATTCATACCATTTTCTGTGATGATCTTCTCCCAGATGCCATACCGACAGATGAGATTCTATTTGATAAACCGGGCTACAACATTCTTGGTAACGGAAGCGAAAGAGGCTGCCTCAACCCACTTTGTAAAATAGTCAATGGCCACCAAGATAAAGCGGTGTCCATTAGAAGATGTTAGTTTGATTTCCCCAATCATATTGATGCCCCACATAGCAAAGGGCCAAGGCGCCGTCAAGACATTCAGAGGAACCGGAGGTACGTGCACCTTGTCAGCATATATCTGACACTTGTGGTAGGTTCGAGAGTGTTGATAGCAATTTGCTTCCATGTTAGACCAGTAATAGCCTTCCCGTAGGATTTTCTTCGCTATCGTATGCCCAGTGGAATGGGTGCCAAAAGTGCCCTCATGTAACTCAGCCATGATCTTTTCTGTTTCAACCTTGTCTACGCACCGAAGTAACACAGAGTCATGGTTGCATTTGTAGAGAATGCCATTACTAAGGAAGAATTTAGAAGATAATCTCCTTAATAACTTCTTATCATTGAATAAAGCTCCTTCCGGATATTCTTGATCCTCGAGATACCTCTTGACTTCGTGAAACCAAGGCTGGTCCACTACTTCTTCAGTATTAATCTCGTGACAGTGAGCTGGTTCATCCATTCGTTCAATGGTGATCTTGGGAGCCTTGTTATCCCATTTAAGTTTAAACATGGGTGACATTGTGGCTAGTGCGTCTGTTAGCTGATTTTCTTCTTGCGGGAAATGCTCGAAGGTAATCTTCTCAAAGTGTGGGAGAAATGTCAACACATGTTCTTTGTAAGGGATAAGGTTAGGGTGTTTGGTGTCTCATTCCCCTTTGATCTGGCTGTGACCAAAGTTGAATCTCTGAATACATTTAAAGATTTGATCCCCAAATCTATGGTAGCGTTAAGACCAAAAATGCACGCTTCATATTCCGCCATGTTGTTTGTACAATTGAAGCAGAGTCTTGCCGTAAAAGGAGTATGACACCCTTCAGGAGATATGAGTACAACACCAATACCATTTCCGAGTGCGTTAGATTCCCCATCAAAAACCAGGGTCCATCGGGATCCTTGTTCAGGTCTGTCATATGGTCTGAATTCTTCACAGTTATTCACCATCATGATGTCTTCATCTGGGAATTTGAACTTCATGGACTGGTAGTCATCCACAGCTTGATAAGCAAGGTGATCAACTAGTAGAATTCCCTTTATTGCTTTCTGGGTAGTATACTGTATGTCATATTCGGCCAGGATTGTCTGCCATCTCTCTATTCTTCCAGAGAGGGCAAGTTTCTCAAAGATGTATTTTATCGGATCCATCTTGTATATCAATAAGGTGGTATGGGTCAGCATATACTGTCTTAGCCAGCGAGCAGCCCATGCCAGAGCACAACAAGTTTTCTCGAGCAGTGAATATCTTGTTTCACAGTCGGTAAACTTTTTGCTCAGGTAATAAATAGCGTGCTCTTTTCAGCCAGAGTCGTCATGCTTCCCCAACACACACCCCATTGAATTTTCTAAAATAGTCAGATACATGATCAATGGTCTTCCCTCAACTGGTGGCATCAAAACAGGAGGCTCTTGTAGGTACTCTTTGATCTTGTCGAAATCAGTTTGGCACTCATCATTCCAATTGACTACTTGATCTTTCTTCAGTAATTTGAAGATTGGTTCATAAGTAGCTGTCAGGTGAGAAATGAATTTGGCAATGTAGTTTAAACGTCCCAAGAATCCTCTGACTTCCTTCTCAGTACGAGGAGCAGGCATCTCTTGTATCTCTTTCACCTTGGCGAGACCCACTTCGATACCTTTATTGCTGACCATAAAACATAGGAGTTTACCAGACCTTACCCCAAACGTGCATTTATTCGGTTTCAACCTCAGCTTGTATTTCTTTAGCCTCTCAAACAGGTTTTGTAAATGATCAATATGCTCTTCTTCTGTTTGAGATCTAGCTATCATGTCGTCCATATAGACCTCTATTTCGTGATGTATCATGTCATGAAATAAGGCTACCATGGCACGCTGATAGGTTGCCCCAACATTCTTCAGCCCGAATGGCATAACCTTGTAGAAGAATGTGCCCCATTGTGTGACAAAGGTTGTTTTCTCCATATCCTCATACGCCATTTTGATTTGGTTGTAGCCTAAGAAACCATCCATGAAGGAAAACACTTTGTGTTGTGCCATATTGTCAACTAGAATATCAATGTGGGGAAGTGGGAAATCATCCTTAGGGCTTGTCCTATTCAAATCTCTGTAGTCCACGCACATTTGTACCTTGCCGTCCTTTTTGGGCACGAGAACAACATTGGCAACCCATTGCGGATAGGAGGTGACGGCCAAGAATCCGGTGTTTAATTGTTTCATGACTTCTACTTTGATCTTCTCTGACATGTATGGTCGCATTCGACAGACTTTTTGTTTTACCGGTGGGAAGTCCTCTTTTGTTGGTAGACGATGTACCACAATATCTGCATCAAGTCCTGGCATGTCTTCGTATGACTAGGCAAAGACCCCAACATAATTGTGTAACAACTGAATCAGACGCTCCTTGACACTAGGTTCCAGATTGGCACCCACCTTAACTTCTCTTTTGTCTTCTTTGGTACCTAGGTTGATTGTGTCTACTGGTTCCTCGTGGGGCTGAATGGTCCTCTCTTCTTGTTGTAGTAATCTGGCCAGTTCTCCTGGTACTTCACAATATTCCTCACCTTCGTCTTCGGCTTGGTAGATTAGATATTCAGAATCACAGAAGGCCATAGCAGAATCATTACCCATGGGAACCTGAGTGGATCTAGACCTGCATTGTGAGTGTGAGTGTGTGTCTGAGTATAGCTATCTTTGAAAGAAATGAAAATGTAAAAATAAAAACAATGAGCATAAAGTTTGTATGCAAAAACGTCCATGATTCATTTATGTCATATGGAAATGAGATAATAACCCTTACAAATGGACCATTGTTCCTCAGGTAAGACACAAGGTTTTAAGAGTCTAAATTGTTTTAATATTACAGATCCGACAAAATGTAAAGACAAATTACTGTGGGATAAAAGTGATCGGGGCAAAATCTCTAGCTTCCCAGTTGTTGAGTCCTCCACTGACAGTTGGGAAAATCCAGTCCTCTAGGTTATAGTTGTCTTCATCATCCTCCACGGTGTTGACTTGGTGGTTGCTGATCTTCAAGGGTGGTCCTCCGGCACGAGCGCGGCGTACAACCTTCTGGGCACCTGAAGTGAAACCCAGACCAAAATTTTCATATTTGTATGGGATATCTGGGAGTTGGCCCTAAATAGTGCACCCACCTTCTTCTATCACTGCCTTGGCATCCTTCAAAGATGACATCTTGAGTGGAGGCCTTGTGATCTTGGAAACTTGAGACACAGCCTTGGTTACTACCATAGTCTGCGGGACTTCTTCAAAGTGCTGGAATGGAGTTTCAATAAATTCACCATCTAACTCCATATATCTGAAAGAATTTAGATGACAGACCATATACTCTTCTTCTCCATTAACGGTGATGATTTTCTCTCGAATTGGATATTTCAGCATTTGATGCAGCATAGAGGTAACAGCACCAGCATTGTAGATCCATGGTCGGCCTAACAAGAAAAAATATGAAGGGCGAATATCCATTACATAAAAAGTTGAATCAAATGTTTGGGTTCCAACTTTTATGGGGATGTCCACTTCCCCCATGCACCATCCTTTTTGAGCTGTCGAAGGCCCTCACTACTATGTTGCTTGGTTTCAATGTCAATCCCTCACAGTCAAGCCTATCAATAGCCTTTTTAGGCAACACATTCAGAGACGAACTGGTGTCAACCAAGACATGAGCCAATGTCGTGCCCCTACATTCGACTGAGACATGCAATGCCTCATTATGCTTCCTTCCTCTTGGCGTTAAATTAGCATCTGAAAAACCTAAACCATTATCTGCAGTCAAGCTGGATATGCAGTCTTGGAACTAATCGGCAGATGTTTCTTGGGGTATTTGATACGGTGGGAGAACTGACTTGAAGGTTTTGTGTTTGATCGCAAATGTTGCGGTTAGCAAGAGTCGTCATCGACTTTTCTTTTATCCAAAAGGAAAGGTGAAAAAGCACAGGAAAGACCTTTGAGATTGTTTCTTGAGTTCGGGGGGTAGATTATGAAAAGGGGAGGTATTAGCACCCTTTTCATCCATGGTTTTCCATGGGCTCTTAGTTACTTGCTAGATCACTTGCTTTTGTTTGAAATTGTGCTTTGTGTGGTTTTTGAAAGTATTTTGTAAAGAGGCCATTGTTTAGGCAAACTTTGTAATGATTCTCATTCATAAGAATGTATACAAAGTGTTTGATCTTTTGAAAATGTTTTCAAGTTTGAAAGATGATTTTGAAAGTGTAGGTGTTTGTTTTGAAAATAGCAAGGATGTTTTGTTTTGAAATGGAGCAAGTAATTAGGAGCATTCTGCCTACTCAAAATTCTTTCTTATTCATTTCCTTTTCCTTTGACATTATTATCTTACCATTTATTTGGTAAGTAATCCTATCTTTGGATGTAAATGGGGCGGGCGTGGGTCATCGTATAACCATGATTAGCAATG
This sequence comes from Vicia faba, assembly GCA_948472305.1. Classification (NCBI taxonomy): domain Eukaryota; kingdom Viridiplantae; phylum Streptophyta; class Magnoliopsida; order Fabales; family Fabaceae; genus Vicia; species Vicia faba. The sequence continues at coordinate 595,488,520 of OX451736.1, forward strand.
TTGCAAGATATCTTAGCATTTTTCTTTAGGGACTAAGATCATTTTGAAAAGGCAACATAGATAGCGTCATCGAGGGACTATGATCTTGTATTTTGGCTTGTTTTTTGCTAAGATACCTCACATGCATAATATGGTCATTTTTGTAAGGCAACCAAGTGGATTTTACCCTAGGAGTGCTTGTGTGCAAGTGTATTTATTTTCATGCTTTGTTTAGTCTTTGATTAGGGTTTGCTACTTGTTGATTTTATCTTTCCATACAAGCCCTAATTACTAGCATTTATATAAAGCGATAAATTACGAAAAGTAAAATTACTACGCTATTACATCATTAGGGGAGGGGGTGTACAAATTAACAAATGGGGATTGCAAGAAAATTAAACCTAATTAACTATTACAACCATATTGAATTGATACAATAATTGAATAAATAAATGTATAAAAATGAATAATTATTCAAGAATGTAAATGTAAAGGAAATGGATATTTTGTTTGGATTTTTTTTAGAGAAAAGGGGTTTTGATTTAACCTAATTAAATAAAAGAAAATAATTAATTAAAAGTAAACCCTAAATTTACTAGGAAAAAGAAATTTAATAAAAATCCTAATCTAAATGTTTATTAAAAAAGGAAATTAAGTTCATGAGAAGAGTATTTTTGGTATTTTTGTCTTAAAAATAAATTATAGTATTATAAAATATTTTTGGTCCTTTTTTAAGTATTAAAATAATAACTTTAAATTGTGCAAAAGAAAATAATTAAAACCCTAGTTTTTAATTAAATTTACAAAGATAATTAGTGAAATAAATAAAGTATGATTAAATAAAAAATAATTTTTATTGAGAAAAATAAATAAAACTATGTCAAAATATAAATCTAGTATTTTTTTATTTTTTTTATTTTTTAGTATTAGAAAAATAATTAAGAAAATAAATAAAATGAAAATAAGAAAAGAAAATAAAAATTAGGCCAGGGGTATGAATAGCCCGCAAGGGGGTTAGAGGTAAGAAAAAAACACAAGGCTCAAAGGAGGAGGCCCAGCGCTTGTCCAAAAAGTCCGAATAGGGAAAAAATATGAAAAAAAATCAAAAGGGTACCACTGGGGCTCAAACCCAGGTCCCTCAGGTTACAGGCCCGCGTTTCTACCACTTGGGTGAGTATACATCCGTTTATATAAATCAAAGCATAAATATATGTAGCAAACATGTTCCTGAGGCCAACTTCATCTTTAACCTCACGCCCAGCCAGGACCTCTGTAACTTGTTCAAATCTCAACAAAAATGAAAACTGTAAACATGAAACTTGTAGCAAATTTCCTCACGGTTTCAGTAATGTAAAGCATTAAAACTATAGATCAAAGACAAACATGAATTTCATTGGCCCTATTCTGAACCCTAAAAATCTCAGAAACTTCAATCTTAAAATTCTCTAAGTTCAAGCAAAATTAATGGAAACAACGGACATGGTTAGCTTTAGGGAAATGATATCTACATGTTCCATTCACAAATAAATCATTGATGATGCATGTATGAGAAGTTCCAAAGTTAGAAAACTGACCATACAAGAGGGTATATGGTTTGGAGTTTGAGCAGCTTTCAGTGAGTTCTAATGATTGGGTTAGCTTCCTCAAGTTCCAAGGAAGTTAATGGGATGCTTAGCTTGAGCTGAAAGTACATGAGGAGTTCTGGAGAAGTCCAAGTGCAAAGCTCTGTTTTTGAAAATGGAGGATGGTGTTAATGGTGTTACAGTTCTGTAACAGGGTGTGGGATGAGTTCTAAATGATGTTTAGAAACTTTAGGAACTAAAAGGCTTGAAAACGCACGAGGGAGATGTGAGTATCAAACTTTTTGTCAGGTTGGGCAATAATGGAGGTAAGTGAAACAGTTCTGAGCTCTTGGGGGTTTTTAGGGATCAAGCATGCGTGTACTTTATGGAAAATGGCTTGTGTATGTATAAGCAAAAGAGTTTGAGAGCTTTGGACAATCAGAAGTACAAGTTTCAAGCTAATTGCTAAGTTACTTGATTTTGAAGAAAAGTGAGAAAACAAGTTTGAATGTGTAGTACAAGCATGGGCTGAGTGATTTTAAGTGCGTAACACGTTTCTTATGGGTGATGGGACTTGTATGATCATAAGAGAACAAGTACAAGGCTCAAGAACAAGTTTTGTGCAAAAAGTCACTTTATCAAAATGTCAATGTGCACTTTCTTCCCAAAATGGATATAAAGCATGGCCTTGCATTGAATGCTTGAAATGAGACCTATAACAGTTGTGCAAGCAATTAATTATGGAGTGACTAACAATTTTGAGGCCTGCAAAGTAGAGGTTATGCAACATAACTTTGAATTTTTAATTTGTTCGTCACAAAATGACTTGTAATTCAAGTGATAAAACTCTAACTTCATCTCTTCGATTCTCCCTATTAAAAAATGATCTCAAGGAGTTCTTGGAAATTTTGGAAAGCTTGTAATATGATATACAACCCATATTTGAATCACTTTTGAAGATTCCCCTTGTAAATATATGAAAAATTTCCACGAAGTTGGGTCAAAATCCTGACCAAATTAGGGCAAAATTTCAGTAAGTGTTTTGTTTCATGACCACATGTTCTTAAAATTATAACTTGAGATTCAAGCACTTTTAGAAGAAGTTGTGTAAAGAAATGTTGTATATATCATGGATATCTACAACTTTCATGTTGAAAGTTTCTTCTGAATCATCTTGTATCATGGTGAAAAATTTGCTCAAAGTTGTGAAAAACATGAAGTTTTAAACACTTAGAAAAATTTCTAAGTTAGAAAACTTTGACTTTTCAAAATCAAATATTGACTTTTTGATTTCTTGATGAATAATTTTCATATTTTGACATTTTTTGATGAATTGTGATCTTTGACACTTGATCTTGACCAAAAAGTCAAAGTTTGACTTTTCAGTATACAATTGATTTTTGATCAGTTGACTAAAAATTCACTATCAATCCAATTGATCTTGAGCAATGTTTTGGGTCATGCCATTAGGTAAAAATGATGCAATTGAACTCTTGAGATCATGTCTCAAAACAACTAACCATTTTCTAAGTCAAAAATCAGAAATTGCCCTTTCTCAGTCAAAACCCTAATTTTGACCATTTTGCCATTTTGATGATTTGATCAAATTTCTTGAGGAATTATGGTCCAAACTTGATCAAATGATACATATGAGTTCATAATGTTGATGTGGATAAACAATTATGAAGTTTGACTGTAAATTGGCCACAATTGACTTTTTCCAAATACAGCTGATTTTTAGGTCAACTGCTCAATTAACTGAGCAAAAATGTGATTCAAGGCTTGAAACTTGACACGAGTAATCTTGGGGGTCCATAATGATCCATGAAAGTCATATGAGACATTGAAAGTTCAATTGTCCTTGTGCAGTCTCAAACCCTAATTTGAGTCATCAGTGCTTAAGGAGGTGTCTTGAGTTGATCAACCCTAGTGCAGTCTTGAACCAAATGAGATCTTGTGAGAAATATTTGATAAATGAGAGGATAAATTTTGGGGTACAACACAAGCATTTCTAGAAAAAGTCCTACCCTGCAATATTTTAGATCTCATTGAGATCTACAACTTTTATGTTGGAAGTTTTCCTTGAATTATCTTGCATCATGATGAAAATTTGGTATGAAGTTATGAAATAAACATGTGCAAAACACTTAGAAAAATTCCTAAGTCTTGAAAAGTTTGACTTTTCAAATTGACTTTTGACTTTCTTGACTTTTTGATGATCAAGCTTGATATTTTTTAATGTTTTGATGAATTGTGATCTTTGAAATTTAATGTTGACCAAAAAAGTCAAAGTTTGACTTTTGGTGCTACAGTTGACTTTTTCATCAATACAACTGATTTTAGGTCATCTGATCAATTGACTGAGCAAAATTTGTGATACAAGACTTGAAACTTGACATGAGCATTCTTGGAGGTCCATAATGATCCATGAAAGTCTTTTGAGGCATTAAAAGTCCAATTGTCCTTATGAAAACTGAAACCCTAATTTAATGTATCAGTGTTGCGAGCTAGCTTGACCTAGTAAATACTTGTACAAGCTTGAGCTTTTGAAGATTTTTTGTGAGAAATGTATTGAGAAAAGAGAGGGAAAATTTTGGGGTACAACAGGCGTCATCTCACATGGCTTAGGGCAAACTTTTAGCACCTAGGCGCCAAGTGAGATGGCGCCTCCCCTTTACTTTTAGGTGCATGCGCCAACTGGGTTGGCTCCTCCTTTGTGGAGTTTTCTGAAACATGATTATTTGTATAATTTTCTCCGAAACATAATTATTTGTGTAATTTTTTTTTAAAACTAAATTATTAAAGAAAAAAAAATTCAGATTTTTCTATAAGCATCGACAAACATGTTTATGGAACAAATCTGTCCAGATTGAAAATGTCCTCAAAGTAAGACTAAAACTTTCAGTATTTTTAGCTTTACCATGTATATCATTGTATGTTTGTTTCTATACTAAATAAACTTTTTCTGTTGGAAGTTTGGTTTATAGAAAAAAGAGAAATGAATGAAACAATGTGTTTTTTATTTTATGATGTTTTAACAATAACAGATCCAATTTATAAAGGTTGTATAGTTATTTTTTTAAAGATGAATCCCATTGTCATTAGGTCACCTATATTACACTTCTATTTCTCTAATTGATCCGGTAGTTTACGTATAAAAAATTGTTAATTCTAAGTTGTAATTAAAATTGGCAAATAAGAATGAGTACGTTTTCTTCCATCTCTCTTTAAGAATGAGTTAATTGATAAAGTTTTGATTTTTTATAGTAAAACAACTATTAATATGTACTTTCTTTTCTATTAATGATTACCTATTAATTACTTTATTTTTTGAAATGTTTTGTATTCAATATTTAAATGTTATTTAATTTATTAATGACTTTTTTTATGTGTATTTTATTTATAGAGCATTTGAAATGAGATAAAATGTTATTAGTATTTTAATAATTCTTTGTTATTTAATTTTGTTATTAAAAGTTAATGGACAATTTTTTTTAATATTGTTTTCGATTAATAAAAATATTAAATTTTTTAATATTAAATTTATAAAATGTAAATAATTATAAAATATTTTTTTATTTAAAAATTTTTGTCCCATGCTCATACAAGTATAGACACTAGTTTGAGTTGAAATATATAAATTGAATCACATTCAGTGTATTGTATGTCTGTAACCACTTGTTTGAGATTGTGAAAGTTAGTTTAAAAGTTTGTTACACTCTCTCTTCTCTCTCTATTGTTTCATCTTCATCTTCTTTAAAGCTTCTTTTGCATCAATGAAAATGTGAACTCCAACAAAATCATACATTTGTGAACTATATGCATTATTGGGCCCAGAGTCTTTTCTTAGGACACATAGAATCATAACTTAGGGTGAATTTAAAAGAGTTGACAGTGAAAGAGAAAAATTAAATAGAAAATAGAAATAACATTATTTAAGATTATTTAGAGTAAAGATTCTTGGCAGTATTGTACAAATAATAGTACCAAACAATAATGTCATAATATGGAATATAATTGTCGTTACTTCTTTTCCACATTTGTTTGTTGCTTTTAATTATGAGTGGCAAAAACAAGTAAAAATAAGCATAATTTTGTAGTAATTAGTTTTCAATAATTTCTATATTTGCTTAGTTTTGTGAATCATGCATCCAAATATTGAAAATCTATATGTGAACATGAGACAGGATTATTATCACTCAACCCAGTAACACCATTTGTACGAAAAGAAAAACATTTCAAGATGTACAATTTACTAATTTTAGTTTCTTTTTTATTAACTTTAGTTTCTACTTTTAGTTTCAAGATTATTTTAAAGAGAAAATTTAATTTTCTTTTTAGTTCTCTTCCAAAAGAAGTTAAGATATTCTTCTATATTTTCCTTCTCTCCAAATTCCTCTATTTCTTTTTAATTTAAAAAAGAAGTCAAAGTTAGAATATGCAGAAAGAGAGAGAGGCCTTGCAATCTTTTTGAACAAAATAAAAAGTGTTAAATTTTTTAAAGCAAAAGTAAAGTTGTTCTACTAAAGTAAGATGTGGATTTTCTTGCAGATGATGAAATTATAAGAGTATATACTGAGTGAGCTGGAAGAGGATATTCTTTTGTTTCTAGTACTCATGACACACTCATATCACTTGATGGGCCAACTATTTAATGATAATTGTGTTTGTTATTATAGGTATGTGTGAAAGCAAGTGCCTCTAACCAGGATAGGTTTAGGGGTATCTCAATTTCAAATCACAGAGTGGAGTGGGCCTGCTAGATACTAGTAGTAAATAGGCTCTTGTTTAGACCCTTCATATACATGGAATAATATTATATCGGTGATAAAACGGGTCCGGCGCATCGATCATGTTTATTTTATCTATTTTTTAAAAAAAATTTAAGTTTTAATCCCATACCCTTTAATATATTTGTTTCATTTCACTCAATTCTTTTGTGATTGTGGACATTAATAAAAATTAGAGGTGTTTGTAATGCAGTTCGAACGGTTTTAATGTAAAAAGTTATCTGAACCGCAAGAGAAAAAGTGTGTGGTTCAGTTGGATTTTAAAAATCAAATCAAACCAAACTAATGCGGTTTGGGTTGGTTCGGTTGACTCGTTTTTTACAAAAAAAATTATTGAACCATACATACATATATAGACGACAACATAGTTTTGTATTAGTCATCTATGCATTATCAAATAGCAATAAAATCCACCGTATTTGGACAATAACTTTAATTTAATATACAAAAATAAGATTAGAGAAAAGTGAAATAAAAACATAATATAATAACATAAAACAATATCAAAAATATTATAATGAAATAAAAAATGGAAGAGGTGAAAGATTTGAGAAGATGGAAAAGAAAGAGCAAAAGAGAGGAGACATCAAAGAAGAAAATGTGCATTAGAAACGTAATTGAAAGAGAGAACAGTAGAATAAAAATATGAAGATAAAAAAAAAGAACATAAGAGATGGGAGACTAGAGAAGAAGATCCGAGATGTACATAGAAAATAAGATGAGTAGAAGGCGTGATATCGTTAGGAGAGATTTGATAAGACTTAAATTGAAACATTAAGTGTGAGAAGAGAAAATCATTTGTAATTTTAAGGCTAAGGCATAATAAATTTGAGTTTGGGTTAAATATGGGTTAAATGAAGTTTGAGTTGTAACATAATATGGTTTAGTCTGGTTTGATTTGGTTTGTAAAATACAAATCGCAAACCGAAATGCGAGATTTTGTTAAAAAATGACCAAACAAATCCGAACCAAATGTGATTTTTTGCAGTTTCGATTTGTTTTAGTTTGATTTACAGTTTTCTATTGGACCGGTTCGATTTTGAACATCCCTAATAAGAAATTTTACAACTTTTAACATTTAAGGTTGCAAAGTCTCTATGTCCACCTCATCACTATTTTTTTCTTTAGGGTGAACCAATGTTTCAAGTTCTCATCCTCAATTATGTCTGCTCTATCACATTTTCTACAGATTTTTAACATTTAGTTGAATTGCCCCACCCTATTTTTCTGCATGAAAAATTAGTTGAATTGTCCCACCCTATTTTTCTGCATGCTTTTAGCATTTAGCTGAACAATTGTATCCATCACTTCTATAAAATATGTGAATAATTTGCAATAAGAGATGACAATACTTGCTCCAATTCATAAATTTTTAAATATTATTCATGATTTTGTTCTATCTTTAATTCTAGCGGAAAAAAAGGAATACTTAAGTTTCAACACAAGTGTTCTTTCTAATAAAAATAGTGTCATGCAAATAAGTTGGTTCACATTTGAATTTTTGAATAACTTGAAATGTTAAGAAATTTCAAATCATCGATTAAGACAAAAGATTGGTGCTCCAGCCATGTTTTTTAGGAGCACAAATCAACCAAATGAGTTCTGTAATAAAACATGATTGTTCATAAATAAACTAAGTACATATATTATTGGAGTCACCATCATTATAAGAAAACACATTAGTGATAAAATTATATATACAAATGATGTATTTGGTTATATTTGATCGAAACATTCTATTTAAGTTTTAAAGAAGAGTCAATGGTGGTCTCCCTTTGATCTATTTCAAGTTTTATCCATCATTCTTCAAATATTAGAAAGATTATACACAAACAGATGACAAACTGACAATAAGTTGCGCCACTACCTATATTTTATAGCAAAATTAATTCTCTTAAGAACTATATTTTGGTACTAGAAAAATAAAGTGTCAAAGGTAAATGATCGGAAAGCATGTTGATTGTCGGAACACGCTTTCTCAAGCTTGGCCATTTTACTTAAAGCGGCTTTGAGGGCTTCTTGCCCAACAGTAAAACCTTCAGTACTCAGTCCCATCAGTGGAGAAATCACTGCTATAAATAGTATATTTCATGATAAAACTTTTATATCACCCAACAAAAAATGAGGTATAATGTCAAGGTGCATCATATTTTATTTGTTTTAAAAATAAAAACCACATATTCCCAGCAAATATAGTTTATGTTTTTATTTCTTTATAAGTGGTGTCTTTCTTTTTCTTTTATTTTTTTATTTGTAAACTAAATGATCTATTCCTTCGCTTTCTGTAATAAGTGAGTGATTAAATAGTCCTGGCTAATGTAGTTTATGTTTTTATTTCTTTATAAGTAGTGCCTTTCTTTTTTATTTATTTTTTATTTGTAAATCAAATGAGTTATCCCTTCGGTTTCCGTAATAATCGACGGATTAAATAATTAGATTTACTATAAAAGCACTCGTTAAACCGATTTTATCCTAATCCTAACTTATATGTAATTGTCCCAAACTTGCACGCATCATTCTTTGGGATGAATTACAAGACAAAAAAATCTTCATTGTTTTGTGTTCTTTTATCTCGAATAAAATATTTTTCTACCCTTACAATGTATCTCACGTGATAGTGTTGGTGTTGGTGTTGTATTTTTGGAATAATCTTCCTATGTTGTCAATCAAAGAAAACACAATTACCTTCCTCATTTGATAATATTTAGAAATTTATTCCTAAACATGCTGTAAATTGCAAGTACAAAAAAATGGTGAATGGTAAAAAATTTAAATAAAAACATGACATGTTACTTTCAATTTTTTATCATTCACCATTTTTTGTTGGAAACATATTACCTCAATTTTTTTTACTAAAGTCGAAGGATTTCCTTATTTTATTTTATTTTTTAATTAAAAGATAAAATACTTTTCCCCTCGGTTTTAAAACAGAACCAAGAGGTTTCGTTACACAACTACAACAACGAATCTATGTCATACATTCATAAAGTGCAATGCTCAAGATATTTTCAAGATATCAATCCCCAAGAAGCTATCTACATCCACCACTATATATATTATTTGTGAAAGCATTTTCCATGAAAACATTTACTCAAGATAATAAAATCTTTGAACTTAAATAAGTTTGGAAAATGGATTGTAAGTGCAGAAAAAATATTTTCTAATGGTTGGAACAAATAATTTATCTGAAGTTGAATGCATGTAATCCATTAAACTTTAAATAAAATGTATGTAACAAAATCTGAATAACAACAAATATTTGTTGTTCTCCAAGAATAACAGTGATGATGATGAATCTGAATTTATTATAAGCAATGAATTTTAATATTATGTGTAAACAATATAATTAAAAAAAACTTATTCCCCTTGGTTTTTAAGAGAAACCGAGAGGAATGTGACACTTGGGATGAAATATATTTCATTGTATTTTTTATTTAAAGTGTAATACATTTTACCTCGGTTTTTACAAATAACCAAGGGGATATATAGGCATATTTATTGAGTTTCGTCACCTTCTTTAAACAAATCTTTGTCATCCATTTAACGATTATCAACACTCAAGACATTGTTATTAGTGATCCGCGTAAGACCTAAAAGACATCCATTATAAAAGAAATATGAATATATATTAATAATGAAATATTTAACATGAAATTTTTGAAATGTAAAGAAGTTTAGTAAAGTTCTCTATGATGGATTACAAGAGCAGAAAATTATTTGAGTTCAAAATTTGTGTTCTTTATTAATCATATAATTGAATATTTATTTTAGGGTTATATATGTTTCTTGTCTTCCTAAATATTTTATTTTCATTTTTAGTCTATGAAAAAGTTTCCTTTAAAGAATGATCCTCCTAAACTTTTTTATCTACACTTTTGGTCCCTCCTATAAATTAGCGACGATTTTTACAACTTAGCAACCAAATTAGTGATGGTTTTAGCGACTGAATTAGCGACAATTTTAGCAAGAGAGACCAAAAGTGTGGATGTAATATTTTAGGAGGACCATTCATTGAAGGAAATTTTTTTAGAGACTAAAAGTGAAATATGAGATATTTAGGAGGACCACAAACATATTTAACCCTTTATTTTATTTTTCTAACCCTTTTTTGTGTGTTATATAAAAAACAAATGAATGCAAAAGCCATAGAGAATACATTGCCATCAACATTTGATCTTCCCCAATATTTCAATGAAACGAGGATCCAACATTTGTTCTTCACTAACAATGATGACAACGAATCAAATTCAAAATTTGTTATACATTTTTACTTTAATATTTTGTGTAAACAATTAATATTCTATGTAAATAATGTAGTTTCTAAACAAAGTAATTTATCGATATTCTTGTAAACAATGTAATGAGTATTCAAAAAAAGGAATTTATTTCCCCCTCGGTTTTGGTCATAAACCGAGGAGAAAGTGGCGCTAGTTTTAAAAATATAAAAAAAAAGCTATTGTTGGGGATCGAACATATGACCATTTCAACTATCTCCCTGATTATTCAAAAACTGAGGGGTTATATGGAAAGTTATTATGACACCCTTCATTACCTCGCGTATGTAACCGAGGTTAAATCAACTTCGCTTAAATGTGTGTTTTGTTATAGTGAACCCTAGTAAAGATTACATATGCATGTTTCCCCCCTACCCACTCGTACACTAGAACATATGATGACCTAAGTGTCAATCTATATAACGCCTCATTTAAATACTTAATCATTGTTTGTTGAATTTGAATTTTTTGACATTTTTATGGTGAAACTTAATTTTGAGGGAAATATTGATGATAATGGAATTGAGGGATAATACTATTATTATTAATATTATAATTATTATTAAGATTATTAATATTGTTATTAATATTACTATTAATACTATTATTATTATTATTATTATTAGTTAAGTGTTAGTAATAATAAAATACAATAGAATAGGGTTAGACCAATTGGTAGAAAAACTATTGTCACGTAGAAACAAAGAAGAGAAGAGAAGAGATAATTAGAGCAACGGAAAATTCTCCGTTGTTGAAGCATCAAAGTTGTAAATTAAGGTAAGGGGGTGAATGGGTTCTCTAAATTGGTGAGAGGGTAGTGAGGGTTCCTTTCCCTCTTTAGATTTTTCATGAATGAATTGATGAATGTCTTCTTGGTTTGAATTCTATGATTCCATGTGATTTTTGTGTGAAATTCGTGATCCAATATATACAATGAACATGTGTGTTGCTGATGGTTTTTACTGTTGTTATGTTGTTCATAAAATCTCAAATCTAAAAAATTATAGATCTAGGGATGTGACGAAAATTGGAGGAATTGATGTAGAAATTGGTGTAGAATTGTAGAATAATGAAGAAGAATGAAATCCCTAAGTTAATATGTGAAAGAATGTTGTTTTGGACCCAATTTTGGAGGTTGAAAGTGCTCAAAATGAGTGGAAATCATTCTGATGCAAAAACAGAGTTCTTCTGATCACATAGTACCGTTACGCGTAAGGCAGACAGTGTTACGCGTAATGCAGGAAGCATTACACGTAAGGCATGAGCATTATGCGTAAGGCATGGAAGGATATAAGACATTACTCATAATGCATGCAGCAATACACATAAGGTAGGGTGGGACAGAAGACATTACTCATAATGCAGGCAGAGTTACATGTAAGGCAGGGCAGGCAGCAAGGCAATACGCGTAACGCATACAGCATTACGCGTATGGGCAGGCGAAGGTGCAAAAATTCCCGTTTTCATGATTTCTTCCCGTTTTCGCGCGTGGAGTGTATTCTCTCGATCCATAATGACAAGTAAGGCTTAGGTGGACATAAGAAGACTAGTAATAATAATAAATTAAGTTTAAAACATGGGATTTTATATGGAATTTATGTTGTATGATGATGATGATGATGGTCTGTATTGACCAATGTTGAAGTCTTATGACTTGTGGTTGCATAATTATGTTGTTGCATATGATGTCGCATCTTGCATAGTGATGAGGGCTTATGCCCTGTTGTTGACCTGTAAATGGTGTTGTGATGAGGGCTTATGCCGTTTTATTGCCCAAATTGGCAATTATGATGAGGGCTTATGCCCTGATGGTACCATATGCATTGAGTTGATGTCGGTCTCATTACATTGCATTGTTTTGAGTTGATGATGTATTATGTAAATGATGGTTTATGTTGCTAAGTATTGTGTGAATTGTGTGATTACTACTCCTTAGCATGTGATATTCACCGTATATTTATTCAATGAAATTCTCACCCCTTTTGTGTTGTTGTATCTATGCTCCTCTGGGAGTACAGATAATCAGGTACCTGAGTAGTGCATGGAGTAAGTGTTACATCATCGAGTCCTAGGAGTCGCTCTGATACGTAACACGGGAATTGGGAATCTTTGTTATGTTTTGTTTTATTTCATTTGTTATGTATCTTCCATTTTACTTATGTTGGACCACACATTTGTGGAGTTTTATTTGTTGTTGAAGCTGTAATGATACGAAATTGAACTAATTTTATTATTCCGCTGCCGAATTGATTATGTTTGAATAAAAGAAGTAATAAAGTGACTTTAAATTTTATGAATATTTGAAGTATGTGACATCCTGCTTATGTACTCTGATGTATGTTAATGTAATTTGCTATTATGGGAAAGTGGGGTGTTACAATCTCCCCTCATGTGGGTCGGTCAAGAAATTCACAGGCGTCTCTTCTTCCCAAATAATTTATTTAGCTGAAATATATCAAATAAGACACCCCTATTAAAATAATGTTTGTATTTGAATCCATAAAGCTCCTTACAATGTATTGTGAGTTCTCTAATTGTATCCAAGCACGCCTTACGAAAAACAAGTAAAACCTCATCAATAGGAAATAAGGGAATCATAAGTAGATATTTAAGAGTGGTACGATACTCTACTGGAGACATGTGTTGGCCTAATCCATCAATAGGAATAACAAGAAGAAAATCCTTAGCATGTGTTGCTTGCAAACAACCAAAAATTTCTTTTTGTCTTGTGGTCATGTCAAAATTTACATCCATGTCCTAAACACTTTTATTAAAATGGATACTCGCCAAAAACATGTTGTGCTTTAGGAGGGATTGCATCCTTACTAGTAAAATTGCTAATTTTAAAATCTGGAATTACAATACTAGGATCATCCAAAGCTCTATAAAAATCAAAGTACAAGCCATATATCCTTATGTCTCATAATATATGATCCTTCAAAACCCAATATCGGGGCCTTAAAAACTAAAAAAATGTACGAGGAAACCTCTACTTCCAAGTATAAGCCCAATCCCTCAACTCTAATACAAAAATAAGTCACCCTCCATTAAAGGTCCCTGAAGAAAGAACCTCCACCAACCATAATGTCTTCAACCACCCTTCACAATTATTTATCAAACCTAATAGATGCACTCTCCATATGATTTGGTTGACACGTTTCTAGGCTAAAAAAGAGTTCAGTGACACTCATGCAAGATCAAAGTAGAAAAAGTTACTACGAGGATCCATTAGTTGTGGCAAAAGATGCATTAACTCAATAGACTTATCCACTCACTTCATGAATAACCTCTCTATATAGACTTCATCTAGACTAACATCCCCTCTAAGCAAAGTCATCCCCAACATGGTCCTCACAATGTCTGAAGGAAACAATTCCCCACGAAGTTTACTACCATCACTTGAAGGGTAAAAAATCTCAATTTCACGAATAGTGAATTCGAGACCTAATATTAGACTTGCCTCTTGAATGATGTCAAATGATTTAGCCACATCCTCTAAATTCCCTGTGATGATCTTATCTTCAAGGTACCAGACATGAATAAGAAGCTTACTATTATTGTTGATCTGATGAAAAAGAGGTTGTAACACAAGAGCCAAAAGGAGTGCCCTAACTAGTCACCTTGTTGCACTCCAATGGTTGACATAATATGCCCATCCCAAAGGTATAACATTGTTTCCTAACCATAAATAAACTCAATCCATAAGGAAATAGATATGGATATCACCCTTACCTCTCGTACTAGGGTTGTTCGATCTACCAAGTTGAAAGCATTCATGAAATATACGGTGAGCATAACCAAAAATCCATCTTCATGTCACTTGCTTAACATTCTGTTGGTAGTGTGAAAAATGGCCTCAACACCACCCAATTTGCCTACCCTAAATTGGAAGTCATTGAGGTATCATTCCACATCCTTACTGATTATTTCATTATAACCTTGGACACCAACCGCCTCTATATAACATCCACAATAATTGGTCGTATCTCACTATTAGGTTTTAATAATGGCGTCAAGGTTGCAGATGAAAAAAAACTATGCTGAACTAATAAGACATCTCCCTCTTAGCTATAGGTAAATAACTAAAGTGATTGCACGTAAGAGATATCTGGACAAAACAAAACCTTATCCACACACTACATCTAATAGATGTTGTGCTCTCAGACCATCTATACCAAATGAAGTCTCTTTAGGAAATAACTTAATGCGCCTAAATATAATATCAACTTCATCCATTAGAAGAGCTTCAAATAAAGAGGTGGTCGGCATGGAGGGACGTTATTTGTACGAGTGTTTAGCCTATAAATCCTTCATTGTATATGCATGATAGAGAGGGAACTTCAGATGACCCCAACACTTTTACTACCATTATGAAGTGGCCATCTGCAACCTTACAAAGGATTTCTTGATGTTAGAGCTCATCTTTTCATCTTTTTGTTCAATATGGACTCCTCTATAACCCAAATTATATTGCTTAGGGCTAGCCAATACACTATCAATTACTAACTTGGAAATAAAATTTGTGTCCCTCCTAGTAGCTAAGCACTCCAAAATGTGATATCATTTTAAGGACTTATGATTCCTAGATATGAAATCACGCCTATTCTGAGGATTGACCACCTATAAAGTGCCACGAGGAATAAGTAGCAGCCAAAACCAAATACCTACATATCCTAACTCAACAACCACCTTAAGAAAAGCATCTTTCAATGCTTGAGATAAATCAATATCACACTTAAGAGGACAACCTTAATCTCGTGTGTGTGATTGAGGAAGATGAAAATCTCAGAACCGCTTGGGGTATGGTAACATAACCATAAGGACGAAGTTGAAGCTACTTAAATGCTCTAACGTTTCTCATGTGTGATGCAGAAACAACCTAGTTCCCCATATCCTTGCTAAACATGCAAAAGAATCAAATGACTATGATTGGATTGAAAATAACCCACCTTATATCCAAGCCTAAGTGAATTTAGATCTTAGGCCCAATTATTAATGAATGGCTTCCTTTATGATAAAAAGGAATAAAATAAAAGAAAATATATGAGATTCTTAACTTGGATGAAAATTAAATCCCTCGAACAAAACTACAAATATTTTGTAAAATGAAATTTTCAAAAATACGAAAACATGATATTTCATTGTCACTTATTTTTTTTATATATTTTGTTAAAAATATGCTTTATAAAAAATAAGTTAAAAATCTTGTTAAAATTGTTTTAAAAAAAAGCATATTTATCTATTAATAAAATGAAGAAAAAAATAGGCGGGCAAGCCCGCCGCCCGCTACCTTGGCGCGTCAGACTAAACTTTTACGTCCATTTCCACTTGGCGGGCTTGCCCGTCCCGCTCTTTTTTAGCGAACATAAGACGGGGTGAGGCGGCCCGTTTTGCCACCCATATATATATATATATATATATATACACACACACACACACAATGGCAGAGTCAGGAATTTTAGACAGTATGGGCAAAAATCGAAACATGGCATATTTTTGCCCTTTAATCCAAATTTTCACACCCAGTTTTTATTAATTTTGTCTCTGGTTTTGTCTAAAAATCGACTATTAAGTTGGATAAAATACAAATAAAGTAGGGGTTGAGCCCAAACATGTGCTCGAACTCGCTGCGCTATAGAAGATGAACAACAATAATTAAATTCCAGAAATAATTTTTAGCGTCGGTTTTTCCAACGCTAAGCCTGTCACAATAGCTGTCACATAGATTTTTAATAGACTTTGACCAACAGAGTAGACGGAAGGGACTCATATGCATCTATTAAGAAGTTAAAGGACCAATTTGTCACGAAAAAACGTTAAGGGGCCAAACTGAACCTAAGGGTATAGTTAAGGGACCAAAATGAGTATTTTTCCTTATAAATTATAAATTATAGGTGTTTACAGTGATTACTGGTAAACAACCGCTAGTCCTCCAAACTATCAAATAATCTTAATGACTGTTATTTAATCTCTCTGGTAACTTGCAGGATCGACTAGATTGATCCTAGGATGTATTGGTCATTTGGATAACTCTCATTATAGAACTGATATTCATGGTTGGTATTTAGAATGTTGTGTAGGTGTTCAACTTACTTCAATTACTCTATTAAAGATCTAATGACATGATCAAGTAAATGCGTGTGAAACTAAATTGCATGAATAAAGTTCAATTGTAAAGACATGTAAAACTGCAGAAAAGACAAGTAAATGACTTTGAAGCATAAAAACATATGATGTAAAAGATTCTCTGGAATGTAAAAGATTCGAAATATGAAGAAAGCGTTTAAATGCAAGAAATTAGTAAAATGACTTTGAATGAAAAAGGTATTCGAATGATAAAAGCATGAAGATAAAGGCATGAAATATACAAAAGTTTCTGAAATGTAAAGGATTTGAAATGGAAAGAAAACATTTAAATGTAAGACATAAGTAAAAAGACTTTGAATGAAAATATTTTAATGTAAAGGCTTTTGAATGATATTGACATGAAGATAGATGAAAGAACTGGAAATGATAAAGAGTTTTATTGAATCATAAACGTTTGATGTTATCATACGTACATTGTTCGTGCATTCGTTTCCCTAGCCATGTGGTATTTTGAATGTTTACTGAATTTTTGTACAATAGATATGACACACGAAATCCTAATGCTAAGACTTCTATTTATACTACTTCGACCATAACGGTCTTGCTATAAGATTCTGCCACGTTCAGAACATGCAAAGCAATTCCCCTCTCTAGCTTCCATGCGTCTTCGAATGCTCCAGCGCATATATTTTAAATTTCGAACATCCCGCTTGCGTTTGAATTTCAAATGTTTTGGCACTCTTCGTTTCGAACTCATTTCTTGGACACAGCCTTGTTATCATTTCGAGATTTCTTTGAATATATCCCCATAACTGTCACTCGAAGCTTAGAGTTTTGACATGCCCATTCGAAGCACTGCTTCTACCATTTCGAAACATGACATCTTGCTTTCTTCCAATCGAAACATCCAACTTGCTTCGCTTCGAACAATATCATCAAAATCTTCAGCCAACAAAATGCCCCTTTAAAATATGTATTTCGATTCCTTTGAGAAATACTTATTTTAAACATATACGCAAGATTTTGATGCGACCTTTGAATCATCGTAACATTTATTGCATATGACTCCAGTCACGTCAATCATGACGCTTTTCAGATTCCTTAACCACCTTGAACCATTTCACAGCATGGTGCATTTACAAAACAATGATTATTATTTAATCACGCCTATTACCAATATCAACTTTACGCCACCTCCTTCTCAAACCAACCCACGATTACCACGTATCACAATCTTACTCAGTGGATGTTTAAACTTCCGCACTATAAAAACCCATCAACTTAGTCTTTTATTTTTTCTTCCCACATTCTGAATCTTTTCTTCCTCTCTTCTCACCGAAACCCTAAAACTTCCAACACTCTTCAAACAATGTCTTCTTCAACTTCATCTCAACTGAAAAAAGCTTCCAAAAAGAAAGGAAAGAACACCGGAACCATAATGGAAAGCAAGGTTGGCACCTATCAAGGTCAGTCTGTGCTTATTCCCCAGATGATCTCCAAAGAGAAGGAAATGCTTTACGCATCTCAGGTACTAATTCCCACTAACGCCGCTGGCAAGAGGTTAGCTTTAATGGGTCCTCTTACAGTCTTTGAAATCTTAAAAGATACCAGAAAAATTTTCCCTGTTTGTTATAATTTTAAACCTTTGTTTAATAAAATGGATACCCCTAAGACAGGGGAATCTTCTGATTCGACCACCGTGGAAAATCCAATCATTCCCCCTAAAGACCCTTTTGTGCTAGATTATGTGAAGAGTAACTTCAAACCATTTCGATCTTGCCCCACCTCCGACACAACTTATCACAACTAGTTTACTAAAGTAGAAGCTAAGAAATCCCAGCAATGGGAAGAATTAGGCATTTACAACTTGATTAAACTATCGAAACCAGGTTTTACCTATAGCCACCCATTATTATTCACGTCCTTATATTTCTGGGACAATACTTACAATACCTTCTATCTCCCTGGTGGAATGATTACACCCACCTTTTTTGACATAGCAGCCATTACTGGGTTATCACCAATAGGAGAAACCTATATTCCTGACAATGAAGAGCATTCGAGTATTATTGACTTCGAAGTCAAGTTAGCTAGCTTTTCAAAGTTCATTAGCCATTATCACACTGAAGGAGACAGTGTGTCGGATGTGGAACGCATTGCTTTCCTTACCTTATGGTTGTCAAGGTATGTTTTCTGCAGCAGGTCCTTACAGGTAGCCAGCAGGATTATTCCTCTAGCTAGAGATTTACATGAGAATCGGAGGGTGTGTTTAAGCGAACTGCTACTCGTTGATCTTTACGAAAGTCTAAGGTCAGCTGTTTCGAGTTTGAAATCCCACACCTCCAAAAACATCCTGCTAGCTGGCCCTTTCTGGTTACTCCAGTTATGGCTTAATGCCATGTTTGAACCCTCACTATCAACTGCCAATACTATTGCTGAACAAGATCCAGAAATAGCGGACAGAATCATCGAAGGTACTAGGCTGCAAAGACTTACCCCAAACGATGATAAGGATGACTTCAAAGTTCTCTTCTCAAAATACATAATGATGTTCTCCAAGAGACACAAATTCGAAGAGACCATGGCGCCCTTTGCCTCAAGGACTCATGGACCATCATGGTTCACCATGGCTCTCTCAGAAGCAATCAAAAGCAAAGAAATTCAAGATGTATGGAAAGCCTTTTTTCTTCCCAGATTAATCTCCTCACGAATTACTCCTGCTAAGAATCAAATCTTCCTTTTTGCTTATCAACCCAACTTCGTTTCGAGACAATTTGGCTTGTGCCAACTAATCCCTGAACCCCTGTTCCAAACAGAAAGTGCCATCACCTCTGGGCGAACCTTCAAGGCAAGAGAAGCCAAACTACAACAGGAACAATACCAAGGCTTTGCCCACTTTGAACTAATACCTTTCGAACCTACACACCTCACAGCAAAGGGTTTTCTGGAATGGTGGACAAAGTTCTACCAAACTTATATGTTCGATACTCTCTCTATTCAACAGAAACTAACTGATGCGTTCGATGTGCAGGTACAATCCAAGAAAGGTATGTTCACTCATGCCAAAGAGATTAGGGCTTTCCAAAATTATTTCGAAACTACTTATGATCCCACACACTTGGAATCCACTGTGCATCAAGCGGCTGAGACCTTGAAGGAAAAATTTAAAGAAAAAATTTCTAAGTTAAAACTTCCTTCAGGGTTGTCACCTGAGGATAGGTATAGGTTGGCATTCGAAATGCATCCACCTAAATTTCCAAGATTGCCTACCTCAGAATTGGCTCTGGCTTGGTTTCCTCCATACCCTTGGTGGTTCACTTGCAAAGAAATGTTCAAATATCTTCAAAAGAAACCAAAGCCATCTGAGACTGTGACATGGGCTCGACATTGGCTCCACGATTTCCCAGGACATCTTCGCTATGACCTTTCTGCCATGTCGATTAAATCTGATCAAGGCGCAGGTGCGAATGCTTGGGAAAATCCCAAATGTTTCTCACTTTCTACATTTTTAAATTTTGCCTTAATTGTTTCGATTTTCAGCCATCAGGATAAAGACTGTTGCTTCAAAGTCAAAAGAGGGAAGCGCCTCTCAAACATCTGTCGAAACCATTGATAATGTGACTCTATCCAAACCAACAACAACTGCTGCAACAACAACAACACCAGTAATAACCACTGCTCCAATTCCACAGGTAATCACTTAGCCTTGATGTTTCGAATACACTAATGTTTCATGATTTGTATCTGTGATCGGTGGATCTGGAACTGACTGTTTAAAGCTGGTTCGCGAAATGTCGCGGAAGCAAGATTCGCCACCGTCTTTTATTTTCTCCAACATGGACAGGACAAAAGTACAGCAAAATTCCTTATGAGATAGTTTCTCGGTTCGGGAGGTAGATTTATAGAAAGGGAAGGTGTTAGCACCCTTTCTATCCATGGTTATCCATGGGCTCTTAGATACTTGCTCATTTGTGTTTTCAAAATGTTTTCTTTTCAATTGTGAGTGGGTTTGAAAAAAGTTTCGTTTAAAGATTTCTGAATAACTCTTGTATCAGTCCTCGAGAGTGTTTGAAAAATTGTTTTGAAAGCTTTTTGAAAAGTGTCGGTGTGAAAAGAGTTTTGTTTGTTTTTTTGAAATAGAGCAAGTATCTACGAGTCATCTACCTACCCTAAGGAATTAGGCTGTGTAAATGTCCTTAAGGTAGTGCCATCCCACCATTGAGAGGTAGGTAGCACCACCGTTGGAGGTGTTCAGGTCAATTCGTTTGTAGGGACAGTGTGGTCACCGAGCAACAGTAGGACACCTCAGAAGCTACCCTTATGCCATTGATCCTTTTTAATTCCGAGGCAACCTTTTCGAGGCGACTGGATCATATCATGGACATAAGGACTTACTAAAACGTCTTGTACTCGACGACCACAATTCGAGCTTGTAGGGACAGTGTGTTCACCAGAGCAACAGTAGGACACCTTAGAAGCTACCCTTATGCCATGTTCATGGACATAAGGATTTACTAAAACGTCCTATACTCGACGACCACGTTTCGAGGGGCAAGGCAACAGTGAGGCGTACCCTAAGAGTGGTGTGGGAATTTGTGTATTGTTTTCAGTTATGTTTTATCTTGTCATGCATTATGGTGATCTACGCTTTGATTTTATTTGGGCCATTCATTCTTTCATGCAAAATTTAGCAATTAAGGGGTGCGGAAATTAAAGTACGGAAAACGTAAATCCTACGCTATTACAAGGCGCGGGTCTATACATCGCCAAATCTTTACAAAGACCCGTTTTAAGTAAATAAGTGCGGAAAATAAAAAAACAGTAAAAAGGTCCTATTTACTATTACATATCCAGAGCAATTACATAATAATCGAACAAATTAAATACGCGCGAATAAAGAAAAGGGAATTAATTTTTGTCTTTTTTTTGGTAATTAAATGAAATTGAAAACTAATTAATTATTTTAATTACAAGAAAATATTTTTTGATTTTTTTATATTTTTTATGAAATAAAATAGAAATAAAAAGAAACAAAGTTAAAGATTAACCTAAATCTAAATCTATTTTAATTATTAAAATGTTCAAATGGCCTAATTAAAAACTAGTTCAATTATGATTTATTTACAAAATAAAAATAATAATAAAAGTGTTAATTATATTTTTTGTTTTTTATGAAAATGATTAATTAAATTAATTACTAATAACCAATAAAATAAAAGGGGTTAGAAATTAAATTAAAGAAATAAAATGAAAAGAAAGAAAAATGAACCCAAATGGAGGGGGTATTGGGCCAGGAATGGGGGTGTGTTGTTGAAACTGGAATCAAGTGTGCAAGCATTGACTGGGAACATCATGGTCCACGCCTCATAGCCATCAGATTGGCGTTAGTGGCCACTTGGCAGGATGATCACTTGAGATGCATGATGGAGCTGTTTGGAAGCCTGCATAGGAATACCTTAGAAAAAATAATATTGAGTTTTGGGGCATCTCAAAGCAATTGAACCATACCATTAGTTTCCTGTGGACTCATACAACACAAAACAAGCAACAAATTATGTTAATGATGCATGAACAAATGAAATTCGATTCCAAGAAAATTGTGCAAACCGTGAGTTCGTGTGGGGCGATTCCTTAGGCCTGAGCGCTTGGTTTTGATTCCAAAAGACTCCTGAGAGTTCCTGCAAAGTGTTAGAAACGAGAAAAGGCTTTGAATTGCCTTGGAAGGTGGATTTCAGCTTTGACTTTTTGCTTGATTTTTTTGAATATGGTTTTTTTTCGTTTTAGAGATGCTTAGCCCTTGTAAATGGTATGAGAGGCTTGCATATATGTCTTTGAATGAGAATCAAGCAATAATGTGAGCCATTAACCCTTGCAATGAAGTTTGAGATTATGCCATGAACACCATTTAAACAACTTGCCATTCTTGTGAAAATTTGAATTTGTATGCCCATAATAGGTCTTGAACGAATTTGGTATATGTTTTATGGTGTATCAAAGCTATTCAAACCACAAAATATCCCTCCATTAATTTCTTTGATTTTTATTTGAATTTTAAAGATTTAAAATGCATTAAATCAAATAAAATTAAATAAAAATGGGAAAATTAATTTTTAATCTTGAAATAAATTGTGGGACACGTGGGAGGCATGGTCAAGCTGAAACAAGTGGAAAAAGTGGGCCCCTTTTGTCAAAAATGAAATTTCAAGGATAATTGACTTTGGCCATTTCACAAAAATTTCCCAACTTCTCCAATGCATATCTTGCTCAATTTTGAAGCTATGAACATGTTCTTGGACATTTTGGAAAGGTCTTGAAGTCCTCTAACCAATTTCTTTGGTTCCATGTCATTTTGATTTACCAATCTCAAGTTATGGTCTTTGACTTAAAGTGCCTTTTTGTTGACTTTTGAAAATGACCTATAATGTTGAAATTGATAACTTTTTGTGAGAGCATTTCTTGGACTTGGAATGTGAAGATGAGTTGTAGGAAATGTCTTCCCCTTAAAGATGAGCATTGGATGGGATTTTTCTGATGAACCATGAAAAAGTTATGCCTTGGTCAAGTTACAGTTGACTTTTCAACTGTCCAAAAATAGAAACTTTTGACACCTTGATGATTTTTGAGCCATTCTTGAGGAATCATGATCAAGAATTGATCAAATGATGATTGTGGCTTCAAAATAAGATGTTGACCAAAAAATTTGACTTTTGACTGCCAAATGACCATTTTGCCCCTACAGTTGACTGTGGAGCAATTAGGGTTTTGACTGTGCAACTTGACTTTGTGAGCCTTGAAACTTGACATGTAGGTGCTTGACAAAGTGTATGAGAATGTGGGACTTGATTGAGCCCTTGAAAACCTCAACTTTCTTTGCAAGAACCAAAACCCTAGTTTGACTGGCTTAGGAGAGTGGTTGACTGTGTAGCCCTTGAGAAGACTTGAGCAAATTGAGATGATGCTTGTCAAAACTTTGAAGAATATGGGAGGGAAAATTTTGGGGTACAACAGTTGCCCCTGTTCAATCTTCTTAGACCTGAGGATGTAGATTGGCGTGTGTGCCTTTCATGATGCGAAGGTGGAAGATGATTGAACACTAGAGTGCCCAGAAATTTGCACTCACATAGTTGAGTATCAGCAGTGTGACAGCGGGAATGGGCTTACAGATGCCATTTGGAGAGATGGTGGATAGGAGGATGGGCTTGTAGATGCCATCTGGAGATGTGACAGAACCTTGTCGGGAATGGGCTTATAGATGCCATTTGGAACTGTTGGTAAGTGGATGGGCTTATAGATGCCATCTAGGTGTCGATCGCGTAAGAGATTCCTTAGCGAGAACTTGCGTACCTGAGAAAGAAAGATAATTACCTGGCCCGTTACAGGTGTTGATCTTCAAACTCTTTATGTAGATGTGCCCTGGCCGGATACAGGTATCGAATCTTTAAACTCTTCAGACGTGCCCTGGCAAGATACAGGAATCGAGTCCGGAGAATAGTTGTCAACAGATACACCCTGGCAAGATACAGGAATCGAATCTGGAACTTCAAAAGGTTTTTGTTGATAATGATGTGATGAATGAATCAGGGACGGTTACTATCTCAACGGGACGATGAGAGAACCTTGAACGATTTCTACCTCAACGGGACGATGAGAGAACCTTGGACGATTACTACCTCAACGGGACGATGAGAGAACCTTGGACGATTACTACCTCAACGGGACGATGAGAGAACCTTGGACGATTACTACCTCAACGGGACGATGAGAGAACCTTGGACGATTACTACCTCAACGGGACGATGAGAGAACCTTGGACGATTACTACCTCAACGGGACGATGAGAGAACCTTGGGCGATTACTACCTCAACGGGACGATGAGAGAACCTTGGACGATTACTACCTCAACGGGACGATGAGAGAACCTTGGGCGATTACTACCTCAACGGGACGATGAGAGAACCTTGGGCGATTACTACCTCAACGGGACGATGAGAGAACCTTGGGCGATTACTACCTCAACGGGACGATGCGAGAACCTTGGGCGATTACTACCTCAACGGGACGATGAGAGAACCTTGGGCAATTACTACCTCAACGGGACGATGAGAGAACCTTGGGCGATTACTACCTCAACGGGACGATGAGAGAACCTTGGACGATTACTACCTCAACGGGACGATGAGAGAACCTTGGACGATTACTACCTCAACGGGACGATGAGAGAACCTTGGACGATTACTACCTCAACGGGACAATGAGAGAACCTTGGACGATTACTACCTCAACGGGACGATGAAAGAACCTTGGGCGATTACTACCTCAACGGGACGATGAGAGAACCTTTGGGCGGTTACTACCTCAACGGGACGATGAGAGAACCTTGGACGATTACTACCTCAACGGGACGATGAGAGAACCTTTGGGCGGTTACTACCTCAACGGGACGATGAGAGAACCTTGGACGATTACTACCTCAACGGGATGATGAGAGAACCTTGGGCGATTACTACCTCAACGGGACGATGAGAGAACCTTGGGCGATTACTACCTCAACGGGACGACGAGAGAACCTTTGGGCGATTTCTACCTCAACGGGACGATGAGAGAACCTTGGACGATTACTACCTCAACGGGACGATGAGAGAACCTTGAACGATTACTACCTCAACGGGACGATGAGAGAACCTTGGGCGATTACTACCTCAACGGGACGATGAGAGAACCTTTGGGCGGTTACTACCTCAACGGGACGATGAGAGAACCTTGGACGATTACTACCTCAACGGGACGATGAGAGAATTTTTGGGCGGTTACTACCTTAACGGGACGATGAGAGAACCTTGGACGATTACTACCTCAACGGGACAATGAGAGAACCTTGGGCGATTACTACCTCAACGGGACGATGAGAGAACCTTGGGCGATTACTACCTCAACGGGACGATGAGGGAACCTTTGGGAGATTTCTACCTCAACGGGACGATGAGAGAACCTTGGACGATTACTACCTCAACGGGACGATGAGAGAACCTTGGACGATTACTACCTCAACGGGACGATGAGAGAACCTTGGGCGATTACTACCTCAACGGGACGATGAGAGAACCTTGGACGATTACTACCTCAACGGGACGATGAGAGAACCTTGGACGATTACTACCTCAACGGGACGATGAGAGAACCTTGGGCGATTACTACCTCAACGGGACGATGAGAGAACCTTGGGCGATTACCACCTCAACGGGACGATGAGAGAACCTTGGGCGATTACTACCTCAGTAGAATGATGAAGGAAACTTGGACGTCTTCTACCTCAAACGGTAAAGACTTTTATCTGTTGATCGTTCTTTCCTGAAAAAGTTACGAGTTAGTTGTATGCAATGTCATAATGTATGACATGCATGATGTCATGACGTTCTCAAAAATAGATGAGATTGGGGTGATATGATGCGTGTATGCATGTATTATGATGTATGACAATGTGATGTTTATGAATGTATTTTCGTCTGGGAAAATGAATCCTTTGACGAATGCCGAGAAGTTTGTTGAATCCTGGGCTGATGTTGAAGAGAGTTCTTCGTTTCCGCTGGGGACGATGATTACAAGAATAAACCGGTAGGAGAAGATGACTCCGTTGGGGAATAAACTTGTTGGAGAGATTACTCTGCGGGGAATCTACTCTGTAGGAAGAGATACTTTGCTGAGATGTTGAGCATAACTCCGCTGGGGATACCGTTGATAAGCTTTGTTGGAAGTTTTGATGAACTCCGCTAGGGATAGGAAGAATTTCGCCGAGGACGATCTTTCCGTGGTAATTAGCTAAGGATAACCCAGTTATAAGCTCTGGTGAGGAGTAACCTTCTGAATAAAGCCGGGGAGACGCGTTTGCTCGGCAGGGGATAAGCTTCCAGAATCTACTGGGGATAAGCTTCAAGAATCTACTGGGGAGACGGTTCAACTCTCTTGGGGAGATTTTGAGACTGTACTGGGGAATGGCTCCACTGGGGTGTCTGGTATTCCGCCGGGGAACAATCTTATATTAAGACTGCCGGGGATGCTTGCTTAGGAACATCTGTATACTCCATTAGGGAATGTTGAGATCTTCTGGGAATACCTATCTTCCTTATGGATGACAGTAGATTAACTCTGCTTGGGGAGAGTGTTTCTGACTTGCTAGGGATACTGTGCCTCTTCGGGGTTGATGAGAGACCAACTCTGCTTGGGGAGAGCATTGCTGAAACCTGTTTTACTCCCGGGGAGTGGAGGTAACTTGGTCATGTTCTTCAGCTGAACTTACCTTGGTACCTTGGTGGACAGAGCAACTAGATCGTTCAGACAATTCTTATTGCCCCTGTTTCTGTGGGAGAAGATACCTGTGGAGGTGCTTGATGACTGCCGATTGACAAATCTTCTTCTGGTAGGCAAGTGACGAGATGATGGGACATAGTCGTACGCTTTTGATCCCTAACTTTTGCCTGGACCGCCCTTTCGGGTTTTCAGTCCACCGGGATACCCTTTTTTGCCCAAGCCGCCTTTTCAGGTTTTCGAATTGCCGGGTGTACATATTTTTTCATTTCATCCCTTACTTTTGCCCGACCCCTTTTGGTTCGCCGGGAAGCCCTTATTTTTGCCTAGGTGTGTCAACCTAGCGGGTCTTTGATTAGGCGTAGTATTTTTTCGACTATGTCCGCGTTCTCAGAGAGCAGGGAGTTGTCACTGTTAGTAGTGTCGTGTCGCCGTACCACTAGAAGATGCCTGATCAGGCAAGATTCGTTGTCGGAATGCCCCAGGTGATCCAGATGGAGATTTGCCCCAAGCTGGTTGGCCTTTTGAGAGATTCTCCGAATCTTGACTGGACTGCCCCAGATGATGGACACTGATCATGCCATGCCCCTTGATTGGAAGTGTTTCTTCCACTGGAGGTGACTCTTTTGTTGAGAAGATTTTTGTTCATAGGATATTCGTCGTGCGAATTTCTCAGCTGTTCAAATAACTAGTCATATGTAAACAATGTTATTTTAAGAATGCAAAAGCTTATGTCTGTCTTGAAATTTTGAAAAATGCATTTTTTGTAAAAGCAAGTGAGTTTTGTAAAGATATGATGTCAACTCAGTATTTTACAGTAAGCCTTAAGGAGTCAGGATACCTTTCGTAACAGTATGCTTTCGAACTAACCCATGCTTCAGCTAGGACTTTTGAGGGTTATAATGTGGCCTGGTTCACGGTTTAAGAAACAAAGGATAAAGGCTCAAATTTATCTGTACCCACCCGCTCTTCGTGATGTTCTTCAAACCTAAACTCAACTGACCGTGTGTTAGACCTTGTTTGAGTCCTTGCTATGATGTTCCGGTGATGGTTCGAATGTTGACAATTTATTTTTAATAGGCAGTCATTTCTTTTTGTTGAGGGTTTGTGTGACCTCTTTTATTTTTGATTTTGTTATCCCTATTCTTTTTGCCTGAACTGTTTCTTTTGTGATTACAGTCAGCGGGATGCCCCAGTTTTGCAAGTCTCCTTCATAGGTTTTGACTTATTGGGTTTTTATTTCTGAAAGATAACGACTGCCTGTCTTTATGATTATTCGGAACCATCACTGTCTTTCATTTTGTAAGGACCTCTTTGGTGTCATTCGTTGCGCACTTGGATCAACTGAGAGAACTACCCTGCCCCAGGTTATGATTAAGGGTTTTAATTTTCAAAGAGAAAAAACTCCTACTTCTTTGGCTCGAAGGGGTTGACGAGGGATTATCTTCCTTATAACTCCGGTGTTTAGGAATTGAAACAATGCCTGTACCTCATCAGCGGGGTCCGTTCAAAAGCATACTGTAAAAATCGTGGTATCGTTTTCGTCATCCTCCCTCAAGAGGCTTAGAATTATTAACCGAGAGTTGAACATCACAAAAAAATATGAAGGCAATGTGAATATAGTGAAAATAATTGGATTAATTCAAAAACAGACATATGCCGTGCATTAATGAAATAAAAGAGTTCGCTATGACATTTAATTGTTCGTATAAGCAAAAAATTACAACTCGGAAATTCAAATAAACAAAAGTCTTCAATGATTGGGCAAAGGAGCATTGATTATGTTTGGAGTCTCTGACGCTTCAAACTGAATCTCTCCGGCGTCGATCATGTCTTGAATCTTGTTCTTCAACGGCCAGCAGTTGTCCGTAGTATGACCCGGGCTATCGGAGTGGTATGCGCACCTCTCATTAGGATGGTAGTTGGGAGCAGAGGTGTTTGGATTCCGGAGAGGAGCCCTCAAGGTAATCAGCCTTGCCTTCAACATTTGTTGTAGCGCTTGATCCAATGACATGTTGATTTTAGTGAATTGTCTCTTGGGTGCGACCTCCTTACGTTGATGCCCCTGTCCTTGTTGAGCAGGCCTAGGATTAAAGATCTGGGTTGCCCCTACATGTTGATCATGGCGACCCTTTTGGCTGTACGCAGCATTGGCCTCTTTCTTCCCAGTGTAAGGCTTTTTGTGAGTATCAGAAGGTGCAGCTTCTTGAATCTTTCCAGCCTTGATTCCAGCTTCGATCCTCTCCCCGGTCAAGATCAAATCTGTAAACCCAGCAGAAGAATTCCCAATCAGATGGTTGAAGAAGGGACCAGACAGGGTCCCCAAGAACATGTCAACGAGCTCACGGTCAGTCAAAGGCGGCTGCACCCTTCCAGCCAGATCTCTCCACCTTTGTGCATATTCTTTAAAACCTTCACCCGTCCCAAGTGACATACCCTGGAGTTGGGTACGCGTAAGAGCGAGGTCGGCATTATACTGATACTGCTTATAAAAAGCAATTGCCAAGTCCTCCCAGTTACGAATAGTGGTTCCGTCCAGCTGATAGAACCATTCGAGTTGAGTCCATGAAAGACTCTCCTGGAAGAAATGGATCCATAGATTCTTGTATGCCGTGTAGGGCTGGATCTTCCTTGCGTAGGAACGGAGGTGCAGCTTAGGACAAGAAACCCCTTCGTACTTTACAAAGGCAGGTGCCTTGAACTTGTGAGGGATCACCACCCCAGAAGATAAACCTAGGTCCCCAAAGTCCAACCCAGGCACACGTTGGATATCCATAGCATTTAACCGGTCCTCCAGCTGTTTGTACCTGTCTTCAGCAGGAGGGTACTGCTCATCATTGAAGTCTGTCTCAGTGTCAGAGGCCACGGGACTAGGAACCCTTCCCTCTTAGTGACTGCCTTCCCCAACAGATGGAGTAGTCCGCTCAGCTTCATTCTGCAGTGTGTTCCCAGATCTGCGTCTAGGGTTGAACAAAACAGTCCTCTTCTTCTTCTTCTTCAAGAGCAGAGTCTTCAATTCCTGTTGTCCTTGTGCTAAGCTCATGACCAGCTCCTGGAACTGGGCGTTCTGGGCCTGGAGGGCCTTGATAGCTTGTGCATTGGATGACTCAGGATTCATGATGACTGCGGAAGTAAACAGCGAAGAAGGTAAGCAACCTGTAGAGAAAGGGTACCTGTTATGCAATGATATGTATGATATGCATGCGATGTTTTCAAGGATCTCGCAGGGTAAACAAGAAAATCGTTAGAATTCGAATCCGGTTGCTTGATTGAAGGCACTTCATATTGTGGAGAGTCCTTCTTCAAGAGTCAAGGCTCACCATATCGAGTGGGTCATAGCCCCTGACAATCTTGGATCGGGGAACCTTCTTCAAGTGTCGAAGCTCACCATATCAAGTGGGTCATAGCCTCTGACAACCTTGGCTAGAGGAAAATAAATCCTCTTTGCCCCTTGCTATACGTTTGATTCATCATGACATGTATCACAAGCCCTTGAGATCCTTGAAATGGGTTAGTCCTTATGCAGGATGTATGCAATGGTATGATGTTATGCTATGCATGGGGTAATGTAGGTAAACCCTGTTATGAGTCCCAATTAAGGACTATAAACAAAACCTGCAAGAAACTCAAGTGTCAGATAACAAGCATGCAAGTAGTCAAGTATGAAAGCACACAAGTCACACCACAACCCTTAGAGTTTAGGCCTGCATGAGGTCTAGGTATTACCCTCTTTCAGTTTGTTGGTTAAGACCTGTCCTATCAGAAGTAACCGGGTTCTAGAGGATCCCAATATCACTGACTACCCTCAATCGGTCATAACTCCAGCATCACAACCTTTTCTTGCAGCCAGAACCATCACGAGAGTTTAGCCTCAATGGGCGTAGCATACTGCTACTGTTCTATTGGCCAAGTTGGGTCATTTAAGGTTCTAAGGTCGGTTGGTGCTTAATGACTCCTCAGAAGACCCATATTCTCCTCATTACGACACAAGGGATATCGGTACAGACCAAGGCGCCACACCAACGTAGCCACTGCTTCACCCATGTCGGTCTACGCCAGACAGGTCCCTCACAGCTTATGCTACCTAACAGGGTATCCCCAGATCCGGGTTAGGATCTATGTAACTCCGATGCAACCCAAAATAATAAAGCAAACAAAGCACAACAATTGAAAACACAGTTATGAACTATCCTAAGGTACACCTCACTTTGAGTATTAGTTCCCCAGCAGAGTCGCCAGTTCTGTGATCGGTGGATCTGGAACTGACTGTTTAAAGCTGGTTCACGAAATGTCGCGGAAGCAAGAGTCGCCACCGTCTTTTATTTTCTCCAACATGGACAGGACAAAAGCACAGCAAAATTCCTTATGAGATAGTTTCTCGGTTCGGGAGGTAGATTTATAGAAAGGGAAGGTGTTAGCACCCTTTCTATCCATGGTTATCCAGGGGCTCTTAGATACTTGCTCATTTGTGTTTTCAAAATGTTTGCTTTTCAATTGTGAGTGGGTTTGAAAAAAGTTTCGTTTAAAGATTTCTGAATAACTCTTGTATCAGTCCTCAAGAGTGTTTGAAAAATTGTTTTGAAAGCTTTTTGAAAAGTGTCGGTGTGAAAAGAGTTTTGTTTGTTTTTTTGAAATAGAGCAAGTATCTACGAGTCATCTACCTACCCTAAGGAATTAGGCTGTGTAAATGTCCTTAAGGTAGTGCCATCCCACCATTGAGAGGTAGGTAGCACCACCGTTGGAGGTGTTCGGGTCAATTCGTTTGTAGGGACAGTGTGGTCACCGAGCAACAGTAGGACACCTCAGAAGCTACCCTTATGCCATTGATCCTTTTTAATTCCGAGGCAACCTTTTCGAGGCGACTGGATCATATCATGGACAAAAGGACTTACTAAAACGTCCTGTACTCGACGACCACAATTCGAGCTTGTAGGGACAGTGTGGTCACCAGAGCAACAGTAGGACACCTTAGAAGCTACCCTTATGCCATGTTCATGGACGTAAGGATTTACTAAAACGTCCTATACTCGACGACCATGTTTCGAGGGGCAAGGCAACAGTGAGGCGTACCCTAAGAGTGGTGTGTGAATTTGTGTATTGTTTCCAGTTATGTTTTATCTTGTCATGCATTATGGTGATCTACGCTTTGATTTTATTTGGGCCATTCATTCTTTCATGCAAAATTTAGCAATTAAGGGGTGCGGAAATTAAAGTACGGAAAACGTAAATCCTACGCTATTACAAGGCGCGGGTCTATACATCACCAAATCTTTACAAAGACCCGTTTTAAGTAAATAAGTGCGGAAAATAAAAAAACAGTAAAAAGGTCCTATTTACTATTACATATCTAGAGCAATTACATAATAATTGAACAAATTAAATACGCGCGAATAAAGAAAAGGGAATTAATTTTTTTGTCTTTTTTTTGGTAATTAAATGAAATTGAAAACTAATTAATTATTTTAATTACAAGAAAATATTTTTTGACCTTTTTTATGGTAATTAAATGAAATTGAAAACTAATTAATTATTTTAATTACAAGAAAATATTTTTTGATTTTTTAATATTTTTTATGAAATAAAATAGAAATAAAAAGAAACAAAGTTAAAGATTAACCTAAATCTAAATCTATTTTAATTATTAAAATGTTCAAATGGCCTAATTAAAAACTAGTTCAATTATGATTTATTTACAAAATAAAAATAATAATAAAAGTGTTAATTATATTTTTTGTTTTTTATGAAAATGATTAATTAAATTAATTACTAATAACCAATAAAATAAAAGGGGTTAGAAATTAAATTAAAGAAATAAAATGAAAAGAAAGAAAAATGAACCCAAATGGAGGGGGTATTGGGCCAGGAATGGGGGTGTGTTGTTGAAACTGGAATCAAGTGTGCAAGCATTGACTGGGAACACCATGGTCAACGCCTTATAGCCATCAGATTGGCGTTAGTGGCCACTTGGCAGGATGATCACTTGAGATGCATGATGGACGCTGTTTGGAAGCCTGCATAGGAATACCTTAGAAAAAATAATATTGAGTTTTGGGGTATCTCAAAGCAATTGAACCATACCATTAGTTTCCTGTGGACTCATACAACACAAAACAAGCAACAAATTATATTAATGATGCATGAACAAATGAAATTCGATTCCAAGAAAATTGTGCAAACTGTGAGTTCGTGTGGGGCGATTCCTTAGGCCTGAGCGCTTGGTTTTGATTCCAAAAGACTCCTGAGAGTTCCTGCAAAGTGTTAGAAACGAGAAAAGGCTTTGAATTGCCTTGGAAGGTGGATTTCAGCTTTGACTTTTTGCTTGATTTTTTTGAATATGGTTTTTTTTCGTTTTAGAGATGCTTAGCCCTTGTAAATGGTATGAGAGGCTTGCATATATGTCTTTGAATGAGAATCAAGCAATAATGTGAGCCATTAACCCTTGCAATGAAGTTTGAGATTATGCCATGAACACCATTTAAACAACTTGCCATTCTTGTGAAAATTTGAATTTGTATGCCCATAATAGGTCTTGAACGAATTTGGTATATGTTTTATGGTGTATCAAAGCTATTCAAACCACAAAATATCCCTCCATTAATTTCTTTGATTTTTATTTGAATTTTAAAGATTTAAAATGCATTAAATCAAATAAAATTAAATAAAAATGGGAAAATTAATTTTTAATCTTGAAATAAATTGTGGGACACGTGGGAGGCATGGTCAAGCTGAAACAAGTGGAAAAAGTGGGCCCCTTTTGTCAAAAATGAAATTTCAAGGATAATTGACTTTGGCCATTTCACAAACATTTCCCAACTTCTCCAATGCATATCTTGCTCAATTTTGAAGCTATGAACATGTTCTTGGACATTTTGGAAAGGTCTTGAAGTCCTCTAACCAATTTCTTTGGTCCCATGTCATTTTGATTTACCAATCGCAAGTTATGGTCTTTGACTTAAAGTGCCTTTTTGTTGACTTTTGAAAATGACCTATAATGTTGAAATTGATAACTTTTTGTGAGAGCATTTCTTGGACTTGGAATGTGAAGATGAGTTGTAGGAAATGTCTTCCCCTTAAAGATGAGCATTGGATGGGATTTTTCTGATGAACCATGAAAAAGTTATGCCTTGGTCAAGTTACAGTTGACTTTTCAACTGTCCAAAAATAGAAACTTTTGACACCTTGATGATTTTTGAGCCATTCTTGAGGAATCATGATCAAGAATTGATCAAATGATGATTGTGGCTTCAAAATAAGATGTTGACCAAAAAATTTGACTTTTGACTGCCAAATGACCATTTTGCCCCTGCAGTTGACTGTGGAGCAATTAGGGTTTTTGACTGTGCAACTTGACTTTGTGAGCCTTGAAACTTGACATGTAGGTGCTTGACAAAGTGTATGAGCATGTGGGACTTGATTGAGCCCTTGAAAACCTCAACTTTCTTTGCAAGAACCAAAACCCTAGTTTGACTGGCTTAGGAGAGTGGTTGACTGTGTAGCCCTTGAGAAGACTTGAGCAAATTGAGATGATGCTTGTCAAAACTTTGAAGAATATGGGAGGGCAAATTTTGGGGTACAACAATATCTAACTTATTGTTTAAATCTTTTCAGACTAACAAACTCCCGCCAACCACTCCAAAGAAAAGAAAAACAAACACTACTGGGAAGGATCCCAATGCTGGAGGGAATTCACCAGCTGCTTCGAAGAAGAAGCAGAAGAAGGAAATTTCCAAAAGTGTTGTACCAACTAGTGTCTCTGGACTCGATTCCAGAGATGCTGCTCCCTCAACTAAATCCAAAAATCCACCTTCGACCTCCAACGTAATGTTGGATCATATAGATAGCAACCTCTCTTCTGAGAATCCACAGGTAAATTGAACTCTAATTTTTAACAAAATAATTATTCATTACCTTGGTGCATGCTCTTAACATTCTTTGCCTCTGTAGGACATTTTGAATCCAGCTCTTACCACTTCGACTTCTCCATCGAAAACTGTTGCTTCCATCAACTCTTCTCCTCAAGGGGACTCCAGCAACCTAGTGCAGAACAAAGGATCCTCCAATATGGCGGTCCTGACTGGGGCTTCAGAGCAGCAAGATGACCAGAGTACTTCTCCCCCTCTAAAAGAAACAAATGAAGCAATGTTTCATGAATCTGCAGAGACTTTACAAAAGACTTCTCTTCAAAAGTCCCCTCTTGAAACCCTTCAATAGGATCCAAAGGACATTCACGCTGAAGGAGAGAAAGTTGATTCTGATCAAGGAAACGAAGAATCTGCAGAGGAAGGGTCTGAGGAAGAAGATGCCAACGATGGTTCGACTGCTGGGACAGAGTCAGATGCAAATAGCAGTGAGAACGAAGATATCAAAGTGGTGGATCTGGACGATAATGAAGAAGGCAATGAGCATGAAACAAGTGAAGGTGACGGTGACGCGACCAATAAACCCATGGAAGTCGAAATGGATGTGACTCCCTTGCGCGTGGAACTCCCTCGACCATTTCTATCCCGAATGACTAAAGAGGAGCTTGCTTTCTTAAGACGAAATGACCCAATTGGGTACATGAAGGCGAAGCTAGCTCAAAGGGATATTCCACCTGCTAGGGCTGGTACAAGTTTGACTAGCCATTTGTTGCCCACAGATGATAGAATTGTACTTCTTAACAGAATTAGGAGAACAATTCTTGATGTGGATTTGTTCGAAGTGCTCAAACAGGATAGCACAGCTTGCTACACTATGAAGGAGCTACTTACAAAAGTCAACCTCGTTACCTGCTCTTTGCCTGTCAGCACTATCTTGTTCGATCTTCAATCTCTGCTAGACAATGTGACTGGGTGCCTTCTCCAAGATGAATTTGCTACCAGAAAGGTCCAAGAAAAACGAACTGCAATGGATGCTGCTTATGAGCATGCTTCGAAACTCTCTCAAGAAGCTGAGGATCAAGCCATGCATCTAAAGCAAGCAAAAATTGATTATGAAGCTCGAGCTGAGTTTATCCTTCTCTGGGAAAGGCAAATGCAGGAACTTCAACAGAAGGTTAAGGAGGCTCAAGAACAACAATTAGCCTACGAAACCAATACTGCTAGCAATCAATTCGAAGAGCTCCTCAACAAAGGACTTGCAGAAATGGAAAACGCAGAACAACTCAAGGGAGAAGTGGCTACCTTAGAGGGAGCAAAACATTTTACTCAACAAAGGCTTGAGTCTTTTCGAAGTACCTTTAACAGATTGAAGAATAATGTCTATTTTTAAATCTTAGTTTTAATTAGTTTTGAAATTTGGTTTTTTGTCTGTAATACCTGAACAACGCCATTTTGGCAATCCCATATTACCATTTTGGCATTTTTATGATATTTTGATTACGTTGTTATTATTCGAATCTCCTGCAGGCGTGGCTTATATTTCTTTAAATATTTCCCATTAACCTTTAGGATACGTTTATCATCCATCAACTCTTCGATTTCATATGCATTGTTTGAAAATACCTTTATTATTCGAAAAGGTCCTTCCCAATGAGGTGACCATTTACCTAACGTTTTATTTTTCTTGTCCATGGGCAATATGACTTTCCAGACTAAATCATTAATAGTGAATGCTTTTCCCTTCACCCTTTTGTTATATGTCCTGGCCACTCTTTCCTTTTGTCTCATCAGGATTTCCAATGCATGCAATCTAACTTCGTCCAATTCAACTAACTCATTCATCATCATCTCCCAATATAATGCAGCTGGAATTTTGTTTTGTCTTTGAATTCGAACTGACTGTAGATGAATTTCTACTGGCAGAACTGCATCATGACCAAACGTGAGTTGGAAGGGTGTGGTGTTAGTAGCTTCTTTAGGAGATGTTCTACAGGCCCACAGTATTTGGTCCAAAGTTTTGTGCCAGTTCCTTGGCTTTTTACCAATGTGTTTCTTGATTAACCCTATTATCACTTTATTAGCTGCTTCGACCTGACCATTTGCTTGAGCATAATATGGCGTTGATGTTAGTAATTTAAACCCCATCTCTTGATCAAATTCTTGCATATTTCTACCAGTAAACACAGAACCTTGATCTGTGGTTATGCTCTCTGGCAATCCGAACCTATAGATAATTTGTTTCTGTATGAACTCAATAATAGCCTCCTGATCAGCAACTATTAATGGTATTGCTTCGATCCACTTGGTAAAATAATCTATTCCTACCAAGATATATTTCTGTCCTTTAGACGAAGCAGGATTTATTTCTCCTATTAAATCCAATGCCCATCCTCTAAAGGGCCATGGTTTAATGATTGAATGCAACTCACTTGCAGGGGCATGTTGAATCCCTGCATGCTTCTGGAATTCTTCACACCCTTTAGCAAAGTCTATACAATCTTTGAGCATACTGGGCCAATACATGCCATATCGAAATAACAACCATTTCATTTTATGACCTGCTTGATGTGCCCCACATGCCCCATTGTGGACTTCTGACA
This sequence comes from Vicia faba, assembly GCA_948472305.1. Classification (NCBI taxonomy): domain Eukaryota; kingdom Viridiplantae; phylum Streptophyta; class Magnoliopsida; order Fabales; family Fabaceae; genus Vicia; species Vicia faba. Next base: position 595,525,974 of record OX451736.1, read on the forward strand.
ATGCTAAGTATGCCTCACTTTCTCCTAGGCATTTCAGTAATACGCCTTCTTGGGTATTTTTGAACAATTTGTTTCCCATGAGGACATATGACAATGCTCTATATTTTATCTTCCTATCAACATTCAGAGTTGGGTTTGTTAAATAACTCACAAGTGGGCTTCGCCAATCTGCATCTGATAAGGTGTCTATGGCTAGTACTTCGAACTCTTGTTTCTCAGCATAACCCAATTTCATACTCTCTAGATCTGATGGTATGAATCTAGTAGCCATAACTCTACCTCTTAATTCAACCAGATCCTCAAAGTTTTTGGCAGAAACTTTATAACCTGAAGCCAACTGTGCTAAGTCATTTGCTTCTTGGTTTTCTATTCTTGGTATATGTTGAATATCCATGTATTCAAATTTTCTAAGTAGCCTGTTAACTATGACGAAGTATATCATCAGATTTTCCTTTATGCATTTGTACTCTTTTGTTATTTGCTTGACCACTAACTCTGAGTCTCCTTTAATTTCGACTCTAGTTGCCCCCAATTCCAACAAAGCTTCAAGTCCAACAATAAGCGCTTCGTACTCAGCTTCGTTGTTCGAGCAATGAGGAACATCTAATTTATACTTGAATTTTGTTGGAATTCCTTCAGGAGAAATTATAAGGACTCCAACACCACTACCATTCCTGTGGGTCGAACCATCAAAGTATAATTTCCATGGTTGCATTTCAACATAACTCATGACAGTCTGTTCAACCAATGAATGGTCCACAATGAAATCAGAAATCACTTGGCCTTTCACAGCTTTTAAAGGCATGAAAGTCAAAGAATATTCTGTTAAGGCTAAAGCCCATTTACCAACTCTGCTATGCATTATTGGTTTCGAAAGCATGTGTTTGATAACATCGAAATGAGATGAAACATAAACATCAACAGGCTTTATATAATACTTGAGTTTCATACAAGAAAAGTACAAACAGAGACATAGCTTTTCTATATTGCTATATCTAGTCTCTGCATCATTCAATACTCTACTTAAATAGTATATGGCTCTTTCGATGCCATTGCTATCTTCTTGTGCTAACATGCTACCTATACTAACTTCAGAGGCAGATATGTACAATCTCATGGGCTTTCCCTATGAAGGTGGAGACAAGATGGGAGGCTGAGAGAGATATCTTTTTATCTTGTCAAATGCCTCCGGATGGGCTTCGCTCCACTCGAAGGCTTGGCCTTGCTTCAAACGAAGCAACGAAGAGAAAGCTTGGGTTCTTCCACTAAGATTCGAAATGAACCTTCTGAGAAAGTTAATCTTCCCTAGTAAAGATTGCAACTCCCTTTTTGACGTAGGTGCTTTCGTCTCCATTATGGCTTTGGTTTTATTTTGGTTGATCTCAATTCCTTTTTTATGAACCACAAAGCCAAGGAAATCTCCAGCCTGTACAAAAAATGCACATTTAAAGGGATTCATCTTTAAGCCATGTTTTCTCATTCGTTCGAATGATTGGCTCAAATGATGCAAATGGGTTTCTGCAGATATATATTTGATGACTATATCATCAATATACACCTGCATAAAAGTTTCAATGAAACATGGAAAATCAAATTCATTGCCCTTTGATAAGTTGCCCCAGCGTTTTTTAAACCAAAAGGCATCACCACCCATTCGTAGGTGCCTAAGGCTCCTGGGCAAAAAAATGTTGTCTTGGCAACATCTTCCTCAGCAATAAAAATCTGATTATACCCAGAGTATCCATCTAACATACTTAAATATTCGAATCCTGCAGCAGAGTCTACTAACATTTCTGCCACAGGCATGGAGTACTCATCTTTAGGGGTTGCAGTATTTAAATCCCTAAAATCTATGCAGATTCTCAAAGAACCATTTTTCTTAATAACAGACACTATATTTGCTAACCCTTCGACATACCTTGTGGTTCTGATGAATCTGCAACGCAGCAACCTTTCGATCTCAGCTTTGGTCTTTGTGATAACCGCTGGCGCGAATCTTCTAGGAGTTTGCTTGATGGGCTTCTTTCCATCCTTGATTGGAAGTCTGTGTTCCACTAACTCCCTCTTTAAACCAGGCATTTCGTCATAATCCCACGCGAAGCAATCTTTGTTTTTCTTGAGGACTTCGATCACTTCCTGCTTGAGGGCTGGGTTAAGTTTTGCGCTTATGTAGGTTATTCTTTTCGTGTTCTCATCCCCTAAGTTCACTTCTTCGAGTGGATCCTGCGCCAACATTTTGGCACCTGAGTCTATGGGGTCCCTCTCGAAGCCTAAGGGTTCCTTATCATAGATGGCGTCCAGCCTTTGATCTATTTCAAGTTCTTCAAAGGGTGAGCCTTTCGAGCTATCCCCATTTATTTCGTTCATCTTTACAGCCAGTTTATTTATTTCAGCCTCTAAGGCCGCCTTTGATTCGTTCTCAGCCATATAGGCCGAAATCCTTTCGAAAAAGGAGGACTCAGTCATGAGTAAGGTTGTCAAATTCCCAGCCTGCTGGCCGTCTTTGTATAGTACCTTCGACTCCTTCCTCTTCACTGATTATTCTTCTATCCCAATATATGCCATCATGGCCAAGGGTCATATAGTAGTGCGCGTTCCTGGTTTCGTTGATTTCATCATTTGGGACACAAGGAGCAATCTTTGCCAGATGTTTGTCATAATTCCTCTTGTCAACTAAGTTGACTGCTGACATGAAGTAACTCTGGCCCGCTTCAATGTTTTCCATGATCCCATCTTCTCTCCATAAAACTAATCGTTGGTGCATTGACGAAGGAACTGCTCCTACGCCATGGATCCACTTTCTTCCCAACAACAAGTTGTAGTTGGCCTTGGCTTCGATCACCATGAGCATGGTGGGCCTAGAGCTTGAGCCTATCGTCAAGTCCAATTGAACCACCCCCAATGTTTTGCCTACTTTTCCTTCATAATTGGATAGAACCATGTTGTGTGGCTTGATGTCTCCTTCACGTATTTCTAACCTTTTCAGCATGAAATGTGGTATTAAGTTAACTGCAGCGCCCCCATCCACTAGAACCTTGTTTACGCCATGGGCACCAACCTTTGCCCGAATAAATAATGGCTTCAGAAGATTTTTCATAGCCGATTCTGGACGCTCGAAGAACGCATTCTGCTCCTCGATAGCTCCATTATCCAGCACATAGTAACATATAGGCCTATGCTTCATCAGATCTATGGTATCTTCTTCCTCATACTCTTCGATTTCAGTTTCCTGTCCAAACTCACAAGGAAGTACAGATACCACATTGCAATTGATATTGAGCGAAGACTCCCCCTCTGATTCGAAATTATCTGTTAGTATATCTTCGTCTTCTTCTGGGCCTGGGGTGTATTCCTTTGATTCATTTGGTTGTTCTTCAGAGAAGAGTCTCCTACTAACTGGGGGTTTGTCTTCAGTTTGATTTTTTGGTGTGGGTTTGTTGGTGCTAGATTCACCTTGGTTTTTTATTGAAGTTGCTCCTTTATTTGCCACAGCTTCCCTTTCAGCCTTTCGAATTCTCTGTTGCCTTCGCCATTGAGATCTTGACATGGGGTTTCTGCCTTTGTAGTTCTCTAATCTCACTTCTTCCCTTCTCGCTATGTTGAACTGCCTTCTATATGTCATAGCGTGGCGTACGTTTCGTTCATTGTTTCTCCATTTGTCTTTGCCTTTGTCAGTTCTGAGTTGCAGCCATTTGTCTGTTGACACTTCAGCAGGAATTTTGAACGTCACTCTTCGAGCGCCCTTGGGATGAGGACTATCAGGCCTTCGTTGATTGTATTTGCTATCGAAACGTGGGCCCATCTGAACAGTCTCTTGGTGGTTCCAGCAAGGGGCGAAAGGGATTGTTTCGAAGGCTCTGGCCATGCTTTGATCATACACAGCAGAACACCTTGGGCATATCAAGCATTTGGTTGCCCCTTTGTAGCAGCGAAGCACAAATTCCAACACACTTTCTCCAGCTTTAGGATAACACCTGAATAACTGGTTATCCTGGCGCCAGTTGTTGCCAGTTCGCGCCCTTTGTACCCTCTCGAAGTTTGCAGCGATTCTCTGGTTGCAGAGGATGCTGCACCTAGGGCATAGTATCATTCATGTATCTCCTTTGTGGCACATCATGAGGTAATCCTTAAGACTAGCATCTCCAGCATGATTATCCTCCATTTTATACTTTTCTTTTTCTAAGTATCTCTCCACCTCCTCCATTTCAGAACGAGGTCTCTCCATATCCACCATGTTTACCTCAACATCCTCCCCCTTAGTGTCATCATCTCCCCATCCTGTAGGTTTTATATCTTCAATTTGGATTTTTGAACTCTCTGGGAAGAATATTTGACCAAGTAGTCAAACTTTCCACTGGGCTCCCCTAAAGTATCCCATATTTCTTTCTGAGGGGAAGTTGGCTTCGTGATCTGGACTTTCTCCATTTCTAGCCTCAGGCCTTCAGTAACCTGTGTCAACTCTTGGTTTTGGTTTTCCTGGCCTTCAGTAGCCTGGATTTATTTTGCAACAGCTAAAGGTGCTGCTTCGATCGAAGTCTCTGGTTGGTTGTGGACGCCTTCAGTGACCCCCTTATTGACTTCGACTAACACCCAGCTTTCATTTTCAGTACCTTTCTCTCCTACTGGAGCGTCACTTTGGTCAGCTTCCACCATGTTAATTTCCCCAATGCATGCATGCTCAGAGTAATTGGTGTCTGCGACGTCCAAAGGATCTTCATCTACTTTCATTTTTGCTTTATCAGCGAACTTCAGTCTGCCATCTTTAATTGCATTCTGAATTAGGTCCCTGAAAAGAAAACACTGTGAGGTTTTGTGGCCTAGGAAACTATGATACTTGCAAAATCCTCTTTTCTTCCTTTGATCTAAAGGAGGTATTTTGACATTTGATGGCACAATGAGTTGGCCATCTTTGACAAGTAAATCAAAAATCTCGTCACACTTAGTTACATCGAAGGTATAAACCTTCTTTGGGAATTTGTCACTTTTCTCATTTTCAACAATTTCTTTCCCTTTTGTGGGAACTAATAATTTGCAGGAGTAAGGTGGTGCCTGTTTTAATTCAGCGAGGTCGATTTCGACCTCTTCGAATTCGAATTCAGGATAATCTTCTGTTTCCTCAGCTCCAACATAGGAGACCCTTTCTTTTTTGTTATTTTTAAAAACTCTGGCCTTTTCGGCCTTTAGCCTTTCGACCTGTCGAACCCTATCGGCTAATTGAGCCATATCCCTCAAGTATTGAGTGTCTAATTTCTTTCTAATAGAGTAATCCAGGCCGCCAGCAGCCATTTCGACTAACTCATGTTCAGGAACTACTGTAAAGCATCTAGATTTCAAGAGCCTGAATCTATTCAGATAATCATCTATGGGTTCAGTAAACTTCCTCTTGACACTGGCTAGTTCCTTCAGACTTATTTTTGATTGCCCCATGTAGAACTGCTCATGGAATAATCTCTCCAAAAGAGCCCAAGTATCAATAGACCCAGGAGGCAAAGTGGTGAACCATGTGAAAGCGTTCTTAGTCAGGGAACTTGGGAAATATTTGATCCTAAGGTCTTCATTATTGGCTATATCTCCTGCTTCGGTTAGATACCTGGTTATATGTTCGACTGTTGATTCATTGGTATCCCCAGCAAACTTTGTAAACTTAGGGACTTTATATCCCCTTGGTAAATCAGTGTGCATTATGTAATCTAATATAGGAGAGGCATAATTTGGCCTTCTAATTCCTGTGTTGAGGCCATTCTGGGCCATGATTCTCTCTATCATGGTGGTTAAATTATTTTCTGCCAAGATGTTATCGTTTCGAATTCTATGAACGACTGCATCGGCATCTTGATTTCGACCCACTATGACAACTCCTCTAGGTTGTTCTTCTCGAAACTCTAGGACTTCTAGCCTTTCGACCCTCGCCCCTGGTTCCATAATTTCCCTTTGTGGGCCTTGAATAATTGGGGCTTCTAACCTTTGAGCCCTTGCCCCCAAATTAACCTCCTCTCTGGCTGGTCTATAGGGTGGGTCGTTAGCAACTTGTTCTATAATAGGTACGTTTACTCAAACTCCCGCCTGATTCTGCCTACGCCTTTCTGGGGGAGCGAAGAAATCTGCTATTCGACTCATGTTATCTGCGTTTTCTCTGTTTGTCACAATTACATTTTGTACTATCGGAGCAAAGATCTCCTGCATAGTTTGTGCTAACACTCCTATCATATTATGGTTACTGTCATCCATTAATTGCCTAAAGGCCAACTGATTTTCTGTGGTTAAGATAGGCATTGCACTATAACCCACTGACCCTTGGTTATTTGTCATAAATTGATTTGCCCCAGACCCAGACCCTAATTGTGGTGATGAATTCGATGTGGAATTGTGTAAGCCTGCCATAAAAGATGTTGGCATTCCATAAGAGGAATTTCTGGTTCTATTACCATCGAAACCGGGTGGTCTAGTTAGTGGGGTGGCGAAATGGGTTTGTGTCCCTGATGGTGGGACGAATCCCTCAGGGTAACCAATGGTTCCAGTATTTCCTAGGATCGAACTGTTAGTTGATATGCCACTTGTTCCATTAGTGGCTACACTACTGGTAGAAGATGCAACAGACTGTGTATTCGAAGGGATCACATTAGATGTTCCCATCGAAGCGGACATATTAGTGCCTGTTGTATGTGGGATATTTTGTTCCCCTTGTTGATTGTCTGTATTAGACATCTTGTTTAAATGTTTTCTTCTGGATAAGGGTTGGTTGCTATTGGTTATTCTACCACTTCTAAGGTTCATATAACAACACACTTATCACTCAGAGAGTACTTTTACAATGGTTATGTCTCAACAATTTTTTACTTTGTTCTAAATTTTGTAATGACCAATGACCGCGTCCCACCAGGTGTGCCAATTTGTTTACAGTGATTTCTGGTAAACAACCGCTAGTCCTCCAAACTATCAAATAATCTTAATGACTGTTATTTAATCTCTCTGGTAACTTGCAGGATCGACTAGATTGATCCTAGGATGTATTAGTCATTTGGATAACTCTCATTATAGAAGTGATATTCATGGTTGGTATTTAGAATGTTGTGTAGGTGTTCAACTTACTTCGATTACTCTATTAAAGATCTAATGACATGATCAAGTAAATGCGTGCGAAACTAAATTGCATGAATAAAGTTCAATTGTAAAGACATGTAAAACTGCAGAAAAGACAAGTAAATGACTTTGAAGCATAAAAACATGTGATGTAAAAGATTCTCTGGAATGTAAAAGATTCGAAATATGAAGAAAGCGTTTAAATGCAAGAAATTAGTAAAATGACTTTGAATGAAAAAGGTATTCGAATGATAAAAGCATGAAGATAAAGGCATGAAATATACAAAAGTTTCTGAAATGTAAAGGATTTGAAATGGAAAGAAAACATTTAAATGTAAGACATAAGTAAAAAGACTTTGAATGAAAATATTTTAATGTAAAGGCTTTTGAGTGATATTGACATGAAGATAGATGAAAGAACTGGAAATGATAAAGAGTTTTATTGAATCATAAACGTTTGGTGTTATCATACGTACATTGTTCGTGCATTCGTTTCCCTAGCCATGTGGTATTTTGAATGTTTACTGAATTTTTGTACAATAGATATGACACACGAAATCCTAATGCTAAGACTTCTATTTATACTACTTCGACCATAACGGTCTTGCTATAAGATTCTGCCACGTTCAGAACATGCAAAGTAATGCCCCTCTCTAGCTTCCACACGTCTTCGAATGCTCCAGCGCATATATTTTAAATTTCGAACATCCCGCTTGCGTTTGAATTTCAAATGTTTTGGCACTCTTCGTTTCGAACTCATTTCTTGGACACAGCCTTGTTATCATTTCGAGATTTCTTTGAATATATCCCCATAACTGTCACTCAAAGCTCAGAGTTTTGACATGCCCATTCGAAGCACTGCTTCTACCATTTCGAAACATGACATCTTGCTTTCTTCCAATCGAAACATCCAACTTGCTTCGCTTCGAACAATATCATCAAAATTTTCAGCCAACAATAGGTTTAATAACTTTTTTGGTCTTCGCATTTAAACTAATTCATGAAATTGGTCCTTCCTTTTTAAAACCGAATAAAACAGTCCATATACTATTTTGTTTGTTGCAATTTTAGTCTTAAAGCCCATTTTATTAATGTTGCACCACATCACAAAAAAATAAAAATAAACTTTTCATATATTTCACATTAAACTAATGGATACAGTAAGAGTATATATAGTGGTTAATCAATAACCAACTATCCTACAGTAACAGATAAAAAAGGAAAAGGAGGAAAAGAAAACTGAATCAAGGTAAAGGAAAATAATAATAATTAACTATAATATAATGGTATCTAAAACACCCCCACGAGCTGCACTATGGAGGTTAATGAGGCCAAGCTTGGAAATATATTTGTCGAAGGCAAGATGATAAAGTTGTTTGGTCAGAAAATATGCTGTTTGAAGTCTGGTGTGGACGGAAAATAGTTTGATCAGTCCGACTTCTATTTTCTCGCGTGTAATGTGATAGTCGATCTCCATGTGTTTAGAGAGTTCATGGAATGACGTGTTATGGGCGGTAGATAGCAAAGTTGTTATCATAGTATATTGAAGTAGGTTGGTTGAATGAGTGATTCAAGTCATGAAATAATTTATGAAGCCATTAAAAATCACAAGTAAGACTGGCCAAAGCACGATATTCCGCTTCAGAAGTGCTACGGTAAACTGTTTACTGCTTCTTCGACTTCTATGAATGAGGGAGGTGCCTAAGAAAACTGCATACCATGTGACAGATTTGTAAGAAATGGGGCAAGTTGCCCAATCCGAGTCTGCAAAACCAGATAACATTAAATTAGAATCTGCAGAATAGAATAGACCTGTTGTAGGAGCAACTTTTAAATATTGCAAAATATGAATGATAGCCTTAAAATGCACAAGCTTGGGCACAAAGACATGCTGGCTGAGATGTTTCACATCAAAACATATGTCTGGCCGAGTGGTGGTTAAATATAAAAGCCTTCCAATAAGGCTCCTGTATTGCATGGTATCCTCATAAGGAGGAGAGTCTGAACAATTTAATTTAAGAGAAGGGTCATACGGGGTCTTAGAGGGCTTGGTAGCAAGCTGGCTAGTTTCCTCCAAAATTTCTAATGCGTATTTTCATTGGTTAATCATAATGCCTTTGGAGGATCTGGCTACATCAATACCAAGGAAGAATCTAATATGCCATAAATCCTTAATTTTAAAAGAATTATGCAGGAAATTTTTTACAGCAGATATTTCATGTAAATTATTTCCAACAAGCACAATGTCGTCAACATAAATAAGTAAGATAGTAAAGGATGAATTATGAGGCTTAGTGAAAAGAGAATAGTCAGTAAGTGAATGTTTGTATCTAATTGATAGGATAGAGTCAGGTAATTTTGCATACCATTGTTTGCTAGCTTGTTTAAGTCCATAAAAGGACTTTTGAAGCTTGCAGACCTTGGTTCCAGTACAAAGAGAGGGAGGTAATGCAAGACCTTTATGAAGGGTCATGTATACCTATTCATTGAGAGCACCGTGTAAAAAGTAATTGTTAACGTCTAATTTTTCTAAAAACCATCCACTAATAGCAGCTAAAGCAAGAAGAGAACATATTGTAGTGAGTTTGACAATCGGAGAAAAGTATCAAAATAGTTTATACCTTCTACCTGTATGTACCCCTTTGCTACGAGGGGAGTTTTGTAACGTTCGATGGAGCCATCCACATTATATTTGGTTTTATACACCCATTTACAATCAATGGGCTTCTTGTTGGGAGGGAGATCCGCAATAGTCTAACTATTGGTGGAAGTCAAGGCGTCTAACTCAAGCTTCATGGCATGATTCCAATGATCAGATTGAATAGCTTGGTTATATGTTGTGGGTTCAGTTGTGGAGGATATTGTAAGCCAAAATATTTTGTATGTAGGAGAACAATGGTTATAGTTCAGGATAGAAGAAATTAGGTAAGGTGTGTTATATGAAATATGGTTAGATGTGGGTTGGTTAAGGAGAAGGGTGCAGTGATAATCATTAAGGTAACTTGAATGGCATGTGACAGGGTTAGAATGTCGAATAGGGTTTGTAAGAGGAAGGGTAAGTAGGGTGATAACAGAGGAATTAGGAAGAGGAAGAGTAGTAGTAGGTGGGGGAGAGGGAGAGGGAGAAAGTGGAGTTGATGGCATAAGTGTTGGTAATGGAAGAATTGGGTCAAGGCCATGGGTAGGTTGAGGGACAAGTGTGACTGATGGAGAGGGAATGCTAAAAGAAAATTTTTTGTTTCATAAAAAATAGCATGGGGAGAAACTAAAAAATCATGAGAGCTTAAGTCATATAAAAGATAATCTTTAGTGCCATTACGGAAACCAATAAAAACAATTTTGTGAGCACGTGTATCAAACATAGTTTTATGTGCAGTAATAGTAGAAGAAAAAGCAAGACAACCAAATGTTTTTAAGTGCATTAAGGGGGGAAGTTTGTTATAAAGAAGTTGAAAAGAGGACTAATGCTTTAATAAAGGGGGAGGAATTTTGTTGATTAAGTGAACAGAATGTTGCACAGAAAAGTTCCAAAAATATTTTGGGAGGTTTGCTTGAAAGTAAAGGGCACGGGCAACATTTAGGATATGTTGGTGCTTCCTTTCAACTAAACCATTATGTTAAGGGCATTCGACGCAATAACGTTGATGTAGAATTCCCTTAACATTGAAAAAGTCAGTCATAAGAAGTTCATTCCCCTTATCAGTGCTAAGGAATTTTAAGGAAGTGCCAAATTGAGTTTGAATAAAATAAGTGAAATTGACAATGTGTTGTATGGTTTTATATTTTTGTTTCATAAAAATAAGGCCCACATATGTCAGCATGAACAATGTCAAATATAGTAGAAGAAGTGATATTACTAACAAGGAAAGGCAAACAATTTTTTTTTTGGAAAAATGGAAAATGACACAAGGACCATGTTTATTAAAGGGAATAGAGGGAAATTGTGAAGCAATACATTTATATACAGAATCAGAAATGTGACCTAGTCTATGATGCCACAAAGAGGCATTACTATCTAATGAAGAAATACTATGCGAAACATACGAAGGTAAAGTGTTACAGGGTGAAGACGAATCATAGTAGACATAGAGATTGCCCATTCGTTTAGCTATACTAATCTTTTTATGGGACAAACTCTGCAAAATTAAACATGTGTCAGCAAAAAAATGAAGATAACAGTTAGTAGAATACATTAGTTAAGAAACGGAAATAAGATTAACAGTAAATGATGGAATGTAACAAACATTCTTGAGTGTGATATTGTTTGAAAGAATAACATTGCCAGAAATGGTGGCACCAGTGTGTTGAGCATTTGGTAATTTCATGATAAAAGGTGTGATCTGTGTATAGGATGAGAAATTAGATAGAGAAAAGGTGATATGGTTTGTAGCACCAGTGTCAAGGATCCAAGGTGTGAGAGGCTTACCCATTGGGGAAGAGATAGTGTGCACATTACCATTATAAAAGTTATGGAGTTGAAATATGTTTCGAGAGGGGTTTGAGGTTGGATAGTGGTTTGATTTAGATGTTGTTGAAGCAGAGAAATGAGTTGTCCATATTTGTATTGCACAATAGGTGTAGTGGTAGGTGTAATATGGTGGGAGAACTGACTTGGGTGTTTTGTGTTTTATCGGAAATGTTGTGGATAGCAAGAGTCGTCACCGACTTTTCTTTTATCCAATAAAGGAAAGGGTGAAAAGAACAGGAAAGGCCTTTGAGATCTTTTTCTTGAGTTCGGGGGGTAGGTTATGAAAAGGAAAGGTGTTAGCACCATTTTCATCTATATTTATCTATGGGCTCTTAGTTGCTTGCTAGATCATTTGAAAACTCTTTATTTGAAAATGGGTTTTGTGATGGGTGTAAGTTTGAAAATATTTTGCAAAATGCCTTTGTTGCGGATAACTTTGTAATGATTCTCTTCTCTATAAGAATGCGTACAAAGTGTTGGTTTTGAAAATAGTTCAAAGAGATGTTTGTTTTTGAAGATGTTTTGAAAGTGTAAGGGTGAAAAAGGTTTTGAATTATGAGCAAGAAACTACGAGCGTCCTACCTACTCAAAAGGTCTATATTCTTTTCCTCCTCCTTTAGATGTTGATATCTTACCATTGATTTGGTAAGAAGCCCCATCGTTGGATGTGAAGGGACGGGTGTGGGTCAATCGTATAGTCATAGAAGGAAACTTATGACACGTTTTAGAAATTTTTGTAAGGGACTAGATCGTTTATCGAAGGCAACATCGAGGGACTACGATCTTTTTTCATCGAGGGTCTTTGCTAAAACACCCATATTCGAGGGATATGACTATTTTCTGAGGCAACAAGCGAGGTTACCCTAGGGGTGCACGTATGTGAATAGTGTGTTTGATTGCATTCATTTTGTCTTTGAAATTAGGGTTTTCTAACGGTTGATTTTATCTTGCCATACACACCCTAATTACTAACAATTTATATTAAAGCGGTAAATTTCGGAAATTAAAATCCTAAGCTATTACATCACTTTAGGGGATGGGGGATACAAGTATACAAATGGGGGTGGAAAGTAATAAAAGTCCTAATTATTACAACCATATTGAATAGCAATGAAAGAAAATATATAGAAAATATAAAGACAAAAATAGCACAAAAGAGAGAAAGAACAAGTCTTTCGATTCATGCAGCACGTTCGAAGCATGTGTCCATCAATTCACACACCCCTTTTCTTTTCTTTCGTTTGGGCCTGCAAGTTAGTGTATTGAAGCATACACCCTTCGGTTCACACTCGTTTTTTTTCCTTTCGTTTGGGGTTGTGAAGCAGTGTGTTCGAAGCCTAAGGTTTTGTATCGAACCATGCTGTTATTTTTTACTCCAACATTATTTTATGGTCTGTACAAGTTAGTTCTTGACAATAAAGGAAAACAGACAAAAGGGTAGAAACGAAAACAAACAAATAAAAGTTATCAATGATGCTTGAAACGAAAGGTTTAAAGTCAGGAAGACTTACCTTGAATCTGGAGTTGGTGTTTTGAACTTTGAGTTACTGCCCTGAATATTCTTGAATTCGAAGGAAGGAAGGAACCTGAGTTCGAAGGATAGGAAAGCTTGGATTCGAAAGAGAGAACAAATAGAGGTGTTATATTTTTTGGTTCTGGGTTTAAGAGTGTTTTAAGTGTTCTCTCCTCTCTCTTTTTTCTTCTCCTCTTTCCTTGTCAAAAAGCCTCTCTTTGTTTGTCAAAAAGCCCTCTGAAAAGCCACCTCCAAGCCCCCTAGATGTGTTGTGAAAAAAATTATTTATAGAAGAGTTTTGTTGAGGTTTTTGGGGGAAAGCGAATGAAATTTGAACAGTTTGGGTATCTCATTTTTATAGCTTTCGAGGTGCAGCTTTTATATGCCAATTTGGTGCAAATTAGGAGCAGAATAGCAGGACTATTTTATAGCAGTTTTGGAGTGTTGTGGCAGCTTGGTGCAGGACTGTTTCGTAGCAGTGCAGCAGACTGTTTTTGACATGGTTTTAGGTTGTTATACGGACAGTGCAGCAAGCTTGAGCTTGGCATCAAATAGGACTTTGTTCAGCAGCCTTTGACCAGACTCATCAAAAGACAAAACACCAATTGTGTGTTCTTCGAGTGGACCCATTATATGTCCTTCGAATGGACCAATTGTATGTCCTTCGAATGGTCCAAATGCATGTTCTTCGAATGGACCATATAGTATGTCCTTTGAATGGTCCAAATGCATGTTCTTCAAATGGACCATATTGTATGTCCTTTGAGTGGGCCAAATGCATGTTCTTTGAATGGACCATATTGTATGTCCTTCGAATGGGCCAAATGCATGTTCTTCGAATGGACCATATTGTATGTCCTTCGAATGGTCCAAATGCATGTTCTTAGAATGGACCATATTGTACCATTCGAAGCAGATTGCTCGAAGGAAGCCAATGCCCAGTCGAAGCTTTGTGAAATCGAAGCAAGCTTGAAGGAAGCCAAAGTCCAGTCGAAGCTTGGGAAATCGAAGCAAGTTTCAAGGAGGCCAAAGTCTAGTCGAAGCTTGGGAAATCGAAGCAAGCTTGAAGGAGGCTAAAGTCTAGTCGAAGCTTGGGAAATCAAAGCAAGCTTGCTCTTCTTCGATTTAATGCTTGAAAGCCCAATGTGATCCATGGGAACTATATGGGGCATTTAAAAGTCCAATTGTACTTGTGTAAACTTGAGCTTTTGGAAATCTTTGTGAGGAATTCCTTGAGAAAAGAGAGGGAAAATTTTGGGGTACAACAGTAGGAGTAATAGAGGTGTCTGCAGATGTAGAATTAATATAAGATGCCTTTGGTCGACTCTGAAAACCAGGAGGGTATCTGTGCTTAACAAAACAATAATCAACTGTGTGAGTAGTGCGACCGCAGTGTGTCATACCTTAAATTTGCTCGCCTTGATGCTATAGTCGAAATTATCTTCAAACTTAGATTTTAAAATTATTTTGGGTTTATTCACACTAACCTTTTGAGTTTTATAAATACTCGTTTTTAAGTTTATTTAAAAATATAATAATTTACTTTTAAATTATATATATATATATATATATATATATATATATATATATATATATATATATATATATATATATATATATATATATATATATATATATATATATATATATATATATATATATATATATATATATATATATATATATATATATATATATATATATATATATATATATATATATATATATTTGCACACCTCTCATATACTTTCAATTAAGCTATTATTTTAAATAATTAACATAACATAATTGGTAAGAGAATAAGACTTGTAAGTGGAAGGTCTGGAGTTCAAGTCTCATTACACTATTTTTTTGTTTTTATATTCTTTTTTGTGTTTTTTAATAAAAATAATAAAAAATTCATTTCTCAATTATTTTATTATTATTTTCGTTTTTTATTTTAAGGGTATTTTAAAATATGTTTTTTTAAAATCTTTGATTTTATACACTTAATAGTCAAATTGTTAAAAATAATTGAAATCTTTCAAAATCAATTTTTATTAATCACCAAATCAATCACAATATTTAAAAAAATTACAAAAGTGTCTAGGTTTATAATCTTGTCCTCCAAGTTTCAATCAAATCTCAATTGGTATAAATCTTCCAAAAAAAATCACTTTTTTTATTATTAAATTATTATTTTTCGTATTTTTTAATTAATAAATTTTTAAAAATAGTTTTTTTCCACTTTTTTCAATTTTTAATTAAAAAATAACCAAAAAATCATATGAAATATAAAAATAACAAAATCACATGATTTGTCCCTTTCTGATTGGTCACATGTTGACAAAACTGATTTCTCATTGGTCAGAGTTTGTAGACTTGCTGACCAAGATAAAATCATAAACTTTGGGCTTTTCTTGGTGTGGACTATTTCCTTTTTGTGGTGTCTTTAACCTAATTTTAAATCTATAAATAGGGCTCTCTTCACCATAATTTTTCATGAACAATTAAATCAATAATTTTCTATCTCTCTCACAAACATTCTTTCTACGCAACTCTCTTGATTAATTTTAGGGTTTTGAACATAACACCTAAATTTTTTTCATCAACAATCTTTTGGTGATCAACAATCTTATCAACAATTTCACCAACAATTAGCAAATCAACAACTCACTAGAGTTCTCCTAAAATTGTTGTTTTTCACATCGAAGAACAACAACGAAGTATCTCCTAAAAGCCCTCCATCAACTCAAGAAACTCTTGTACCAAAAAAAGAGGAAAGATTGGCCGAGAAGAAGGAAAGGAAACAATTTAAATCGGTCACGAAATTTCAGGTTGATAACTTTGTCTTCTTTGATGTAAATTCAATTTTTAATTCGTTCGAATATTCGAGTTGTATTTCTTTGCTTTTGGAATTTCGTCCACAATGCTTTTATGTGATTAATAGTGTTTCCATGTATGATTTGAATATTTTGTTGGTAATTTTTATTTCTCATGGTTAATCTAGTGAGTCTAAGTATTGTAATTTATATGAATTAGTTTTTCTCAATATTTAATTATTATTATTATAATCACTAGAAAACAAAAAAAATTATATGATAAATTAGCTTTACTATCTTTATTATTACTAAATTAGTGAGGATAAAAAAATACTAAGTAAGAACAATATAAAACTAGGAAGAGACAAGTCTTCTTACAGTGAAAAACAGAAATATTAATCCCTTTTGTGTTTATTTTAATTTTTGTAGTGTTTATTATTTTTATTATTTTATTCTAAATTATTTTATGATTTATTTATTTTTATTATTTGTAAAATATGTTTTTTAATATAACTATGTTATAAACCTTTTATAAAAATAACAAACTTAATTCTTCCTTTATTAAAAATAACTAAATAATTTTTATTATTAATCAAATTATTATTTATAAATCTATTGCATGTTTTATTTTCTAAATCTTAATGTAGATGTAATTTTATTTATTACAAATATCTTATTATTATTATTATAAACCTAATTTTTTCTTATAAATTTTAGCAACAAAAATTCTTTTTATTTAACCAATATGTATTTTTCTATAATCAACATTTATTTTATAAACTCTAAATTTAAAATTCGTATTTTTACTAATTACTTAATAAATTGGGATAAATAGATTTTTACTAATTAAAACTCTTTTTTTATTAACTTTAAAATATGTTTACTAACTCTAATGCTATTTTTTCACTTATATATTTAATCAATTATTCACTTCTACTTCTATTTTTAATCCACTAATTCAAAATTAAAACAGCTAACCAACATTAAAAATATTTTTCAACTAACATAATCAAAATCCAAGATTATTTTTAAAAAAGGATTAAGGAGAATTGTTATCAAAATTAACTGCGAACTGCGTCTACGATCGCTCAACTTACAACTCAGATAAGGTTCAAGGATAAATTCGAAAGTAATTCTACGAAATCCTATAAAAAACACCAACCAACACTACGAACTACGAATTGGGACTATGATTCCTCATAAGAGGATACGTAGGCATACGACTTAAAAACTGTGGTGAGTCCCCTAACTAAAAAATTGAAACCTTATTCCTAAACCTTAAATCTAAACCCTAGTATCCTTGTGAACAAGTTAGATGAAGGGTGCCTAACACCTTCCCTTCGTCTAAAGTGATTCAAGAACTTAGAATCTCTGTATCATCAATTAGGATTACTCTGTTATATTTTCGTATTAGGATAAAAATTAGTGGTGGCAACTCTATATTTTTTGCCGGTTATTACACAGTGCAAACACGAGTGGTACCATTGCGTCTGCCATAGGAGTTTATCGTTCTCTGCCTCTAGATGAAGAACCACATCCATGATTATTATTTTGAGACTGAACTTGAGATGCAAGGTTTGGAGTTTCCAAGAGAGGATCAGAAGTGAGAGGAGGTGTGAGTTTCTTTTCTTGACTAAGAACAAAGGAGAAGGTTTTGTTCAAGGTGGGAAGAGGCTCCATCATCATGATTTAAGAGCGGACATGTAAGAATTGGTCATGAGGCCTTTCAAAAACTTGAGAACTTTGTCTTGATCACGAAATTTGCGAAGGTCATCAAATTCTCCACAGGTACAAGGGATGGCGCATGAACAATCTCTGGTGGGACGATAGGTGTCGATTTGCTCCCAAATCGATGTGAGTTGTGTGAAATAATTGGAGATGTAGAGAGAGACTTGTTGAAGAAGAACAAGATATTCTTGAAGATCAGAGATACAGAAAATGTCACCCTCAAAGAAATGATTACAAAGGTTTTCCCAAACCACAGAGGCATTGTCGAACCAAAGGATAGATTGAGCGATGGATTACGAAACCGATCGTTGAATCCAAGAGAGGGTAAAGTTGTTGCAACGGATCCAAGGGTCGAGAAGAGGTTGGTTAGTGGCAGGTTTAGGGAAGGTATCATTAGTGAAATGGAGTTTGTTCTTTGAAACCAGAGCAACTCACATGGATTAAGCCCGGGAAAGATAGTTCTTGCTATCAAGGGGTGGGGTAACAAGAACGAGAGTAGGGTTTTCATTAGGATGAATATAGTATGGATTGGAGGGGTTCCTTGCAAATTCAAGGTGAGGTTGGTCCGCCATTGACGTGAAGAAAGTTTTCGGGGAAGAAAAAAGACAATCGAGGAAAAAGACAGTGAAACAGAGAGAATAGGGTTTGCAGTGGTCGGCAGAGAGAAAGAAAGAGAAAAGAAAACAAAGAAGAAGGGAAAGAAAAAAGAGAGGATAAATGGGAAATCAAGAAGGTAATCTAGGAAAGATACGTGGCAAAAAAACGAGGGTAAAAGAAAAAGGAGAAGCCACGTATCAGTGAGAAAGAGGAAGCGTGTAGAATAAAATTTCTACTGATACCATATTAATGTTGCAACACATCACACAAAAGTAAAAATAAACTTTTCATATATTTCACACTAAACTAATGGATACAGTAAGAGTATATATAATGGTTAATCAATAACCACTATCCTACAATAACGAATAAAAAACGAAAAAGGATGAAAAGAAAACTGAGTCAAGGTAAAGGAAAATAATAATAATTAACTATAACATAGTGATATCCAAGACATTTTTCCTTTCAAAAATGCTGACGTGTCCAGATTTTAAGTGATGTGGCAAATGAATCTTGAAAATGAAACTTACATGTCATTAAATTGATATTTCAGAAATTAAACAAAAAAGTGAAAATAAAAATTAATATTTAATTAAAATAATTTCTGAATCCCTAATTCCTAAACAATTATCAGCACCAAATCACCACCACTCACCAGCTTCTTCTTCCATTCACGATTTCCATTCGTCTTTCTTCTTTCCCACTCGCTGGTCTTCCAAGCACCACAGCGCACATAACTACCATCTCCCTCTATCGAAACAAACCTTCAAACAATCCGAATACCATTCACCAGTCTCTTCCGCCGTTCACCACCACAATTTCCTCACATTCACTTCAAAAACCCACTAAAACCAGACCATCATTCTCCTCCCTCACTCAACCAGCAAACCCACCTTTCACCGCGCCATATCTCATTCCCCTTTCATCGTTTCTTTACCGAGACCCACCTCCGCCAAACAACCCAACCATGACTTCACCTTTCACCGTCAAAACCACCATTGACGCACCCCTCGGAACCTTAACCACGACCTCTCACCAACGACTCATTCTTCAAACTGCAACCAACCTCACACCAAAACCACCATAGAGCCTCATTTCTCCTCTCATTCAAAATCTCACTCGCGCTCACCATTATTTATTTTTCAGCACCAACTCCCAAAATATGTTTTTGAAACTAGGGATGAGAAAATGGTTTGGAAATTAGGGATTCTGAAATTATTTCAATTAAATATCAATTTTTATTTTCACTTTTTTTGTTTTAATTTGTGAAATATCAATTTAATGACATGTAAATGTCATTTTTAAGGTTCATTTCCTATATCACTTAAAATTTGGACACATCAACGTTTTTGGAGGGAAAAATAAGCTTTAGGACTAAAATTGCAACAAAGAAAATAGTAAAAGATTGCTTCGTTCAGTTTTTAAAATGAAAGACTAATTTCGTGAGTTGGTCTAAATGCGAGGACCAAAAATGTTATTATACCTAAATTATAATTGGTATTGGAAATTGGAAAAGTATATTGAAAATTGAAATGAATTATTATTTTGAGATACTATTTTGTTTCAAATGGATCATTTATTATGAAACAGAGCGAGTATTTAAAAAATTACTATCATTTGAAGATTATTTACTATTTTAAAGTGTTTATATATATATATATATATATAATATATATATATATATATATATATATATATATATATATATATATATATATATATGACCGCAAACACGCATGCCCAACTGTTTAAATCTATTATAGAAAAATCCCCAAAAATTTGATGAACAGACCGAACATAGTTGAAAGGGAAATCAATCCACTGCAGTAAAAAATCACACAGTCCACTACAATTGATGTGTCTTGTATGTATTTTGTTGGTTACTTATGCTATTTCCTATCTTTATTTTTTCTCACTCCAAACCATTCTTTAATTATTTACACTAAATGTAAGATTCTGCATTCTGCCGTCACATATGACTATATGAAATCCATATCCAGTCAAAAGAAAGACACATTAGAGGAGGGTGTGGACCTAAATGCTTAATCCGTGCTGGACTAAAGTGCAGGCAAAAGGATCTGGTCCCATCCAATGGGATGATATATATATATATATATATATATATATATATATATATATATATATATATATATATATATATATATATATATATATATATATATATATTACTTCATCTCATTTATTTTACAATAATTATCGTTTTAACAAATACTCATAAAATTTTGTTTTCCTATATGTATATTATTTCAAATACTTTAATACGATTAATTTAGTAAAAGTGTAATATCTTATGACATAATTATTAGATTCTTTAATCTGTGTGTAAAAACTTTAAATATTGTGATAAGACATATACTCCTCCCGTCTCACGATAAGTGTCATCTTTCATATTTTTATTTGTCTCAAAGTATTTGTCTCTTTAAAATACCAATGTTATATTTATTATTTATTTCTATTAACTTTCCCTTAATTATTGTATTTTAACTCATATAACTACTTCGCTTCTATTATTAATAAGATTATGTTAGTAAATGACACTCGTTTTATCATTAAGTATATTTGTTTTTTTAGTATATTTAACAATTAATGTATCTAATCTATATATGAACTAAATACATTAATTGTCAAATGTACACAAAAAAAAACCAATTTGTTTATAAATTGTTACGAAGGGAGTACTTCCCTCGTCTCACAATAGGTGTCATCTTTCATATTTTTATTTGTCTCAAATTATTTATTACTTTAGAATATCAATATTATATTTATTATTTCTTTCCATTAACTTATCCTTAATTATTATATTTTAATTCATATAACTACTTTACAACCTACTATTAATAAGGTTATGATTTAATTCATATAACTACTTTACAACCTACTATTAATAAGGTTATGATAGTAAATGACACTCATTTTATCATTAAAATCAACACAATTAATTATTATTTTAAAAAATATGAAAATCTCATCGATCACACTTATTGTGAGACGAAGAGAGTAATATATTAGAACTAACAAAAATTGAAGCAAAATTTGAAGTTAAATATTATAAAAATATAATATTTATTAATAAGAAAAATATTTATTTAGTATATATATGAAAATATGTTAAAGCATTGTTCTGTGTTTGTAAAATAATGTACATTTAAGGGATTGAAAATAAATAAAAAATATATAAATTAGATAGTTAACAAACAAATGCAGAAACTAGTATTTGAAAAAAGAATGAAAAGTATGAACTTAGATTAGATCCATGTGAAATTGAAAGAGGATAAAGAACAAAAGTTGAAAATAAAAAGAGAGTGATATAAAAATTTGAAAAGAAAGTAATAAAAACTAAAAAGAAAAAGAGTAAAAAAGAAGAAAAAAAAGTTAGAGAGATAAGAGAAGTGAAAAAAAAAAAGAGAAATAGGAAAAATAAAATAAAATAAAAAGGTATGATAAAAAATTACTAATTTATTTCTAAAAAATCGATTATATTTATTAAATAAATAATAAAAATGTAATTATATTAAATTAGCAACATAATAAAATAAATTCTCTTTTGTCTCAACTCTCTAATTCAAATGGAAGTTGATAACTTAGAGTTAGGTAGTAAGTAAAGTTTTATCAATGCTTATTTTTATTATGATTTGATTCACATGCTTTTAATAAAAATATTTTTGAAGTATAATTTAAATTATGCGAAAAATTAATAAAATTAAAATGAGAAATATAGATTTTTTTTAAAGACGGAAGTTTATTTTTTCCCTCTCAATTTACTTTTATTATCTTTGTTAGAAAAATAATTTTTAATTATAAATTTGTGACACCTCTAGTCCTTAATCTATGTTTCGTTATATATTATAATAGTAATTTTTTAAAAATATTTTGGTGCAGAGACAATGGAGAAAGAGATAGAAAAAGTAGTGAGTGGCATGAAATTATTTCTATCTTCTCAAATTATTTATTAAAACAATATGTTCTATTTAATCTCCATGAGATCTTTATTGTAAGAAGTAAATAATAAAGCATCAAAATCAATAAAGTTAGTGATTGTTGTAACTTTTGGAAGAGTGTACATAGTAGTGAGGAGCTGATTTGGTTTTTAAAGGCAACACTCAAAGCAAACAAGGGACAAATACAAAAGAAAAGAAAAAAGGTATAAGCACTTTTGAGGAATCACATGCAGAGCACATGTGAATGTGATTGTTAATTTTCAGCACTTAAATTGTTAATCTCGTCACTTTACACAGTCCACACCACCATGCATGCAATGTGACTGGATTAACAAAATGAAGTGTACTGTCAACTCATTCATTCAGTCAGCACTGAAAATAAATATACTATTGATTCTCCATAAAATTTTGTTCCATCAACGAATACCGATATAGTATGAGATTCCATTCTAAGAGTTCTTTAGTTGTGAGTTTTTGATAGTTCTACACTTATATTTCCTCTCATTACTGTTGGTCCGAATTAAGTTTGTTTCTCGCAAAAAAAAAAAGGTGTGAAATGAAAGGGAGAGGACATAGTTAAAAGTGTAGATTTAAAATTTTAGAGTTTCTCACAAAAAATTAAGGGCGAGACAGATATGCAGGTCTTGCACAGTCGAAAAAAAATAAAACAAAATGGATCTTGGAGAGTCTAAAAAAAACAAGATTGATCGAATATATAAATTATTAGAGAGTACAAACTTAACACTGTCAATCCATTACACAAATAAAAAGTAGACAAAATAGATATTTCCCTTATGAGTCAGTCTCATTTTACCACCAAAAAAAAACATTAAAACAAAATATAAGGGGCTTGTTTGGAGGAATGTTACGTTACTAAAGATTGCACTTTGATTGTTTGAGTTTAGGGTGGGGCCAGAAAATGAATGGTCCCAACTTCAAAAATTTTAAGACTTTTATTAGTATTGTGCTTTGATGGGCTTCACGATTAGGGTCTCATAATAGCATTTGATGGGTTTTATGATTTTTATTAGGATTGTGCTTTGATGGGCTTCACGATTAGGGTCTCATAAGAGCATTTGATGGGTTTTATGATTGGGGTCTCATAGAATTTAACATAACATGTCACCCTCTAAATTATATATATATATATATATATATATATATATATATATATATATATATATATATATATATATATATATATATATATATATATATATATATATTATATTCTTTTATCATTTAATTAATTCTGAAATATTTCTTTCACTATTTACTTTTAAAATTTTTGTATTTGTCAAAAAAAATTATTATTGGTTAAAAAGGATAAAAATGAAATTCCAGTATGCTTGTCAAATTTTCGATGCCGAATTTTGACATATACCGAAAATTTTTTGCATTATCTAAATTTCTTATTGTGAATAATCGAAAATTTCAAGTTTTCCGGGTGTGACTTGCTAGAAATTTCAAAATTTTCAAGACGATTTTCAAAAACAATTGCATAAACCCAGAAATTATGTAAATTTTTGATAGGTAGCATAAAACCGAAAATTTTAAATTTCCAAAATACCGAAAATTTTAGCCAAACACGAAATTTCCGGTATGTCTACAGATGAAATTTTATGTTTTTGCGGTCCAGAGCCGACAACTTCAGCTTCTTTTACGGATTCATGTACTGATGTTACACAGCTCTTCACCATAGATACCATATGTTTCCCATTGAATTTACACATTTTTATGTTATTGTAATTTGATAAAGTTTACTAATTATATGTTGTAATTGGCAGGTTTTTAAATCTCGATCTAAAGTTTTTGATTAGACACACTATATTCGTAAAAAGCATGGTATTGTTGTTGTTATAATTCGTTCTGATTCTGCTAATGGAACCCGAGGGAGGAAGAATAAATTGATTATGTGTTGTTTTTGTAACTGGATTGAAATTTAAGAGTCGTCACCTTAATTTTTATCCTAAGAAAGGGAATATAAAGGTTAACCATAAAATAGTCAGAGATTCTAGGTTTTTTGACTCGGTTCTAGACAAATGGAAGGTGTTAGGCACCCATCATCTACCTTGTTCACAAAGATGTTAGGGTTAGAAGCGCAATCTTTTAAGAAATAGGGCTTTAATGTTTTATTGGGGGAACTCGCCACGATTTTAACCGTATGCCTATGTATCCTCTTAGGAGGAATCAGAGTCTCAATTTGTAGTTCGCAGTTGGTTTGTGTTTTGTATGGATTACGAAGATATTTGGATTTCCCGCATATTTAGTCTAGGTGTGTGAATAGCGGAGATATTAGACAAAGTGCACAGTCGATTTAAATATATTCGTAACTTTTTTTTTAAAATTTATTGTTGTTTAATTTAGTTATGAAAATGATTTTATTGTTGGTTGTGTATTTTTTAGTGTATCAATTGTAAAAAAATATCTTATTAATGTATGATAAAAAAACAACTTTAATGCAATAAAATAATAAATATTTGATGAGTTTAGAAAAATAGATATTTGATTTATAAAAATAATAATAAATATAATATTATAATTATAAAAAATAGAAAATAGAAAAATTATAAAATAAAAATAATAAATAAAATTAAATAAAACGCAGGGGGTGTAAATGAAGTTAGGCTAATAAAGATGGGGGGTGCAAGTATTAAGGCCATGAATTCAGATATTGAATTCAGGCCCAATAAGACAGGGGGTTTGAATTTGCGCGTGTTAGTAAATCTAGGCGTGTGAGCAGCATGGGCCTAAGTCCAGATTTTGGAATGGGCCCATTAGGCTTAGGGGGTATGTTCTCTTGAGAGGCGCAGTAAAACTGGGGGTGTGTAAAGCAGTAGGGGCCCAAGTTCAGATTTTGGACTTGGCCAAATAAGCCAAGGGAGGTGCAACTTGTTTGTATTTTGGTAAAAGTAGTTAAATAACTGGTGTAAATAGTATGGGCTTTAAGGCCCAATGAATACACTTTTGATCTGTTCGGATCAGGTGTTGGGGAGCGCATGGTGATACAATGGATGCACGTTTTAGGATCATGTGATGACGATCAAAAGGACAGAAAATGAAGGCGCGTGGTAAAACATGGGATCACATGCATAGGATTTCTTGACACAATATATTTTATTTCATAAATTTTTTTTGTTCATTTACATCCCTCGCCTCTCTCTCTCTCTCTCTCTCTCTCTCTCTCTCTCTCTCTCTCTCTCTCTCTCTCTCTCTCTCTCTCTCTCTCTCAGCCACTCTCTCCTCTCTTCCCTCTTTTATAACACAACAAATTTACAGTAAACCCTAGTTCACCGTCGCTCCCACAAACCCCAATCGGCGGCGGCGCAACCCTTATCCTTTCATAAATTTAACTGAAACAAACAATCTATAACACAGAAAAAGCTATGTATTACATTGACCATCGAATACAGTGATTACCTCTGATACCTTGAAACTTTGCGTTTCTCCGATCTCTCTCTGATTCTCTCCTTATTTCGCAGGTGGCAGCGACGGGTGATGACGATGGCAACGACAAATGGTGATGATGATGTAGGTGACAGCGGCGACGAAACCCAGATTTAGGGTTTCGGATTTCGAAACCTAAATCTCAAGCGAGGACTTAGAATCACGGACAACACGGCTTCGGATCTTCCTTCTTCGTCTTCCCTTCTCTAATATTTTCGTAGAATTTCTCTCTTCCGTAATAATTTTTTGCCCCCTTTTCTGTTTTAGTTCTTCGCTTTTTATAGTGTTTTTAGGGTCTATATATTAGGAAAAAATTTCAATTCGTCTTTACTTTGTTGATTAGGGAATTAGAAAATTAGGAAATTTTCTGATTCTGTTGTAATTCGTTTGATTTGTTTCTGTTCTATATTAATTTGTTTAATATTTGACTTCTTTTTGTATTGATTTCGTTATGTATCTATACTCTTGATTTGTAATAAAGATTTCGAATTTGATTCTGTTTTCCTTTTAGATCTACACAATATTTGTTGCGAAATTAAAATAGGTGTTATGCGTTGCTCTTCCATGATTCGTATAGTACTTGTTTTATGTTTTGGGCTATTCGTTTTCTTTTGTTTTAGGCTTGTTCTTTCTGGGCTTGGAGGTGAATCGTGTGAAAAGACCTTTAACATTTCCAAAAACTAAAACAAATATTAAAAATAAAGATCTAAAAAAAATAATCAGTAATAATAATAAATAATTATAAAATAATAGTAATGTTAATAATAATAAAATTTAATAATGTTTGCTATGATAATGTAACAAAAAAAAAAAGCAAAATAGTTTCTTAAGACAAAAATTGTAATGGACCCAATTGGTTTAATTGTTTGGGCCATCAACAAAAAAACGGATTACTTCCCACTCTTCAACTTAAATGGGCCATATTGTTTCAATTTATTGGGCCTCTGTCAAATGAGTCGCTTATACACATTCCTTTGATTAAAAAATAAACACCCTTCACCTTTAATTAAAACATCCCCCCAAACATTCTAACGGGTTTTGAATTACATATGGGCCTTTCTGATTTAGGAAGGTCTAAGAACTCTTAATAAAATAAACCCTTCAAGACTTAAAATTTTACATGGAGATTTTACTGTCGGAAATTTCAAATTTTCGATTTTTTTGCACCTACTGAAAACTTTAAAATTTTGGTGGAATACATGCGCCACGATAAAAAGCGGTAATTTAACTGAAATTTCTTATACTCTATGGAAATTTTTGATACGGAATTGTAAATTTCAAAACATTCGATATTTTATAGAGACTTTATAGTAAATATATCTCTAATGAGGAGTTACATGTTAAATTCTCGGGATCTCATAACACTGCTGAGAATTTCTCTTTCCACTTTAAAAAGTGGACAACCGCTTTATAAATATCTGAAAATGTCTCTTAAATTTGAAAATATTTTTTTCAAATGCATCTCATATACACCTCACTCTTTTATATACTTCCTTAGTTTTTTGTGTGTATGACAAATTTAAAAATGTTATTTTTTATATTTATAGTGTAAAATTAATTTAGAAATAAATGACTTTACCGTACATAGAAATATTTTTAATTTTTTAAAATTGATTTATGTTTGAATATGATTGAATAGGTTTTAGATGTTTTTGTTTTCATTTTAGATGTTTATATAAATTTATGTTAAATTCATAGATTAAATATAACTATATTAAAAGTTATATCAGTGTAATTTTGTTAACAAAGCTATTATGTTTTAATAAAATATTTATATATTTTTATTTAATTAATAAATTAAGTAAAAAAATACAATATATTCAGTTCAACAATTACTGAGTAAACAAAAATTATGTTAAATATTACTGCATAATTTTTTAAATAAACATTTATTTCATTAATTTTATCAAAGATATAATAGAATTTTGTAATAAAACAAAAATAATTTTATGTAAAACAATTATAGCATTAGTTTTATTAATTAAAGATATAATAGCATTTTGCAATAAAACAAAAACAATTTTATTTAAAACAATTATAGTAAACAAATTCAATGAAAGTAACGGTACATTAATAGAACACGAGAAAATGAAAACACATCGGAAAAGTATATTTATGAATTTATTCCGTTATATATATATATATATATATATATATATATATATATATATATATATATATATATATATATATATATATATATATATATATATATATATATATATATATATATATATATATATATATATATATATATATATATATATATATATATATATATATATATATATATATATATATATATATATATATATATATAAAATAAAGATGTGATTCACTTACGTAAGAATTTAGTGTATTTAAAATGCGTTTGAAAATATATTTAGGAATCTTATGGGACATTTTTAGTTTTTCACTAAGGTGTGAGAGCAATACCTTAAAGTGGGAGAAGTAATTCCGGCACTATCATAAGTGGTTATCTTTATCACTTGGTATCATATGAGACACAAAGTACCATAACTCATAGTGAATAAAGTGTTGTACGCAACTACATCTGATAGTATTTCAAGGTGTCACATCCTTATATGATATCAGGTGGTCTGGAAGATCCACCTAGGTCAATTAATTTGGAGATATTGTTAAAAGCTAGTAATTCATTGTTTTAGAAGGCAAGTCTGTGTTCGACAAGGGTATGTCTGACCTACTCGAAGTAGTTGCAGTGAGCATATGTGTTAAAGTGTGTAAGAAAGTATTCAACATAGTCGAATACTACATTTAGTGAATTATATATTTTTGTTGCATATATATATATATATAGGGAACGATGTAAATCAGAATAACAACTTCACAATAATATTTTCCCTTTTTACAATATAGTTTATCTCTCTCTTTTCTCTCTCTTCTCCGTCTTCTTCTTCTTCTTCTTCTTCTTCTTCAATTTCTTGAAAACCCTAATTGTTCCAAAAAAATTGGTATCAATAAGTTCGGTTGCAATTTAGAGTGAATATATAATGGCAAACGAAAACACAACATCAATGCAATTTTTAACGAATCAATCAGTTTACAAAGGTGAGAACTATGAAATGTGGGTTGCGCAGATGAAGGTCGTCTTTAGATTTCAAGATGTGGCTGAAATCATGTGTGATGGAGTACATGCATTGAAGCAAATGCAAGTGATGTTCAGAAGGCTGCACATAAGGAACAAAGGAAGAAAGATGGAAAAGCTCTTTTCTTGATTCAGCAGTGTGTGGATCCAAATGTGTTAGAGAAGATCATTGAGAAAAACGTCCAAAGGAGTGTGGGACAAGTTGAAGAACTTGTACGGTAGAGATGAAAAACTAAAGAGGGAGAAGTTACAGACGCTGAGAAAGAAGTTTGAGATAACAAAGATGAAAAAAGATGAATGAATTGCTAATTTCTTCTCAATATTAGTGTTAATCACCAACAAAATGAAGGTGTGTGGTGAATCAATCAATGATTTCCAGAAGATTGAGAAAGTATTGAGATCTCTGACTGCAAACTTAGATTACATTGTAGTGTCTATCGAAGAGTCCAAGAACCCATATGAGATAAAAGTTAGAAGAACTTCAAGCTTCATTGGAGGCTCATGAGATGAAGCTGAAGCAGAGGAACTCAGAAAGGGAGAAGAGGGGTTGAACAGGCACTACAAGCAAGATTCATCAAGAAATATGGAAAATAAAAGACGAAGCAAAGAAAGAACTTTTCTAATGATGAGAAGTCAAGGAGGAATCTAAAGAATCAAAGTGAATCCACCAAGAAAGACATGATCAATAAGTACACAATGAAGAAAATTAACATGAAGGAGGTGCAATGTTACAACTGTCAAGGATTTGGTTATTATGCTCGAGACAGTCAAAGGAAGAAGGAACCAAGAGCAAAAGATAAAGAAGAAGTGTAGTATGCACATGATGAAGAAAATGACTCTGATGATGTGCTACTCATGACCAATACATAGACCAAAAATGGACAAACCTATATGTGGTACCTGAATTCAGAATGCAATAACCATATGACTTGTAATAAAAACTCTTAGGTCTTTGATTTTATGGTTAACAATAATTTTGGTAAAACAAATAGTTGGCATCAATTTTATCAAAACATATTTCATTGGAAGAAACATGTATTGCAACCTAATGTTGAGCAAGATATCATAACATCTTGACCAGCTGGTACAACAGAGTTTGTTGGTACTTATTTGATAGATGTTCTATCAAATGTTGTAACATGTTGCAACAGAACATCATGACAGTGCAGCTGGATAATATCCTTGAAAATTTGATTGAAAAATATGAGATTCTGGAGGTTTCTAGTACTCATAACAGGCGCAACCAACCAAGGATTTTTAGGAACAATTGCATATTTGATTTGTTTCATAAAAATGATCTTTGAGACTTTTTAGGAAATATTTGAAAGATTTGTTTTTTTTTTGTTTATTTGAAAGATTTGAAAGATTTATGCAGAAGTCTACATACGGAGTCGTCCAAGACCTAGATTTTTAAACATAGTTTTATTGTAAAACCTTGTGAAAAATAAGGGGTTAGGGTTTGATAGCTCCTTAGGTTTTCCGTGTGTTTTTTGTATGCCCTCATGTATCTTTTGAAGCATTTGAGTTGACTGATTGTTACTTGTTTATCAATTTATTATTCTCCTCAATGCTTTTAAGCAAGAGTTGAGTATTGTTTTTAATGAAGCCTTTAAGAAAACTATGTATTTTAACTTGGAAGTGTGTTCTTCCTTTTTGGTTTATTGAGAGATTCCCTGGGACTGGGATTGTTTAATATCACTACGGTGATTGGGAGTGATATGGGTTCTCACATCTAGGAGGTGCCTAGGTAGAAGTTACACTAGGTATGGATTAAGTGACAAGTGTAAATTGGGATTATTTAGATTCAAATTGATACTACTGATAGTGGATTTCCTTTTTGGCTTGGTAGCCCCAGAGTAAGTAAGTTTGCACCGAACTGGGTTAACAATTGATTGTGTTCTTTAAATTTATGCAATTTATATTTTTGCACAATCTTTCTATTTTAGCAAGTTTATTTTCTGTCAGCATATGTTATAACATATGTCGTGGCATTATATGTTGTTGAGGCATCAGTCTGGACTTCTGATATTGTGTATGTCGGAATTTCAATTGGCATCAAGAACAGGCACCTTATTCTGTTTATTGGGTGAGATCCAGGGATATACTTTCTGGCACTATGGAGAAAGAAAGAGCATATAACAACAGACCATCCATGTTGGATGGTACAAACTATGACTGGTGGAAGGTCAAAATGGTAGCTTTCTTGAAATCTATGGATAGCAAAGCTTGGAAGGATGTTCTAAAAGGATGGGCACATCGAGTTGTATATGATAAAGATGGAAAATAATATATGAAACCTCAAGAAGACTGGGATGAAAAAGATGATAAATAAGCCATTGAAAATTCTAAGGCTTTAAATGCTCTACTCAATGGAGTCATCAAAAATGTTTTCAGGCTGATTAATACATACACTATAGCCAAGGATCCTTGGGAGATTCTCAAGAAAACTTATGAAGATACCTCTAAAGTGAATATTTCAAGACTTCAGCTTCTCACTTATAAATTTGAGAACTTGAAGATGAATAATGATGAGATAATTCAGGAATATCATATGAAGATTCTTGAAATTGCTAGTGCATCAAGTGCCTTGGGAGAAAAGATGTCAGAAGTAAAGTTGGTCAGAAATATTCTTAGGTCTTTGCCTAGTATATTTGACATGAAGGTCACAATAATTGAAGAAGCTCAAGACATCAACAATATGAGAGTTGATGAACTTATTGGGTCACTTCAAACATTTGAATTGGCTGTTGGTGACAAGGCTGAGAAAAAGAACAAAAGCATAGATTTTGTATCCAATGCTGAAGACGATAAAGGTCAAGCTGAGCTAGAGACCGATGATGATCTGTCTAATACCATTGTTATACTTTAGAAGCAATTAAATAAGGTATTAAAAAGATTGGACAAAAGATGGAGACCAGATGTCAAGAACATCACATATGACATTAGTAACAACATTGAATCTCAGAAGAAAACAAGATCAGAAGAGAAGTCAAGTCAAAGAAGAGGCATTAAATATTTTGAATGTGAAGGATATGGTCATATTAGACCTGAATGTCTCAACTTCCTCAAGAAATAGCAGAAGAGTTTCACTGCATCTTGGTCTCATGATGATAAGTCAGAAGATGAAGATAATCATGAGACTATAAAACTTGTGTTGGCTCTATCTAGAAGATGGGCATATTATGATACGGTGGCCAGAATCGGGACGGGTTTTTCAGGAATGCTGGTTTGCATTTTGCGTTTGTGTTTGCAAAATGTCGCGATAAGCAAGAGTCGCCACCGAATTTTATTTTATCCAACAAGAAAGGAAAAAAGCACAAAAAAAAATCCTTTTTCGATATATTTCTGAGTACGGGGGGTAGATTATAGAAAGGGAAGGTATTAACACCCTTTCTATCCGTAGTTATCTACGGGCTCTTAGGTACTTGCTCATCATTTTCAAAATTGTTTTCTTTGTGTTTGTATGCTTTGAAAAGTTTTTGTTTTGACTTCGACTTAACTCTTGCTTCTGTCTTCAAGAGTGTAATGAAGTGTTTTTGAAAACTTTGTTTCTAAAGGAGTGTAAGTGTGAAAAGTTTGTTTTGTTTGAGCAAGTACTTAAGAGCTAATCTACCTACTCGAAAAAAGAATCGTTCTGTATTTGTTTCCTTTAGACAATGTTATCCCACTATTAGTGAGTAGGTAACACCGTCGTTGGAATTTTGAGGGTCAATTCGAAAGGGACGTACGGTCACTAAAGCAATGTTAGGACGTCTTAGTAATAACCCTAATGTCTTATATCATTTATCCGAGGCGACAATATCTGAGGCAACCTTTCCGAGGCAACTTTGATCTTTGGACAAAAGGACGACCACTAAAGTATCCTATACTCAATGACCGTTTACCGAAGGAAACCAAGTGGGAGTGTACCCTAGGAGTGCGCATGTGCAAGTGATTCAGTTTCAGATTTATTATCTTTGCACATTTTAGGGTTATCTAACTGTTTTAAAGTTTAACATACATTCTTGTCATGCATCCCTATATCATACATCTAACAGTTTATATTTTTACGGAATTTAAAGTGCGAAAATTAAACTAAGCTATTACAAGGCTTCAGGTATTTACATAGCCAAAAACAAACCCTTTGAAAATAAAGCGATAAATGGGAATAAACGTCCTAATTAAACTATTACAAACTGTAGGCAGTTACATCAATATGATAAATAATAAAAATGAAGCGCGCGAGAAAGAAATAAGATCGGGAAGAAATTAAGGTTTTGACCCTTCTAACCTAATCAAAAGAAAAATGTTTTTTGTTCTTTTTAATTATTTTTAAGAAAAAAAGATTAGGTTTCAAAATTAAATATACAAATAACTAGTTTAATTAAATTAATTAATAAAAATAATTACATGACCTATTTTGGTTTTTTTGGTTATTTTAAGAAAAATAAAATGTAATTAAGTTAGAAATAAAATCCTAATTTTCTAATTAATTATAAGTTATTTACAAAAAAAATTAAAGTTTTACCTAAAATTAAATCTAATTAAATTAATAAATTTATTGATAAAAAATATACCTAAATCTAATTGGTGAAAAATATTTTTATGATTTTTTTTTATAAAAGAAAATAATTAATTTGTTAGTAAAGTAAAATAAATAAATTAATTAAAATAAAACAAATATAAAAAAAAGATAAAGAAGAGATATTGGGCCTGTAATTAGGGGGTGCAAGAAGCAGAATTCTGGACCCAAAGATGGAAGTCCACGCTGACTTCTTGGATCCAGTGTGTTGTGTTGACTAGACTTCATGATGCACCTTCAGATGATGGCCATCAGATTTGGCCATCTAGAGATCTAAGGGCTAGATCTTGAGAGTCTATGGTAGTCCCTTAATTTGTAAATGCGCTGGATCCTGAAAAGAAAAATATCAAAGAGAAATTGGGGGACCTGGGATTCGAACCCAGGTCCTGAAGCATTATCCAACGCTGTACTTACCAACTGCGCCACTTGTTCTTTTTGTATATCAAATAAATAATAATGATAATATGGAAAACAAAGTGGGTTAGTGGAGATCAAAGAAAACACGCAACAGATTCAAATATGCCAATGGAAAGGTGACACACAGGCGTCTTCAACCTTGCACCGTTTGTAAAACTGAAACACTTTTACCTACGGACGTTTGTCCGTCACTACAAACAGAGTTCGTTCCAAAATCCTCCATGAGCAATATAAATGACATCTAATTCCATGGTTGGATTCGTCTTGTCCTCCTAAACATGATGGTACCATTCATGAAGGCTAATTTTACCTGCAAGCAAAAACCCTAAAACGGAATCCAAAAACCTAACAATGGCAGTTCACGATTCAGTCCATGAAAATGCAATTGGGTATTATAGAAAGCTTGCAATTGTCATGGTGAACAAGAATCTATGATTATATTATGCTGAATGTGCAAGAATTATGCAAACAGAATTCAAGAAAAGGTGGGTGTCGTGAATGCCTTACAGTGCGTTATAGGGCTTGGAAATGCTTGATTTCGATTGCTTTCGCTTGCTGGGAATCTCAGGAAGTGATTGAGATAGCTAGGATGCCTTGAGGATGCTTGGGAACAATGAATTTGATCCAGCACTTTTGTTGTGATTTTTCAAGTTTGGTTCTCCTTGCTGCGCCTCCTTCCAACCTAGTTTTTGGGTCTGCACGCACTCTATATGTATTGAGGAATAGATTAGGGTTGATAACTGATCTCAATCTTCCTCCATCAATGAATTGGATCTTGATTTGATACACCTTAAAAATCTTTCCAAAAATGGCCTAATTCAATCTTTTTGTACACACCATGCCTTGATACGAATTTGACCTGATGCTAGCTGGACATTAAGACCTGAATCATGTAAAAAATCTTTAGTTTTCAATACTTTGGATTTTATATGATTTATTTTGATTAAAATTGATTTAAATCAAATAAAAATCAAAATAAATAATAATAACATGATAATGACAAGTGGCAAGGGATAGAGCTCGTGGACTATGTTTCCAACTCAAAACAAGTGAAAAAGATTGGGCCCATTTGGCAAAAATTGAAGTTTTAGGCATAGTTGACTTTTGGCAATTTTGCAAAAAAGGTCAACTTCACCAATGCATAACTTCCTCAATTTTGACTCTTTGGAGGTGTTCTTGGACTTTTTATAAATCTTGAGATGTCCTCTAATCAACCCTTTTGGTCTCATCTAAATTTGATATTCCATTCTCATGTATGAAGCTTTGACAAAAAAGGTGTTTTTGTTGACTTTTCAAAATGACCTATAATGTCCATATTCATAACTTCTTGTGAGTGCATATTTTGAACTTGGGAGATGAATATGGATTGTAGGGAATTGCATCCTCTTCAAAATGAGATTTGTATGGGTCATTTCTCATAAATCATGAGAAAGTTATGCTTGGTCAAAGTTGAGTTGACTTTTCCTGTAAAACCCTAATTTAGCAACTTTTGGTTCTTGATGAATTATGAGAAATCCTTGATGAATCATGATTAACCCTTGATCAAATGATGAAATATACTTCAAAATGAGGATGTTGACCAAAAATCTTGAAGTTTGACTGTATGTGGGCCACAGTTGACTTTTGCCCTAGCACAGTCGATTTTTAGGCCTTTGAGCAATTGATTGAGCAAATTTCCTCTGTAGGGCTTGAAACTTGACATGGATGTTCTTGAAAACATATTGGTACAATGTTGAGCATTTGGGGTCTCTTGGACTCAAGTATCTTGATGCAACATGAAACTCTAATTTGAGGTAGACTGCCTTAGGAGAGAGCTTGTCTGGCCAACCCTTGGACTACCTTGAGTAACTTGGGGATCTTTCTTGAAATGTTTTGAGGAATATGGGAGGGCAAATTTTGGGGTACAAAACATATAAATTTTAAGCTTGTGATGGGAATGATCTTTATGAAGATCTGGATGTGTTCTACAAGGATACTTGTGACATATGTGAAGAAAGCCTCAAGAAAGAGGAAGAGAAAATGAAGATCTTTGTTGATTTGGAAAATGAAAGGAAGCAACTCTTAAGTACTGTTTCTCATTTACAAAGTAAGGTAGCATGTTTAAACTCCAAGCTTGTTAACTTGACTGATTCCATAAATATGGTGAAAGAGGATGAAGATACCAAAGTTCATTATCAATCTGATAATAAACTAAAGAGAATGTCATAAGAAAAGTTCTTTCCTTCTGAGAAGGAGAAAAAGATCAACATATCCAAACACATGTTACAACATCCTAGTAGATATTATGAATCTTTTAATCAATCTCAATCTACTTGGAGGTGTCACAACTGTGGTGGGTCTGGTCATATAAAACCTTTTTGTTTTAAACTATATGGAGATAAAAAATCTTCACTTTGTTCCAATGAAAATAAAATGAGCAAGAAGAGATGTGTTGAAAATAAGGATATTAATCTTATAGCTCATACTTCCTTGAGAGACTCAACTAATGAAGACCAGTACTTTAACAGTGGATGATCTAGACATATGACAGGGGTCCAGAAGATGTTGGTGGATGTCAAGCCTCATCCCACAGGTTTTGTTAGATTTGGTGATGGGTTTAATGGAGAAATCAAATGAGTTAGAAAACTGATGTGTGATGGCTATCCCATGTTAGAAGATGTGATATTTGTCAAAGGATTGGTTTCCAATATTATTAGCATTAGTCAACTATGTGACCAAGGTTTGTTAGTCAACTTCTCAAAATCAGAATGTCTGGTAAAAAAATGAGAAAGAAGCTATTATAATGAAAGGCATAAGGTCCAAAGACAACTACTATTTGTTGGAATTTCAAATAATTGCTTACTCTTCCACATGTTCAACAACCAATGAGGATGAAGTGAATCTATGGCACTAGAAACTTGGGCATCTTCATTTAAAAAGAATGAAGGAAGTCATATCTGAAAGAGCCATTAGAGATATGCCAAAGCTCAAGATTGAAGAAGGAGAAGTCTGTGATAAACGTGAAAGTAAAAAGCAAATCATGATGTTACACCCAATGTTACAACATCAGACTACTTCCAAAGTTTTGGTACTTCTTCATATGGATGTAATGGGACCATTATAGATATACAACCTAGGAGGAAAAAGGTATGTCTTTATGGTTGTAGATGACTTTTATGGATATACTTGGATGGATTTTCTTAGAGAAAAATCAAACACTTTTGAAGTTTTCAAAGGTCTGCGTCAAAGTGTTCAAGAGGAGAAAATGAGTGTGATTGTCAAAATCAAAGTCACAATGACAAGGAGTTTATGAATGAAAATTTTCTGAACTTTATGATTTTGAAGGAATAAGCCATGAGTTATCTTATTCCTAGAAAACTCAAGGATATGGAGTTGTTGAGCAAAAAACTAGAGCCATACAAGAGTCAGCCAGAGTCTTGCTTAGTTCTAAGCAATTGCCTGAGTTTTAGGCTGAAGCTATGAATACTGCATGCTATATTCATAACAGGGTCACCTTGAAAGGAGGTACTGTCACTACTCCCTATGAGCTATGGAAAGGAAGGAAACCTAAAGTCAAATACTTTCATTTATTTGGAAGTAAATGCCAGATCTTTGCTGATAAAGATCAAGTGGACAAGAAGGATCCCATGGGGGTGAAGGGATATTTATGGGTTACTCTTCAAGAAGAATATCTTACAGAGTTTATAACTCCAGAACTGGAATGAAAATGTAATCTATCAAGATGAAAATTTATGATTCAATTATTAAAGAAAAGATGAATGTTAGAGATGATGTTGGAACATCATATGTGCAAACTGATGGAGCACTAAGGGAGGAGATTTGTGAATTCACAAACATTGAGTCAGTGAATTCTTAATCTAACACAGGTCTATCTACTGAAGGATAGGTAAAACATCAGTGAATTTAAACAAAAGGTAGCAAATACAAATGAATATGTTTCCTTGAGAGAAACAAGAAAAAGTTTCTCTGATCTTGTGTAAAAGAGATGTGATGTCAAGAAAGTTGTCATGACATTTTATAGTGAAGATTTGAATTCTTTCAGATATCTCATTCAACATGGCTAGAGAAAGGACCTTGGTAGTTGTAAGCAAATGATCAAGAATCTTGTTGAAGGAAAGGATGACACTCTAGAGAATATGGACAACAAGAAACAACTTGAAGTTATAAAAAATAATGGGATTGGAACTTGTACTATCAAGGATTTATAAAAATTACAGATATGGAGAAATGCAACTAATAACGCATCTTTCCTCTATACTCTGAGGCATGACATGTCTGGACAAATTGCTATTGAGAAGGGATGTAAGAAAGGTATCTGCAAGACAGTATGGCTGGCTACAACAATGAGGAATGTAGAAAGCTCTTTGAAAGGGACAGGAAGCTCTTTGACAGAGGAAAGATGTAACACCCCAAAAATCTAGATTAATTATTTAATTAATTTAGTATGAATATCGGTGATTATTGGTGAATATATGAACTATGGTAAATTAGTCAATGCGGTGTATTTATATGAGTTGATAGATTTTATGATGTGATGTGATGCGTTTGTTGATGATGAGATGTCTTAGAAATTATAGAAGCTGAAGTCTTAAGGGTGTATGACCGAATACATAGAACCATGGAAGTATGGTGAGAAGACTAGTAATCATTTTATTATTATTATTATTATTATTATTATTATTATTATTATTATTATTATTATTATTATTATTATTATTATTATTATTATTATTATTATAGATACAAGTTATTTATAATATTAGTAATTAAATAATTAATTAAAAATAAGGAAAGGCAATATGGGGTTATTGATATTAGGGGTCTAAAGAGATAAAGAGAATCGTTATTCTCAATCGATCTTAGAAACCAGAGAAGAGGGAAAAGAGCACTTTTGGGAAAAAATGAGAAAAGGAAGAACCTATGGCTAAAGGGAAGACTCTATTGGAGAATGTAAGAGAACTCAAAACCTAAGGTAAGGGTGAGATTCTAACTCTATAAGAGTTTGTATGATGATGGGTTATGGTAGAGTTAGGTTATGTAATTATATGTTCATCTTTGTGAGAATTGGGTATTTTATGTGATTTATCTATGTGACAATTGTTGATGATGAATGAGTGTGAAATTCTTGCATTTGATGTTGTATAAATGAAGTTGATTGATGGGTTATGTTTGGGTGTAATTGTTATAACAATAATTTTTTATTTGGATGAAAGAATCACTTAATTTAAGTGCTGAATTATGTTTTTGTCTGAATTAAAATGGTTGGTGTAATACGGTGGAAGAACTGACTTGGGTGTTTTGCGTTTTATCGCAATTGTTGCAGATAGCAAGAGTCGCCACCGACTTTTCTTTTATTCAATAAAGGAAATGGTGAAAAGAACAAGAAAGACCTTTTGAGAATTTTCTTGAGTTTGGGGGGTAGGTTATGAAAAGGGAAGGTCTTAGCACCCTTTTCATCCGTAGTTATCTACGGGCTTTTAGTTGCTATCTCACTTTGAAATGTTTTGTAAAATTTTGAAAGTATTTTTGAAAAGTATCTCCATTTAGGTGAACTTTGTAATGATTCTCGTCTCTATAAGAATGTATACAAAGTGTTGACTTTTGAAAATATTTCATGAAAGTGGTGGTGTGTTTGAAAGATGTTTGTTTTGAAATGTTTGTGAGAAAGCAACTACGAGCTTTCTACCTACTCAAAAGAAGTCTTCGTTCTTTTCCTCCTCCTTTAGATAGTGTTATCTCACCATTAGTTAATAAGAAACCTTATCATTGGATGTGAAGGGACAAGCGTAGGTTATCATACAGTCATAGAAGGCAACATTGTAGGATACCTTAGAAATTTGTTTGTAAGGGTCTAAGATCGTTTATCAAAGGCAACATCGAAGGATCATCGAGGGACTACGATCTTGTAATCGATGGTCTTTGCTAAAGTATCCCACGTTCAAGGGACATGACTTTTTTGATCTAAGACAACAAGTGTGGGTTATCCCTAGAGGTGTTAGTATGCAAGGTGTGTTGTTTTCATGCATTTTATCTTGAATTAGGGTTGTCCACATGTTTGGTTTTAAGTCTTGTCATGCACACTCTAATTACTACCAATAATATGGAAAGCGATAAATTGAGGAAACTTAAAGTTCTACGCTATTACATCATTTTAGGGGATGAGGATACAAATTTCAAATGAGAATGAAAGAAATTAAAACCTAATTACTATTACAACCATATTGAATAATACAAAATAAAATGTACAAGAATATAAAGATAGTGTAAAAGAGGAGAAAAATTGTTCTTTATGGGTTTTGGTAAAAAAAGGGTTTGAACCTAATTAGTAAAATTAAAAGAAAAAAAACTAATTAATTAACTTCCTAATTCTAAGTTAATTTAATTAGAAGAGAAAATTAAAATAAAACTAAGTCTAAATTAATTTTAATTAATTTAACAAAGAAGATATTTTTTAGGGTTTTTGTTTAAAAGAAGTGAAATAAAAATAAAAATATAAATATTTAGTCTAAGTATTTAATAAAAAAGTACATTGTATTTTTTTTTAATAATAATAATAATAAAAGAAAGGAAAACAAAATAAGATAAAAATATATAAATTAGAAGTCAGGGGTCTGAAAATGAATTAGGAGGTTAATAAGTAAAAAAAAAAAATTTGTTGACTTAGGCTCAAACAGATTTTTTGTATAATCAAAAAATAAAAAGCAATGGACTAGCGTGTGTGAAGCATTCAGGGGGTATGAAGAATAAAAATGATCAGGTCCATTACTGAAGAGCCCAGGCGCACTTATGTGCAAAAAGAAACAAGGAAATATTGTAAAAAATGCCAAAAGGTTTCGCTGGGGATCGAACCCAAGACCTTCAATAGTAATGCCTTACGCGCGCGCTTCTTGCCACTAGGGTGGCTGTTTCATCCAGTATAGAAACAAGTTGCAATAAATATAAGATAAAACAAGTCCATAACTGTACTTCATCTTCTTCCTCGCGCCAGCCATAACTCTGTAACTTTCTCAACTCTCAACCATTCTCAAAAGTATGAACATCAAACTTGTTAGAAATTTCACCATAATTTCAAATATATAAATAACTTAAGCAATGGATCAAAGATGAGCACGGATTTTAAATGGTACCAAATTTAACCTAATTTTTTCATAAAGTTCAGGCTCAAAATTCTCACTGCTCAGGCAACAAAAATGAATTCTAAGGACATGGTTAGTTTTAGGGCTATGATGTCTACATTTTATCTTTTAAAATGGAAGCCAAATGATGCTTGTATGAGGAGTTAGAATTCCAGAAATCTCACCTTGCAGATGGAGATTGTGTTTTGAGTTAGAGCTCACTTCAAGGTGCTGCAATGATCTGGTTAGCTTCCTTGAACCTCTAGGAAGCTAATGTAATGCTTAGCTTGATTTGAGAGTGCCTACTGGAGAAGTCAAGTTGCGGATGTGCAAAGTGAGGTTTGGACAATGGTGATGGAGGTGTTATAGCTATGAAATAGGTAGGGGATGAGTTATATTTGATGTAAGGAAGCTTTAGGATTGATTCGGAGAAGAAACGAACGAGTGGTTTATGAGATGGAAATTCTTGGGCAGAAATGATAAGTTATGGTGTTTTTAGAGAAATTTCTGGTTTGAGGGAGTTTGAGGGAGTTTCAAGGCTTCTAATTTCATATGGTAAGTTGCATAATAGTGTCTTAATTTATAGGAAAAGGTTTGGAGGCTTGAGGTGGTCAGAATCACAAGATCACATGTTTATGGATTTTGACTTATTTTTGAAATAAGCTTGACAAACATTATTCCAAGGCAAGGTACATGGCTTGTAGGGGGGCTAGAAAACTTTAAACATGTTTATTTTACTTTGTAGAGGATTCTTGTGCATAAAGAACAAGTGCAATGCGCAAGACAAGTTGACTTTGTGATTAAAGCCACTTTACTAGAATGGCAATGTTACTTTGTGCAATTAATGGAAATGCAACTTGGATAAGGGCTCAAATGCTTGGACAATGGCTCTATCAGTTGTGTAATCAATTAATTATGGAGTGAAACATAACTTAGAAGCCTACAAAGTGAATTTATGCAGCATAGGCTAGGTTTTTTCTCAAGTGTTTATCACAAAAATGCCTTGTCATTCAAGAATGGATGCCCAACTTCCTCTCTTCAATTCTCTTAGCTCAAAAATGATCTCTTCAAGTTCTGGGACATGTTGAAAAGATTGAAACATCCTCCACAACTTTCATGTTTTCCATTTTTTCTAAATCAAATTGGAGTTATATGAAAAGTGGCTAAGAAGTTGGGACAGAAAATCTGCCTAAACTAGGTCAAAATTTCACCAAGTGTTTAAGAAAAAGTGCATGACTTCATGGGCCTATAACTTAAAATTAAAGCATTTTTTAGATATGAGCCCTCTAATACAAAGTTGTAGATTTCATCAATATCTATAACTTTCATGTTGAGAGTTTTAATTGAATCATCTTGGATCTTGGTGAAAAATTGGCATGAAGTAGTGAAATTACCATGTACAAAAACACTTGGAAAAAATTCTAAGTCTTGAAAAGTTTGACTTTTCAAATTGAATTTTGACTTTCTTGATTTCTTGATGATAAATATTCATATTTTTGAATGTCTTGATGAATCTTGACTTTTGAAACTCAATTTTGATCAAAAAGTCAAAGTTTGACTTTTGGTGTATCAGTTGACCAAATTCCATCTATCAATTGTTTGATCTTGAGAGGTGAATTGAGTCATGCAATTAGGTCAAAATGATGTACTTGAATTGAAATCATGTTTCAAACCAATAAGTCAGGTATTAGCTCAAAAGTCAAAAATCAGTCATTGTAGTCAAAAACCCTAATTTTGACCATTTTGCCCTTTTGATGATTTACACACTTTTATTGAGGAACTGTGATCCAAACTTGATCAATTGATGAATATGACTTCAAATTGTTGATATTGGTAAAAAAATTTGAAGTTTGACTGTAAGTTGACCATAATTGACTTTTTAACCAATACAACTATTTTTTAGTCATCTGATCAATTGACTGAGTAAAATTGTGATTTAAGACTTGAAACTTGACATGAGTATTCTTTAAGGTCTATAATGATCCATGAAAGTCACTTGAGAAGGTGGTTTGACCTAGTCAACACTTGTGCAAACTTGATCTATTTGAAGATCTTGTGAGAAATGTCTTGAGAAAAGAGAGGAAAATTTTTAGGATACAACAGTTGGTATTGAGGTATGAATGTTGCAAGTTCAATTATAAACATTAACGGTATAGTAGGTGAAAGTTAGACATGTTTACTGGACAAACAAGTGTTTTCGTAACATAAAAATCTATTTTTTTTTATTCTGGAATAGTGGGTGTCATCTACCATATATAGGTACCTGATTACCATTCGAAAAATAACATTTTTGGATGTCTTGACAGGGGATAACAGATTAACATATATGGATACCTGGGTACCCTACTGAAACTGACAAATTCTTGAAAATCTTTGAAAATTCATAACTTTTGACTCGAGTGTCCGTTTGACGCACCGTT
The DNA here is from genome assembly GCA_948472305.1 of Vicia faba. Lineage (NCBI taxonomy): Eukaryota > Viridiplantae > Streptophyta > Magnoliopsida > Fabales > Fabaceae > Vicia > Vicia faba. The sequence goes on from OX451736.1 coordinate 595,569,186, forward strand.
TGAACCTACAAAAAGCTAAAAATATTTTCTACTCAATAAAAATGATTTGAAAACAGTATGAGATGATTTTATTTATTTTGTCTCGCTCCAATGTTGTGTTATGATTCCGAAGTTGCGAATATGACGATGAAATTGAAGAGATTTCATAATGTAGTGATGTGTGACGATGTATGAACAGTGATGTGTGATTAACAAGCTGTATTGGCTTTTTTTGTTGATGTGTGATGTGTCATTACATAAGCTATTGTAGCATAGTAGTGTTGCATGCATGTTCATAAGTGACAATGCGGCATGTAACTCGTAAAATTGTGATGAGTAAGAATGATAAATGCGAGGCATGTTGTTGCATGATATTGTCTCATGCATTTATAAAGTGAAGGCATGTATTGGCGAGCGAAGGCCTGTATTGGCAAGTGAAGTTGGTTTCCCTAAGTTGGAATTATTAAGATGAGGGTTTTACCCTATTACGATGGCCTGTATTGGCATTATAAAGTTGCTGCCCCGAGTTGGCATTATTAAGTTGAGGGTTTTACCCTATTGGTACCACATGCATTTTGCATCAGTGTTAGTCGCATTGCATATTGTTGAATTGTTAATACGGTGATGATGTTGAATTGACAGTTGTTGATACAATGATAATGTTGAGTAGCATATTATGGATATAATGATGAAGTTTAGTTATATGTTTGAATTATGTTGTATGATGGATGATGATAGTTAAGTGTGTATCTGTTTAATTGCTATGAACTATAATTGGTGATTTTAGGCTGAAATATTATATGATATATCTGTCGTATATTCATTATCATATATTCGTTTATATTGTTATGATATCTCACCCCTTCTGTTTGAATGTTGCCTTCACGTGGATAATGTGAAGGTGACGAAGATTAGAGTAGTTTGAGGTATGGAGTTGTGCCTCATGGTGTGTAGATTGATTCGGGTCTTGCTCTAGTACATAACACCAGGGATAAACGTTTGTTTTTCTTATTTAGTCATTGTTGTCTTTGAAAGATTATGAGAGTATTATAACTCTTTTTTTTATAAAATTGATGAGATGTTGTTTATGGATTGTTAGAGTTGTTGACCAATTATATTTTAGATTGTTTTCGTTGCATTAATAAAGTGAAGTCGAGTACCATGATGATTATGATGATGGTTCATTCGAAAATAATTTGTTAGGTATCCATTTGTTAATGTTTGAGCAATTTTTGAGATGATGAAATGTGACATCCTATTTTGATGTTGATTGGAAATTTGTAATTTACTTTGATTTCATTTAATTATTCGATGGGGAAAATATGGTGTTACAAATTGGTATCAGAGCAGGTCGGCCCGTCCGGTCAAGTTGTCTAATGTTGTTTGTTCCTTAGTACGGGACAAGTGTGTGAAACACTGTCAGTGCTTGCTTGCTTTTCTAATCACTTGTTTTTAGGAGTGGGATTGAAACAAGTGTGGGAGAATCTTGTTATTCTCTGAGATGGTTCAAGTGTGAATAGGTTGTTTAGTATGTCGTGAAGTGCATGGGTGCCGATGTTGGTGCTGCTGTGTTGTTTTTCCAACTTTGAAGGAAGCACAAATTCAAGATTTACTCCTAGCAGTCGGGTCAGAGTGTCCTTGAACGGTAATGATCATGTACTTATGTTGTTCGCGTCTCTAGAAATAAAGGGCAACGTTATGACTAATGATATACCAGTTGTGCGTTGGTCCTAATGTTTTTCTGAGGATGATTGTGACTTGTCGTTAAAGTGAGATGTTGGATTGACTTAATGTTATCCTTGGAGTGGATTGTCTGAAGTGAAACCAAGTGATTACGAATTAATTTGATGAGTTGACTCATATTCTTATGCCATAGGGTATCTGTTAAGCAAAGTAGGATGACTTTTAGACGATGAATCTCAGATGATTGCAATGTTTCAGCACTGTCGGTTGATTGTGAAGTTGTCAATGTTGAGTTAACATTGTGTGTGATGTCGATGTTTTGAATGGTGATAGAGTGATGAATTGATGTAAATTTTATGTTGGAATCACATATGTGATATGTTGCTGATGTTGTTGGAGGGTTGTGGATCGCGAGTCAGAGACAAAATTCGAAGATATTAGTAGCCTTGTGAAAAGAGTTGGAATTTTGATGTTTTGGAAACTGAATTTTGAAGAAAGTAACGACTCTCTCGAGTTATGAGAAGAATGGAGTTTCAGATATATCTTGAAATGGATTTTGTACACATAAAATGACAAAAAAATGCTTATGTTCCGCCAGTACCCGGTTACCATATATGGGTATCCGAGTACCTTGCGATGATTTCAAAAATTCATAACTTGAGTTCTGGACATCCGATTTGATTTCCGTTTGAATCGCTAGAAAGATAACTTGTTGAAATTTGTTTTAAAAATGGTTCCAACACCTGGAAGTAATTTATTTGTAACGTGATGATGTTGGATGAGAGGAGAAATTTGATGTTGATCTCATGCTTGGTACCAGACTTGTTCCTATGGCACCATACAGGATGTCAGTCCAAAATTTGGGAGAATTGGAGAAGTTATTAGAAGATGTATGAAGAAATAGATTTGTAAAACTGAATGTATCATTTTGGGAGCTTTGATGTCATTATTTAAGGGAAAAGAAAGTAATATGAAATTGTATGTGGGTTACCGATAACTGATTAAAATAGTGGTTGAGGTTACATATCTACTTCAGATGATTGACGATTGGATGAACCAAATAGTAGACGAGTATGTTCTTTGTATAATTGAATCGGGGTTAGATTATCTTCAGATACAGATGAAGAGTGAGGATAGTTAGAGTACAACTTTTAGAAATCAGTTAAGTTATTTTGGATAATTGAATAAATTTGTTGCAGTGTTTCTTAAGGGAATTTTGGTTTAGTCTGAGTCAGAAAAAGGAAATGTTGAATTTCGTGACTCAAATTACGGTGTCGGAAGGGAAGGAAATGTATGTTAGGAGGCCAGGATGTAGATCATGATTTGAAGAGGTGAGTTTTCTTGAACATGCTATTTCAAATGAAGATATTTGTGGAATCTATTCAAATTAAATAGAGGTTTATATCGAGAGACTCTAAAATTGGTTATAAGACTAGAAGTTTTCATGAATTAACTGGTTATTATCGCAGCTTGCTTGAGATGAGGTCAAGTGAGATAAGTTGTTAGTGAATGAATTAAGGGAATTAAATGTTTGACATTAGTAAAGATGTGAATGTATTAGATAAGTGCATAGAGATGCAACCTATGTCGATTAAGAATGATTAGAGTGGTGGTGGCGTTGAGATCGTGATTAGAATGAGATCCAAATGCGAGATTAAAGTAAAGAGTAAGGATTCATTGATGTGGTCAAAATCTTCTAACTGGATAAAGACTTATTTTGGAATGAGACAATTTGGATTATACTTGGTGTAGTAGTTTTCCTGTATTAGAATATACTTAGCAATTATGTTGTGCCGCGTGCACATAAGGGAGACTATGAAATGGAGTTGTGGCATTTATGTATCATTGACGAGGTAGAAATGAAGGAAATTAAGAAAAATGTTGGTAAGCCTTAGAGAGATTGTTGGAAATTATGCTCAGGTAACCTTGAGCACAAGGTGAAAGATGCCATTATAGTTGGGTAACAATGATTTATGCCACCGTTATGGTTGTCGACTACCTATTGACAAATTGAGGAACTGATCACCCTTAATCTCTTGTTGATAGTAAACATGATCTTAATGGATGGTATAGATGTGTCTTACTAGCTTGATGGTGTGTAAAGTGATTGACGTTTTATCAAGAGGATAATTGTTCACTATTTTGTGTAAACCTAATGCAAAAAGTGGCTATGAAAGAGTTGAGATTTATTAAGCAGTTTAGAGACTTGAGTTGGTATGCAAGCTAACACTGCAGAGTAGATGGTTGAGGATGTCGAAAAGTGAACATTGATTTTCTGGTGGTTACTAAGGAGAGTCTGAAGATAGATTTTAAATTTGTAGATCTGATGGTTGGTGGAAATCAAAATGAAGACATGACTTAAGATAGATGATCAGAGTAGCACAGTGGAAGTGTAGTGTGACGCAGTTTGTTACGCAAGTATGACTTTGGAGTCAAATATTAAACATTAGAAGTTGTAGGATAATGAAAACTATTTGACATTCCATGATGGAATTGTTAGGTGAAAGGTTACCTATATTATTCGTGTTATCACTATGTCAATAGATGTATTGAATTGCATGATCAATTTTTTGGATATAGCATGGTGGCACTAAGGTTATGTTAATGTTCTTAGGACGGTATTGTTGTGTGATGTAATAATTAAAACGGTGTTCATGTCATGAAACTTTGCGTCCTTAAGTTATGTTGTTGTGTCGTTCCCTAGGGAAAGGACTCGAGAGTGAGCATATTTTTCCTTATGAAGAGAAATTAGAGAAGCGTTATTTATAGTGACTGAAAAGACCTCGTTGTGTTTCGGTTCAAGCGCGAATAATATCATAAAGTAAAAGATCTTGTATCGTAGGGTGATGGGACAAGGAGAAAAATGGATATGTGCATTCATAACTCGGTAGTAATGTATCTCGTTGGAATGTTGTAGTTGACGATATATAATGTTGGATATTAGTATTCGAAATATTTCGAAACATGACATTGGAGCTGTATGGTGGTGTTGTAACCAAAATTTTCCCTCCCACTATTAAAGAATATTCTCCTAGGGTTTTCATTTGCTCAAGGTTGCTCAAGAATTGATCAGACAAATTCTTCTTCTAAGCAATAGACTTGCAACTAGGGTTTCACTTTTCAAAAGAAAGATTGGGTTTCTAAAGCCTCAAGTAGATTTCATGGTTCCTCACATGTCTCAAGGAATTCTCGTTCCAAATTTCAAGCCTTTCATCACAAGTTTGCTCAGTCAATTGCTCAGATGACTAAAAATCAACTATATTGGACAAAAAGTCAACTATGATCAACATACAGTCAAACTTCAAGATTTTTGGTCAACATCAAGATTTTTAAGTCATATTCATCATTTTATCAAGGTTTGATCACGATTCATCAAGAAAACTCCCAAATCATCAAAAGTCAAAAGTTGCCAAATTAGGGTTTTCTTAAGGAGAAGTCAACTGAACTTTGACCAAGCATAACTTTCACATGATTCATCAGATTTTCTTAACCAAATCTCATTTTGAAGGAAATTATATTCTCTACAACTTTGTCCCTCTAAGCTCAAGTCCAAAAAATGTTTCATTTGAGAGATATGGGCCAAAACATTATATGTCATTTCAAAAGTCAACAAAAAGACACTTTTTATCAAGGCAACTTACATCAAGATGAATCTTCAAATGCAAAAATGATCAACATAAAGATTGTAAATGACATCTTGATATTTCCAAAAATTCAATGATCATCTTCAAATGATAAAAATTGAGAGAGTTATAACTAGTGCAAGTTGGAAAATTTTAAGCAAATGCATGAAACAAAAATTGAGCAAACTTGAATTTTTGGGCTATTGGGCTTGTGATTCAAGGTCCAAACATATTTTTCAGCTTATAATGAACCTCACATCTTACTCATGCACCCCTTGAACTTTTATTCTATTTATTTTGATTTTTATTCATTATTAATTCAAAATAAATAAGATAAAAAACAAGGCTTTTCATATCAAGTCAAAGCCCATGTTTGGCTGACCTAATCTCATCCTTATATATTCTCTGCATTCATACAAACCCTCACACGAAACCCTTGTGCAAGAACCTCTTCCAAAAATCTCAAAAATCATTCAAGCTAGGGCAACTCGAAACCCTAGTTTGCAGCCCTCCTCACACCAAACCAATTGTTCCAAACAACCTCTGAAGTGTTGTAGGGTAAGATTGAACCATTTGCAACGATCCAAGGGGCCTGAAACACCACTGCATGCATCACCGATTTACCTTATTGCATGAATTTTGTATTTTTGTTTCCTTTGAATTTTAATGCCTACTAACTTTACTAACGTGTTCATGAGGTATACAAATGTAGGAGTAACCCAAAGCACGATCCCCATAATGGTCAAATCATGAACCACCATGTTCATACAGATTTGCATTATTTTTGTCAAAGGTCAAGAACTAGCGTGATTCAGCCCAAACCAACCGTTCCATTGAATTCGCCGGCCTTGATTTAGGGGGGTAGGGTCCCTCTGGATCTCTAATATGTGTTTGTTTTGCAGAAACGAAAAAAAGATCTACCGGAGAAGACGACCGGAGCTAGGGCTTCGACGCCTCTTCGATCCAGGGAATTGATTTTATATTATATATTTTGTTTCGCTAATAATAATGGATGTATCACCACCCCAGTGGTTAAAGCGCATGCGCTAAGGAATTATTATACCAGGGCACGAGTTCGATCCCTGTCTTTTGGTGTTTTGATTTGTTTTTCATATTTTTGTGTTTTGCATATTACATAGCGTGTTGGTTTCCCTTCTCAAACATAAGCGCGCGCTTGGTGCAGTGGTAAATCGGTTGGTAGAGGAAGCTAAGGGCGTGGGTTCAACACCCAGCCCTGGTAAGTTTGTGGTTTTCTCTATTTTTCTTACTCTTTTTCATTCTTTTCCCTTAAAAACCAAAACATAAACCTTTTTTTAACAAACCTAATTTTTTAAAAAACCTTTTTTATAAACCCTAATCAAATTAGGTTTTTAATTAATCAACCTTGGTTTTTTAATTAAAATTAATTAGACTTTTTTTAGATTTATTTAATCGTCAAAAACCTTTTTTCATCAAAAATTACTGAAAAAACATTTTTTGTTTTTATTCATACATTCTTTTTTTGCATGTGGTTTATTATTCTCGCATTTTTCATCATTATTATAACTGTTTCCCGGGATGTAATAGTAATTAAGGTTTACTTTCCCGCATTTTCCTACTTTTGTATCTGCCCTGAAGCGATGTAATAGCTTACGCTTTCCATTTCCTCCTTTATTTTTCGCACTTTACTGCTTTTCATTATTGTTATGTTTACTGCTTAGTAACTAGGTTTGTATGGAAATACTAAAACGAGACGATAGCTAACACTAACTCAAATATAAAAAAAACTGAACACAAATCACTTGCACCACTCACACCTCTAGGATAACCTCCCTTGTTGCCTCAGAAAAAACAGTCATGTCCCTCGAATGTGGGGACGCTTTAGCAAAGTCCCTTGAAAACAAATATCATAGTCCCTCGATGACCCTTTCGACGTTGCTTTCGGTAAATGATCTACTCCCTTACGAAAAATTTCTAAAGCGTCCCTACCAGTTGCCTTCGATGACTATATGATGACCCACGCCTGTCCCTTCACATCCAATGATAGGGATTCCTACCAACTAATGGTACGAATAACACTATCTAAAGGAGGAGGAAAAGTACAAGAACGATCTTGAGTAGGTAGACCGTTGTTAATCGCTTGCTCACAAATATTTCAAAACAAAATATTTCACAAACCCTTTCAAAGATATTTTCAAAACACATTCTTGAGGACCGATATAAGAATCATTACAAAGTTTCGCCTTACATTGGCAACTTTTCAAAATATTTTCAAACACACAAAGCAATTTTCAAAAGTGAGCTAAGCGATTAAGAGCCGTAGATAACAACGGATGAAAAGAGTGCTAATACTTTCCCTTTTCATAACCTACCCAACGAAATCAAAATTTGTCAAGGTATTTCCTATTCTTTTCATCCTTTCCTTATTGGATAAAAGAAAAGTCGACGACGACTCTTGCTATCCGCAACATTTACGATAAAACGCAAAACCAAGTCAATTATCCCACCGTATTACATGTGGGATGTGGAGTCGTATCCAGAGTTGTTCGCAATAGGTAATTTTCGAGGACAAAAATATTTTAAGTGGGGAAGAGTTGTACACCCCAAAAATCTAGATTAATCATTTAATTAATTTAGTATGAATGTTGGTGATTATATGAATTATGGCGAATTAGTCGATGCGGTGTATTTGTATGAGTTGGTAGATTTTATGATGTGATGTGATTCATTTTTTGATGATGAGATGTCTTAGAAATTATAGAAGCTGAGGTGTTAAGGGTGTATGACCGAAACCATAGAACCATGGGAGTGTGGTGCGAATACTAGTAATCATTTTATTATTATTACTATTATTATTATTATTATTGTTATTATTATTATTATAGATACAAGTTATTTATTATATTAGTAATTAAATAATTAATTAAAAATAAGGAAGGGAAATATTGGGTTATTGATATTAGGGGTCTAAAGAGATAGAGAGAATCATTATTCTCAATCGATCGTAGAAACCAGAGAAGAGGGAAAAAAAGCACTTTTGGGAGAAGAGGAGAAAAGGAAGAACCTCGGGCTAAATGGAAGACTCCATTGGAGAAGAGAAGAGAACTCAAAACCTAAGGTAAGGGTGGGGTTCTAACTCTATAAGGGCTTGTATGATGATGGGTTATGGTAGAGTTAAGTTATGTAATTATATGTTCATCTTTGTGAGAATTGGGTGTTTTATGTGATTTGTCAATGTGAAAATTCTTGATGATGAATGGGTATGAAATTCTTGCATTTGATGTTGTATAAATGAAGTTGATTGATAGGTGATGTTTGGGTGTAATTGCTATAACAATGATTTTTGATTTGGATCAAAGAATCACTTAATTTAAGTGCTTAATTGTGTTTTTGTGTGAATTGAAATGATTGGTATTGAGGTATGAATGTGGCAAGTTCAATTATAAATATTAACAATATAGTAGGTGGAAGTTAGACATGTTTATCGGACAAATAAGTGCTTTTCTTAACATAAAAATATGTTTTTTTTTATATTCTGGAATAATGGGAATCTGTTACCATATATGGGTACCCGGTTACCATTTGAAAAATAACATTTTTGGCTGTTTTGATAGGGGGTAAACGGTTACCATATATGGGTACCCGGGTACCCTACTGAAATAGGCAAATTCTTGAAAATCCTTGAAAATTCATAATCTTTTACTTGGATGTCCGTTTGACGTGCCGTTCGAACCTACAGAAAGCTAAAAATATTTTATACTCAATAAAAATGATTTGAAAACAATGTGATATGATTTTATGGATTTTGTCTCATTCCGATGTTGTGTTGTGATTGTGAAGTTGCAAATATGACGATGAAATTGAATAAATTTCATGATGTAGTGATGTGTGACGATGTATGAACAACGATGTGTGATTAGAGAGTTGAATTGGCTTGTTTTGTTGATGTGTGATGTTTCATTGCATAAGTTATTGTACCATAGTAGTGTTGCATGCATGTTCATAAGTGACGATGTGGCCTGTAATTGGCGAAATTGTGATGAGTAAGAATGATAAATGCAAGGTATGTTATTGGATGATAATGTCTCTTACATTCATAAAGTGAAGGCCTGTACTGGCGAGCGAAGTTGGTTGCTATAAGTTGGCATTATTAAGATGATGGTTTTTCCCTATTATGATGACTTGTATTGGCGTTATGAAGTTGCTTCCCCAAGTTGGAATTATTAAGTTAAGGGTTTTGCCCTTTTGGTACCACATGCATTTTGCATCAGTGTCATTCATATTGCATATTGTTGAATTGTTAATATGATGATGATATTGAATTTCCTGTTGTTGATATGATGATGATGTTGAGTTGCATATTATGGATATAACAATAAAGTTAAGTTGTATGCTTGAACTATGTTGTATGCTGGATGATGATAGTTAAGTGTGTATCTGTGTAATTGTTATGAACTATAATTGGTGATTATTAGGCTGAAATCTTACATGATATATCTGTCGTATATTCATTATCATATATTTGTTTATATTGTTATGATATCTTACCCCTTCTGTTTGAATGTTGCCTCCACGTGAGTAACACACAAATGACAAAGATTAGAGTAACTTGAGGTATAGAGTTGCGCCTCATGGTGCGTAAATCAAGTCAGGTCTTGCCCTGATACGTAACATCGGGGATGAACGTTTGTTTTGCTTATTTAGTCGTTATTGTCTTTGAAAGATTATGAGAGTATTATAACTCTTTTTAAAAAAATTGATGAGACGTTGTTTATGGATAGTTGGAGTTGTTGACCAACTATATTTTAGATTGTTTTCATTGCATTAATAAAGTGAAGTCGAATACCATGATTATTATGATGATGATTCATCCGAAAATAATGTGTTATGTATCCATTTGTTAATGTTTGAGAAATTTTTGAGATGATGAAATGTGACATCCTATTTTGATGTTGATTGGAAATTTTTAATTTACTCCGATTTCATTTAATTATTTGATGCGGAAAATAGGGTGTTACAAAACAGGTGGAAGACCACCTAAAGCTTGCCAAGAGATTGTGTTTCCATCTGTTTTTTTCCATACGATGCTCATGATTGGTGATTCTTAGGTGTGTTTTCTTTCGTGGTATTGCTTTTGTGCAATATGTTGGTCTCCAATTCTCTCTGTTTTTCCATTTATGTTATTGCATGGGTGCAATATCTTCTCTTATTTTATATGTTTCCACTGATTGTATACACTTACTCCATTTCTTTTTGTCAATATTTTGGCTAAAAAGGGAGAGTAAAGTGTTGTATCCTGATGTTACATCATATGTCTTGACATGTTAATTTAGTATTGTGATAGGACTGTGTGCTACTGCTTTTGGGAGAATAGCTGTTTGTGGTTGTGTGGTTGCTCATATAATTATTCAGGAGCAACATGCTTGTTCATGCTTGTTTGTGCTGAAGCTTCAGCTGCAACTTATGTTGTTCCGCTGCATGTGCTTTGATGTGTGGTGTGTGGAGGTTTTCCCTTGAGCGGGAGGATAAATTATGTATGATAGAAGGGGTAACATGACCTATCTGATTGTATAAGCTTTTGAGCTATGTTGTTTTTTTATAGAGTTTACATGGTTTCATGTAACTTGTGTTTATGGTTTTACTTCTCTCTCCAAGTCAATTGGCCTTTGGTTGTTTTAACCAAAATTTTCCAAAGTGGGAGATTGTTAGGTCTATGATTTTATGGTTGGCAATAATTTTGTTAAAACAAATAGTTGACAGAAATTTTATCAAAACATGTTTCATTGGGAGAAGCATCTATTGCAGCCTAATATTGAGCAACATGTCATAACATCTTGATCAGCTAGTACAACAGAGTTTGCTGGTACTTATTTGACATATGTTCTATCATATTGTAATACGGTGGGAGAACTGACTTGAGTGTTTTGCGTTTGATCGCAATTGTTGCGAATAGCAAGAGTCACCATCGACTTTTCTTTTATCCAATAAGGAAAGGCTGAAAAGAACAGGAAAGACCTTTCGAGATTATTTCTTGAGTTCGGGGGGTAGGTTATGAAGGGAAGGTATTATCACCCTTTTCATCCGTAGTAATCTACGGGCTATTAGTTGCTTGCTAGATCACTTGCTTTTGTTTGAAAATGTGCTTGTGGTGTGGGTTTTGAAAGTATTTTGAAAAATGTCTTTGTAATGGTTCTCGTTTCTATAAGAACGCGTACAAGGTGTTGGTTTTGAAAATAGTTCAAAGGGGTGTTTGTGGAATGTGTTTTCGAAAGTGATTTTGAAAAGTGTCTTTGTAATGGTTCTCGTTTCTATAAGAACGCGTACAAAGAGCTTTGTCTTTTGAAAATGTTTCAAAATGAAAGTGTGAGTGTATAAAATGTTTTTGTTGTGAGCAAGTGAGTAACTATGAGCGTCCTACCTACTAAAAAGGTCTTTGTTCTTTTGCTCCTCCTTTATATGTTGTTATCTTACCATTGATTTGGTAAGAAGCCTCATCGTTGGATGTGAAGGGACGGACATGGGACGTTTATATAGTCATAGAAGGAAACCTATGGGACGTTTTAGCAATGTTGTTTAGGGACTAGATCATTTATCGAAGGCAACATTGAGGGTCATCAAGGGACTGCGATCTTTTATCAAGGGTCTTTTCTAAAACGCCCATATTCGAAGGACGTGACTATTTTTCCGAGACAACAAGTGAGATTACCCTAGGGGTACATATGTGTGAACAATGTGTTTGATTTGCATGCATTTTGTCTTTGAATTTTAGGTTGTCTACTTGTTGTTTTTATCTTGCCATACATCCTAATTACTAACATTTATACAAAAGTAATAAAAATGAAGAAAATAAATCCTACACTATTACAACCATATTGAATAGCAAGAAAATATAAAGACAAAATAAAATAAAGAAAGGAAAATGGGCTTTTCGATTTGGGCAGCAGAACCCTTCGATTCTGCTTCTCTGACTTCCTTCGATTTAGCCTGGAAGTAGTGAGGGTGTGCCTTTCGATTGGGCTTGGAATCAGCATGAGATGCAATATGCCTTTCTGCTTCCTTCGACTGGGGCCTGGAAGTAGTGAGGTGTAGCCTGACTTTCTGCTTCCTTCGATTGGGGCCTAGAAGTCAGTGTGGTGTAGCCTGACTTTCTGCTTCCTTCGACTGGGGCCTGGAAGTCAGTGTGGCCATCCTTCTGGCTGCCTCTTTCGTTTGGACATGGAAGTCAGTGTGGAAGCCTAAGGCTTCGTTTCATACTTCTTTCCTCCTATTTCTTTCATTTGAGATTTTAAATAGCAACATGGCCTGAGGCCATGCTAGCATTGTCTTATGGCCAGGTTAGTTCTTAAAGCATATTTAATAAATCAAGAAACAAAACCAAAAGGATTAGCCATGAAAACAAATTAAAAGGGTGGAAACGAAAAGGAAAACAAATTTTATGTACATACTTCAAACGAAGGAAATGACTATTCACATGTTATGTTAGAAACGAAAGGTTCCAGGTTTAGAGAAACTTACCTTGCTTAAGGCTGGAACGTGTGCGCAGGACCTTGGGTGGCTGCCTAGATGCTTCTGGGTTCGAAGGGAAGGAACGAAGGTGACGTTTCTAATGCTGGATTCGAAGGAGAAGAATAAGTGTGATATTCTTTCTACTGGATTCGAAGGAAAACAAAGTGTGGGGATTACTTCAGATTCGAAAGAAGCAAGTGTTTATATTCTGGGTTTGAATATGTGTTTAAGTGTTTGAGAGTGTTTGATAATTTTTTCTCCATGCCCCCAAAGTCCTTGGATGTGTTATCCAGCCCCTTATACATGTTATGGAGCTACTTATTTATAGGAAAAGCTGGCTGAGGTTTTAGGAGGGAAAACAAAACAATTTGAACAATTTGAGTAAACTGCTTTTTGTAGCTTTCGAGGGACAGTGTTTGTATGCCATTTTGGTGCAAGAATGGGGCAGTGTTTCAGAACTACTGTGCAACAGTTTTGGAGCGTTATGGCTAGTGTACCAGGCCTGAACTTGGCAGCAAGCATCTTTTAAATATTTCATTTTTCATTTTGACCACCTTCGACCAGATCCTTCTTCCAGCAATGTTATTTGATTTTCCTCCAACAAGCCTCCTTCGAATGGGTCACTTTTGTGCATCCTCCGAAGGAGCCAAATGTGTTCCCCTTGGATGGGTCACCAAAGTATGCCTTAAGGTGGGCCTTGTAAGTCATTCTAATGGGCCATCAAACATGTCCTTCGAATGGGACACCCAGACATGTCCCTTAAATGGATCATGTATGTTTCTATGAAAGGGTCAAATGTGTCCTTCGAATGGACTATGCTATTCTTTGAATGGGCTAGTAAGGCATATCCTTTGAAATGGACTCCTATGTATACCCTTCAAATCCTCCAATACATGTCCTTTGAAGGGGGCCACCAACCATGTGTGCTGAAGGTTGTCAAGGGTGGAATTGAAGCACTAAAGGGAAATGTTATCCAGTCGAATCTAGTATAAACAATAGCCAATGCCCTACCGAAACCTACATGTAGGAGGTCACCACTTTTCTAGCATACAAAAGGCCATTGCTCAAACGAAGGTTTGGATGAAGAGTCAATGCCCTGTCGAAGCCTGCATGTAAGGGGTCACTGCTTTGTGACTCAAGGCAAACATGTAAGGGGCCAATGGTGCAATCGAAGGTTGCGTGCAAGAGGCTTTTCCTCTTTGAATTGAAGGAGGCTACAAGAGGATCTTTGCCTTGTGCCTGCTGGCCTGGTGGGCGCCTCTTGCGTGCAAGAAGGAAGTTATGGCCCAATCGAAAGCTGCATGCAACTAGCCATCAACTTTGTGAATCAAAGCATGCATGGAGGGAATCAACACAGGCATGCAAGCATCAAATGTCCAATTGAAGTAGGTATGCAGGCCACCATTACATTTTGAACCATGTGAGGCAAATGATGCAATCGAAGGTTGCATGCTGGAAGGTCCTGCCTTGTGAATCAAAGCCAGCGTGTCAGAGGCCTACACCCAATCGAAGGATGCAAGCCAAGCCTGCATCGAAAGAGACCAAAAATCCAATCGAAGGATGTGGATTCGAAGCAAACTTTTGTCTTGTCGAAAGGCACATTAACATATTCAATTTTTTTTCATTTTTTTATTTTCCTTTAAATAGGTATTTTGTAACCACACATGTGAGACAAATCTTAATAAAAATGAGAGGGCAAATTTTGGGGTACAACACAGATGTTGTAACATGTTGCAACAGAATATCAAGACAGTACGTCTGGATAATATCCTTGAAGATTTGATAGAAAAATATGAGATTCTGGAGGTTTCTATTACTCATAACAAGCGCAGCTAATCAAGGATTTTTAGGAACAATTGCATATTTGATTTATTTCATAAAAAAGATCTTTGAGACTTTTTAGGAAATATTTGAAATATTTGTTTTTTTTTCTATTTTTGTGGAGAAGATTCTGTAGGGATTTAGAGATGAAGATTATATTTGATTGAAGATTCCAAGCCCAACTACGGAAGTCTATTTAAGGAGTCGTCCAAGACCTAGTTTTTTAAGCATAGTTTTATTGTAAAACCTTGTGTAAATAAGGGTTTATGGTTTTATAGTTCCTTAGGTTATCCGTATGTTTTTTGTACTTCTTATGTATCTTTTGATGCATTTGAGTTGACTGATTGTTACTTGGTTATCAAGTTATTATTCTCCATGAAGCTTTTAAGCAAGACTTGAGTATTGTTCTTAGTGAAGCTTTTAAGCAAACTAAGTATTTTAATTTGGAAATGTGTTCTTCCTTTTTGGTTTCTTAAGACATTCCCTGGGACTGTTTGATATCACTGTGGTGATTGGGAGTGAGAGGGGTTCTCATATCTAGTAGGTGCCTTGGTAGAAGTTGGAATAAATTTTTGGAGCGATTTATCTGAACCAGAGAAAGTGTCTACCAGAAAGGAATAATGATAAACCATTAATCAATTTAAACTGAGCCAACAGAGGTCTTGGATATTCTTTAATTTATGATGGGCCTATGTAGGGATGCTTTAGGAGACATATGAGAGGGAAGCCTGGGTAGGGATGCTTCAAGATGAATCCATGTGAAGCTTCATCTAGAATTTAAGAGAAGGAACCTGGGTAGGGTTGCTTCAGGACGAGTCTGTGTAAAACTGCATCTGGAGATGAGAAGGAACTCGGGTAGGGTTGCTTCAGGATGAGTCAGTGTAAAACTGCATCTAGGAATGAGAAGGAACCTAGGTGGGGTTGCTTCATGATGAGTCAATGTAAAACTTCATATGGAAATGTAGAGAAGGAACCTGGGTAGGGTTGCTTCATGATGAGTCCATGTGAAACTTCATCTGGAAATGTAGAGAAGGAACCTGGGTAGGATTGCTTTATAATGAGTCCGTGTTAAACTTCATCTGGAAATGTAGAGAAGGAACCTGGGTAGGGTTGCTTCAGAATGAGTCCGTGTAAAACTGCATCTGGGAATGAGAAAGAACCTGGGTAGGGTTGCTTCATGATGAGTCTTTGTAAAACTGCATTTGGAAATGTAGAGAAGGAACCTGGGTAGGGTTGCTTCAGGATGAGTCTGTGTAAAACTGCATCTGGGAATAAGAAGGAACCTGGGTAGGGTTGCTTCATGATGAGTCAGTGTAAAACTGCATATGGGAATGAGAAGGAACCTGGGTAGAGTTGTGTAATATGGTGGGAGAACTGACTTGGGATGTTTTGCATTTGATCGTAATTGTTGCGGATAGCAAGAGTCACCATCGACTTTTCTTTTATCCAAAAGGAAAGGTGGAAAAGAACAGGAAAGATCTTGGAGATTATTTCTTGAGTTCGGGGGGTAGATTATGAAAAGGGAAGGTGTTAGAATCCTTTTCATCCACAGTTATCTATGGGCTCTTAGTTGCTTGCTAGATCACTTGCTTTGTTTGAAAATGTGCTTTGTGGTGGTTTTGAAAGTATTTTTTTTAAAAGGCGCCTTCATTTGGGCAAACTTTATAATGGTTCTCGTTCGTAAGAACGTATACAAAGTGTTGGACTTTTGAAAATATTTCATTTTTTGAAAGTGTTTGGTGTGTGTTTGTTTTGAAAGTGAGCAAGGATGTTTGTTTTGAAAGTGAGCAAGGATGTTTGTTTTGAAAGTGAGCAAGCAACTAAGAACGTTTCTACCTACTCAAAAGTCTTTGTTCATTTCTTCCTTCCCTTTGATATTGCTATCTTACCATTGATTGGTAAGAAGCCTTATCTTTGGATGTAAAGGGACGGGTGTGGGTCATCGTATAGTCATGATATCAATGTTGTGAGATATCTTAGCATTTCTCTTTTAGGGACTAAGATCATTTGAAAGGAAACATTTGAAGCGTCATCGAGGGATTATGATCTTGTATTTTTGATTATTTTTGCTAAGACATCCCACATGCATAACATGGCCATTTTTATAAGGCAACAAGTGGAATTACCCTAAGGGTGCATGTGTGAATAGTGTGTTTGATTTGCATGCATTATTTATCTTGAGTTAGGGTTATCTACTTGTTGATTTTTATCTTTCCATACAAACCCTAATTACTAGCATTTATATGAAAGCGATAAATTGCGGAAAGTAAATTTAGTACGCTATTACATCATTTGGGGATGGGGTATACAAATTTATAAATGAGGACTACAAGAAATTAAATCTAATTATCTATTACAACCATATTGAATAATGTACAAGGAATGAATAAATATAATGTACAAGGGTATAAATGGAAAAGAAATGGATTTTTTGTTTCGTTTTTGAGGAAAGGGTTTAGTTTAGTTAAAAAAATATGAAAATTAATTAATTAAAAGAAAACCTAAATTCTAAGTTAATTTTAATTAAAAAAGAAAATAACTAAGCCTAAATCTAATTATTAATTTATTGAGAAAAAGAAATTAAGTTTGTTTAAGAAAATATTTTTGTCTTTTTGTTTTTTAAAGGAATAAAATATAAATGAATATAAATATATTAGATATATAAATAAATGAACTATTTTTTGGATTTTTATTAATAAAAAACAAATAATAATAATAATAAAAATAATAAAGAAAACTAAAAATAAAATAAAATATAAAAATAAAAATCAGGGGGGTTTGAAATGGAGTTTGGGAGTTTGTTAGAAAAATAGTTTTTGAAGTCTGACCCAATGGGATTTTTGTAAGCAGAAAAAAAAATTAAAAAAAAAGGTTGGGCCTGTGTTATAGATGGAAACAGGGGGGTGAGGAGAAGCAAAAATTGGAAAAGCCCAGTGAGGGATGGTCCAGGGCGCTGGTTTGAAACAAAGAAGAGAAAATGTTGAAAAATAACAAAAAGTGGCAGCGCTGGGGCTTGAACCCACACCCTTGACATGAAACGCACGCTGCCTTACCACTGTGGTGGCTATACATTTTTTTAACTAAACTGAAAACATAAATATATAATACAAAATAAGTTCTAGAAATTAATTTCATCTTCAACCTCCAACCTGGATTCCTGTAACTCATTCATTTCTCATCCATTCTCAAAACTTCCAACATCAAACTTGTTAGAAATTTTACCAGGATTCTGAATATGTAAATAACTTAAACTAATTCTCAAATATGAGCATGAATTTCTAAAAGTACCAAATCTTGACCTAACTTTTTCCAGAGATTCAAACCTAAAATTCTCCAAGCTCAGGCAATATAAATGAAAACTATGGACATGTACAACTTCAGGGCAATGGTATCTATATTTTATCTTCACAAATCAGAATAAAATAATGCTTGTATGAAGAGATAGAAGTTTGAAAACTTACCTCTTGCAGTTGGATTCGTGTATGGAGTTTGAGCAAACATTGAGACGACCTGATGATTTCTTTATCTTGCCTGGACCTCCTTGAGTGCATTCTAACTCCTACTTTTCTTTGAGGATGGCTGAAACTCCCAACTCAAGTCAAGTTGCAAGCTTCAGTTTTGAAAATGGTGGATGGTGATGGAGGGGTTACAGTCAGGAAACAGGGGTCTGGATCACTTTATTATGATGTATATTAAGTGTTTGGAAGGTTTAAACTTAATACGAATGAGTGGATTTGGAGATGGCTATGTGAGGTTCAAAACTGTCAAGTTATGGCAGAGTTTGGGTTGCAGAGTGCTTGGGAGAGTTTTGGGGTTCTTGAGCTCGTGTATTATATTACAATAGACTTGTGCATATGTATGGAAAAGGTTGGAGATCAAATGCACTCAAGATATCTGAGTTCTAGCCTTTTGGCTCTATAGCTTGCTTTTGAAGAAAAGTGAGAAGACAAATCTCAAAGTGTTGTACAAGCACGGTATGAGTTGATAGAGGCCTTAGACATGTTGCTTTTGGTTTATAGGGGTTGTGTGTGCAGAAAGAACAAGTGCAAGGCTCAAGAAGTTGACAATTGCAAAAGTGATGCTTTATCAAAATGGAAATGGCAACTTTGTGCCATAAATGGACAATCATTTTGGAAAAAGCTTAAACCAAGTGGATAAGGGCCTTAAGAGTTGTGTAAACCATTAATTATTGAGTGACAAACAAGTTTGAGGCCTACAAAGTGAGGATTATGCAGCATGGCTATGGATTGGATCAAATGTTCATCATGAAAATGAGTTGAAAAACAAGTTTGAAACCCTAACTTCTTTCCTTCGATTCTCTTAGCTAAATTATGATCTCAATGAGTTCTTGGAAACTTTATAAATATTGTAACATCCTCTTCAACCTTTATGTTATACATTTTTGAAGAATCAATTTGGAACTAGGTGAAAAATTGCCATGAAGTTAGGTCAAAATCCTGCCTAACTAGGGCAAAATTTCACTAAGTCTTTTTAGTTTCATGAGCATGTATTCACAAATTCATAACTTGAAATCCAAGCATTTATATGAAAAGTTCTGCCCTACAATGTTTTATATCTCATTGAGATCTACAACTTTCATGTTGGAAGTTTCCCTTGAATCATCTTGTATCATGGTGGAAATTTGGCACAAAGTTGTGAAAAAACATGAACTTTCTAACACTTAGAAAAAATTATAAGTCTTAGAATTTTGACTTTTAAAAGATGATTTTGACTTTTCAATTTCTTGATTAACAAGTTTCATATTTTTACAAGTCTTGATGAATTGTAATCTTTGAGACTTGATTTTGATCAAAAAGTCAAAGTTTAACTTTTCAGTGTACAGTTGACTTTTCATCAGTTGACTGAAATTCATCTGTCAATCCAATAATCTTGAGAAATGTTTTGAGACATTCCATTAGGTAAAAATGATGTATTTGGATCCTTGATACCATGTCTCAAGCCAACAAGTCATGTATTAGGTCAAAAGTCAAAAATTAAACCTCCTCAGTCAAAACCCTAATTTTGACCATTTTGCCCTTTTGATGATCTGATCAAATTTATTGAGGAATTATGATCCAAATTTGATCAATTGATATATATGAGTTCATGATGTTGATATGGATAAAAAATTATGAAGTTTGACTGCAAATTGACCATAGTTGACTGTTTATCCAATATAATTGATTTTAGGTTGTTGTACCCCAAAATTTTCCCTCCCATATTCTTCAAGATTTGTCAAGATCAATCTTCAAATGCTTCAAGATTCCTCAAGGGGTGCACAGTCCACATCTCCTAAGCCAGTCAAAATTAGGGTTTTGGTTCTTGCAAGGAATTTATGGTTTTCAATGGTTCAATCAAGTCCCATAGGCCTATATACATTGCCAAGCATCTACATGCCAAGTTTCAAGGCTCACAGGGTCAAATTGCACAGTCAAAAGCCCTATTTGGTTCACAATCAACTGTAGGGGTAAAATGGTCATTTTACAGTCAAAAGTCAGAATTTTTGGTCAACGTCTTATTTTGAAGCCACAATCATCATTTGATCAAGTCTTGATCATGATTCCACAAGCATGGTTCAAAAATCATCAAGATGCCAAAAGTTTCTATTTTGGACAGCTGAAAAGTCAACTATAACTTGACCAAGGCATAACTTTTGCATGGTTCATCAGAAAAATCCCATCCAATGCTCATTTTGAAGGGGATGACATTTCCTACAACTCACCTTCACATTCCAAGTCCAAGAAATGCTCTCATAAAAAGTTATCAATTTCTACATTATAGGTCACTTTCAAAAGTCAACAAAAATGTACTTTAAGTCAAAGACCATAACTTGAGATTGGTAAATCAAAATGACATGGGACCAAAGGCATTGGTTAGAGGACTTCAAGAAATTTCCAAAATGTCCAAGAACATGTTCATATGATCAAAATTGAGCAAGATATGCATTGGAGAAGTTGGGAAATTTTTGGGAATTTGCAAAAGTCAACTTTGCTCAAAACACTTCATTTTTGCTAATGGGCCTCAAGTTCTTTCTTGAATCTTTACCCAAGGCCTATGCACGACCCATTGAACTTAAATTGATTTATTTTCTTATTTTTAATTAATTAATTGAATTTTTATTAATATTAATTCATTTAATTCATTTAATTGTAGGAAAATTCAAAAGATATGGTTTTCAAATCTTTTTGTGATGCAAATAAGGTCAACACATGCTGAAGATTTCGTGCATCACTCAAGGGGACCAAAATATCCAATTTTAGCAAGTTTTATCAATCAAAAAAGTTGGAAAAGATTTGATTGAAATCAAATATTGAAATCTTAAAGCCATGGATTCTTGGACAAAGATTGAACCCTAATTCCATTCTACTATAAGAGCATAACCAAACCCTAAAGCCTTACACGTGCAAAACTGTTGCAAGAACCATAGCCAAATTCCAAAAAATTCAAAGAAAACCAAAAACTGAATTCAACCTCCCAGGCCAATTCAAAGCCCTTTCTTGATTCCAATACCTTGCTGGGACATTCAGGATCGATTTGCAATCAAGAACAAGCCTTAACAATCCAAGAATACGCAAGAACAAGTCACACGGTTTGGTTATTTTTTCATAATTGTAATTCGTTATTCACGCATCATTAACAAGAATTTTTGTATGCTTTACATTGCTATGACCTTTCTGAAGCTGATGGTATAGGTGAATTGAGTTATAGAGCCTTAAATCGAAAACTGCCATTAAAGAAATCTAGGGTTTCGAAGCTTTGATTTTAGGGCTTTATTGACCAAGCAAAATTAGGACTAATGATGCCCATGGTTGGACTCAGAAGATCCAGACGAATTCAATAGACACTTCGCGCCATATTTATATAGCCTGGATTTCTATTCGCTATTATTGGCAGTTTTACTTTGTGGGGGTTAAAAACCCCCGCTATCTTGTTTTTGTTTTACAGGGAAACGAGGAAGATGATGAGCTGTACGTATATGGTTGGGTAATTCAAACTTACGCGCGTGATTTTGTTTGATGCAATATGTTGATTTGTTTTTTAATAATATATTTGTTGTGTATAATACTAACAAAGCGTGCAAAGTGGTTGAGTGGTTGGCCAGGTGTTTAGCAAGCGTTGGGACCTGGGTTCGATTCCCAGGTCCACCCAAAATTCCTTGTATTATTTTACATAACATGATCCTATGCAGATTCCCAACAATATTCCACCATGGACTTCAGCGCTCAGCTTGCCAAGTGTCTCACAATACCAATCTAATGGTCAAAAGATGAAGACCATGGTACGTTCCAGTCAATGAGCATGCACCTGATTACAAAAGTCAACGCATGCTTGGCTTATTGGGCCTAAAATTTCCAGGCCTAACCTTCATTCTTGGGTCAACACCCCCACTGGTTTTGCTACTCTTTTTATTTTCTTTTCTTTTATAATTTCTTTTTATTAATTATTAGTATTATTATTAATTCATAAATTAATATTTTTTTATAATAAATTCAGAGAATAAAAAAATGTAAATATTTTTGTTAATTATTATTATTCTTATTTATTGACTTATTTTGTAAATAAAATACTAACAAATTAATTAGTTTAATTAGGTAATTTTAATTCTTTTTTACCATAAATAAAAACAATCTAGAACTAGGGTTTTTTCTTGACTTTTAATTTCTTTTCTTTTTATTTTCATTAAAGTATAAAAAACACAAAAAAAACATTTTTTTCTTTTTAATTAAATAATTAATTAGTACTAGGTTTAATATTTTAATTAAATTGCAAAAAAGGACAAAACTTAAATTCTTTTCTCAAAAAAGGGTCAAAACCCTAAGGACATCCCGATTCTATTTCTTTTCGCTTTAATTCTTTTTGATTATTGATGTATCTGTTTCCAAGGATGTAATAGTTAATTAGGTTTTACCGCTTTCTTTACTTTCCGCATTTATTTCCAAACGGGTTTTTGTTTTTGGCGATGTATAGACCCGCGCCTTGTAATAGCGTAGGTTCATATTTCCGCACTTTATTTTCCGCACTCTTAACTGTTAATATGCATGCAAGACTGAATGACAAATAAAATCAATCCGTAGCTCACAAATAATATGTTCAAAGATAAACATAAACTGAATTAAACACACAAGCACATGCCACTCCTAGGATACGCCTCACTGGTTGCCTCGAACATGGTCGTCAAGTATAGGGTGTTTTAGAGGTCGCCCTCCTGTCTAAAGATCCAGTTGCCTCGAAATGGTTGCCTCAGATAAAAAGGATCTAGGACATTAGGGTTACCGCTAAGGTGTGCTACTATTGCTTCGGTGACCACACTGTCCCTAATAATCGAATTGACCCGAATAACTCCAACGACGGTGCTTCCTACTTCTCAATAGTGGGGTAGCACTGTCTAAAGGACTCTTACACAGCCTAATTCCTTAGAGTAGGTAGATCTCATGGGTACTTTCTCTTTTCAAAACAAACAAAAACAACTTTTCACACTGACACTTTCAAAAGGTTTTCAAACAATTTTTTCATACACTCTTGAGGACAAATACAAGAGTTACTTAGAAATTTTTCAAACGAAACTTTTTCAAAACCCACTCACATTTGAAAAGCAAACAATTTTGAAAACATAAGAGCAAGTACCTAAGAGCCCGTGGATAACCATGGATAGAAAGGGTGCTAACACCTTCCCTTTCTATAAATCTACCTCCCGAACCGAGAAACATTCTCGAATAAGGAATTTTGCTGTGCTTTTGTCCTTTCCATGGTGGAGAACATAAAAGACGGTGGTGACTCTTGCTTACCGCGACATTTCGCGAACCAGCTTAAAAACAGTCAGTTCTATTTCCACCGATCACAAAACTGGCGACTCTGCTGGGGATTTTAATAAGTGAGGTGTACCTTAGGATTAGACCGCTCTTATGTTTTCAATTGTGTGCCTTGATTGCTTTTATATTTGTGGGCTTTGCATCGGAGTTTCATAGATCCTAACCCGAATATGGGGAATACCCTTTAGGTAGCATAAGCTGTGAGGGACCTGTCCGGCGTAGACCGACACGGGTGAAGCAATGGCTATGTTGGTGTGACACCTTGGTCTGTACCGATATCCCTTGTGTTGTAACGAGGAGAATATGGGTCTTCTGAGGAGTCGTTAAGCACCAACCAACCTTAGAACCCTAAATTGACCCAACTTGGCCATAGAACAGTAGCAGTATGCTACACTCATTGAGGCTAAAATCTCGCGATGGTTCTGGCCGCAAGAAAAGATTGTGATGCTGGAGTTATGACCGATTGAGGGTAGTCGATGATATTGAGATCCTCTAGAACCCGGTTACTTTTGATAGGACATGTCTTAACCAACGAAACTGAAAGAGGGTAGTACCTGAACTTCATGCTGGCCTAAACTCTAAGGGCTGTCTTGTGTGACTTGTGTGCCTTATCATGTTTGTCTTTGTGAATACTTGTGGTGTGCTTTATCATAACATCATGCCATCATACCATTGCATGCATCCTGCATAAGGACTGACCCATTTCAAAGACAAAAGGGTTTCATCTTTGCTCTATTTTGTAGGACATCATGATGCCTATGCGAAGGAATACTATCCGGCTCAACTTTGTTCACCCTCCTGATTTGCTTAAAGAGTTGGTTGACAGAATTCGAAACACTACTTCCTTCATTCAGAGGCATGGTTCTCTTCTCGGTTTAGTCACTTCAAAGTGGGACCAACAACTGATGAGTGTCCTAACCCAGTTTTATGATCCCCTGTACAATTGCTTCACCTTTCAAGACTTCCAGCTGGTCCCTACCCTGGAAGAATTCTCTGATTTGCTTGGTATCCCTATCTTGGATCAGACTCCCTTCACTGGTTGGGAAAATACTCTTAGGCTTGAGGAGATTGCTGCAGCCCTTCCTTTGACCAACAAAGAGGTAATGGATAATTGGGTGACTAGAAGTGGAGTTAAGGGCTTTTTGGCTAAGTTTCTGATTGGTAAAGCTAATAGTTTCTGGAATGACTTAGACTTCAGGGCGTACGAAGACATTCTGGCTCTCTTAATCTATGGTCTGGTTCTTTTTCTGAATCCTGATAACTTTTTCAATGTCAATGCCATAAGGATCTTCATGTCTCGGAATCCTGTGCCCACTCTCTTGGGTGATATCCTGCAACAACTTTATGCTCGTACTGCCCGAAGACGGGGAACTTTATGGTGTTGCGCTCCTTTGTTAGTGAGGTGGTTTATTTTTCACCTCCCTAAGTTCGTGCTGAAGAACAAAGAAGGAAGAGGCTGGGCTCATAGGTTAATGTCTCTCACTGATAATGACATCATTTGGACTCTCAGAGGTTTGGATGAGGTAGTTGTTATTGATCGTTGCGGAGAGTATCCTAATGTTCCTTTGATCGGTACCCAGGGAGGAATCTCTTATAATCCATGTTTAGCTCTCCGTCAGTTTGGAAGAGCCAGAAGAGCAGGACCTCATGAGATGTTGGTTCCTAATATCAGTTTTGAGTTTCAGGTAAACAGTGACGAGCTGCGTCGTAGATTCATCAAAGCTTGGGACAGAATTCACAAAGCTGACCCACATGAGTTGGGACCGAAGACTTCTCTACCTATGGAATCCTACTGCAGATGGGTCCGCATCCGTGCTCAGAAGTTAGGTATGCCATACGAAGCTGTCAGGCCTATCATCCTTGAATTTCCTGATAGAGACGGGGTTCCTCCAACTGTACTCCCTCCTCAGATACCCACTGATGTTGATACACTAAAGAGGTCTTGGGCGCAACTACAGGAAGAGCGGGATTCTTATCGGGAAAAGTTTAACGAACAAGAGCAGAAAATCCAGAAGCTGACTAAGCAATTGGAGAACGAACGAACCCTGAATGACTATATTCGCTCTGAGAAGAGGAGGCCATGGGAGCACTGATGAGCCTTGGATGTTTCTTTTACAGCTTTCATTTCCTTTTATTTTCATTTATGTAACGCCTAAGGGAAATTTCTTGAACAATTTAAAGTTAAATCTAATGAAGTGTGTTTCCTTTTTGTTTACAAAGTTGAACCCCGATTGTATTTGAAAACATAAATCATACGCATTCCATTCATCATATGCATCACATGTACTCTTTTTTACAGGTTGCTTAATCTTCTTCACTGTTTATTTCAGCACGTCATCATGAATCCTGAATCATCCAATGAACAAGCAATCAAGGCCCTCCAGGCCCAGAACGCCCAGTTTCAAGAGCTGGTCATGAGCTTAGCCCAAGGACAACAGGAATTGAAGACTCTGCTTTTGAAGAAGAAGAAGAAGAGGACTGTGTTGTTCAACACTGGACGGAGGTTTGGGAATACACTGCAAAATGAGGCTGATCAAGCTACTTCCTCTGTAGGGAAAGGCAGTCCCCAAGGGGGAAGGGTTCCTAGTCCTGTGGTCTCTGACAACGAGACGGATTTCAATGATGAGCAGTACCCTCCTGCTGAGGACAGGTACAAGCAACTAGAGGATCGTCTGAGCGCGATGGAGATTCAACAGGTGCCTGGGTTGGATTTTGGAGATCTAGGTCTATCTTCTGGGGTGGTGATCCCACACAAGTTCAAGGCACCTTCTTTTGCGAAGTATGACGGGGCATCCTGTCCTAAGCTGCATCTCAGATCTTATGTAAGGAAGATCCAACCTTACACTGCAGACAAGAATCTATGGATCCATTTCTTCCAGGATAGCCTTTCAGGGGCTCAACTCGAGTGGTTCTATCAGCTTGATGGAACCAGTATTCGAAACTGGGAGGACTTGGCTACTGCATTTTATAAGCAGTATCAGTACAATGCCGACCTCGCTCCTACACGTACCCAACTCCAGGGTATGTCGCTAGGATCGGGTGAAGGTTTTAAGGAGTACGCGCAAAAGTGGAGAGACCTGGCTGACAGGGTGCAGCCACCGTTGACTGACCGTGAACTCGTGGACATGTTCTTGGGGACCCTGTCTGGTCCATTCTTTAACCACCTGATTGGTAATTCTTCTGCTGGGTTCACAGACCTGATCTTAATTGGAGAAAGGATCGAAGCTGGTATCAAGTCGGGGAAGATACAGAAAGGTGCATCCTCAAGTTCTGAAAAGAAACCCTTCAAGAAGGAATCTAGTGCTTTTTATGGTTCGAGGAAACAGAACAAACCGGAACACTGCCAAGCTGTCAACGCGGTGGTAATTTCTAAGCCTGCTGCTGCTCCTCAGCAATATAACCAACCTAGGGGTGAGAGACCCAAAAGGCAGTACACTCGGCTTAGCATGACCCTCTCTCAGATATTGCCACAACTGCTGTCAACCAACCTGGTAACTGTCAAAGAAACTCCGAAGGTAGTGAACACCACATCCCCAAAGTACAACCCCAACGCCCGTTGTGCTTATCACTCTGATAGCCCGGGGCATTCTACTGATGATTGTTGGGCTCTGAGGAATAAGGTTCAGGACCTTATTGATGCTAAAGAAATATAGTTCGAGGCGCCCGAAAGGCCCAATGTTGTGACGGCTCCCATGCCCCAGCATGGATTGAATGTTGTGGAAGAAGACCTGTATGTGGCCTCTGTGGATGATATTGTTACTCCGTTGTCGACCGTCAAGAGGAACCTGTTGCTAGCCGGTTTATTTCCGGGATGTAGTAAAGGTTGCCTTCTATGTGCCGTTTCACCTGCTGGTTGTCCTTTGCTGAAGTCAGGCGTCCAAAACCTGATGGATAGTAAAGAGATCTTGTTCGAGAAGATTGATGTTCCTGCTGTCCCTACTGAAGAAGTTTCTATTGTCACTATTTTCAACAACCCTCCTAAGGCTCCCTCAAAGAAGCCTGTCAAAATCCTGTCTACTCAGAAGATTGCTCCTATCATCATCACTGTTCCAGGGCCCATCCCTTATGCATCTGACAAAGCTGTCCCGTGGCACTATGGGGCAAATGTTTATGTGCTCGGAGTAAAACAAGAGTTTGATACTAGTACCGACGTCAGTAACATCACCGGGCCTGCCAAAGTCACTCGTAGTGGTAGGATCTTCTCACCTGATATTGCGCCTCCAGCTATTCAAAGACCTCTTATCATCACACCTGCTAGTGTGCCCGCTTCCCTTCCTGACCAAGTTCCTGTTTCTACCCCTGCTGCCGAGTCATCTGACGCTCGGGGCAAAGGGATTGCTACTGATGTGCCTACCCAGACGGAGGCACCAAAGACAACCAATGTTGAAGCTTCCCAGCAAGAGATGGAAGAGATTCTCAAGATCATTAAGAAGAGTGATTTCAATGTAGTTGAGCAGCTGGGGCATACCCCCTCTAAAGATCTCTATGCTATCACTTTTGTTGTGTTCGGAGGCCCATGCCAAGGCCCTGATTTCCTTCCTGAAGACGGCCCATGTGCCACAAGAAACGTCCGCTGATCAATTTACCGATTGTGTGGCCAACTTGACTACTGATAATGGGTTGGGTTTCTTTGACGCCGATCTGACTGCCAAGGGAAAAAACCATAACGACGCCCTGCATGTCTCCATTGAATGCAGGGGCACTACTCTTGCCCATGTACTGGTTGACACTGGTTCTTCATTAAATGTATTGCCCAAGAAAGCTTTAGACAGGCTGGATTGTGAGGGTTTAGAGCTCAAGCCAAGTAACATTGTTGTCCGGGCCTTTGACGGGTCGAAGAGGATGGTACATGGTGAAGTTGACATTCCAATCAGGGTTGGTTCTCAAGTTTTTGATTCTACATTTTACGTGATGGACATCCGACCATCCTATTCTTGTTTGTTGGGTCGTCCATGGATCCACAAGGCTGGAGCTGTGACCTCCACATTACATCAGAAGCTGAAGTACCCGGTCAGAGGGAAGATCGTAACAGTGCAGGGGGAAGAAGAATACATGGTCAGCCACCTTAACTCGTTCCGGTACATAGAGATGGATGGGGAGTTCATTGAGACCCCCTTTCAACACTTTGAAGAGGTGCCTCAGACATTGGCATTAGCAGAGACTGTGACTGAAGAAGATTCTCCTTTGAAGATGGCTTCCTTAAAGGATGCCCGGGCTGTGATTGAGAAGGGTGAGTGTGCAAACTGGGGCCGACTTCCTGATTTCACTCCGAAGACTGACAAGTTTGGCTTGGGTTTCACTGCAGAAGCTCAGAGGGCTGTTCGTAAGGTGAGGATTGGAAGACCTCCTGTGCTCATCACCAACCCGAGAGTGAATGCTATTGAAGACGATGTGGAGGAATCTGAATTTAACAGCTGGATCTACCCAACGACCAATGGTGGACTGAACAACTGGACTTCGAAAGACTACATACCTATTACTTTTGTCACTCAGTAATGAACTCCTTTGTTTTGAATTTGTAACGAACAATAATTTGAAACTTTATGGCCCAGTGTCTTACCCGGGGCACCGTGGCTTCATTTGTGAGGGCTTATTATTTGTCATTTTCATATATCATGAATAAAAACATTGGACGTTTTTCGCATTTCAAATCTTGCGCTCCTTTTCTTTCTTTATATATTGCAAAACAGCTATATTTACACACACTCACCTATACAGGTTCCAATCCAATCTGGATCTCACTGGTAACGACTCTGCTACTGCCAGTTATGACTTCGAAAATCCGATCAACTTAGCCAAAGACGAAGGTGAAGATGATTGTGAAGTTCCTGGTGAGCTTGCAAGACTGTTACTCCAGGAAGAGAGGGCCATTCAGCCACATGAAGAGCCAGTGGAAACGGTAAATCTGGGAACTGAGACAGACAGAAAGGAAGTCAAGATTGGTGCCAATCTGGAGCTCAGTGTGAAACAACGGTTGATTCAGATGTTGCATGATTATGTGGAAATCTTTGCCTGGTCTTACGAAGACATGCCTGGGTTGGATACCGACATTGTGGTTCATCACCTGCCTACCAAGGAAGAATGCCCTCCGGTAAAACAGAAGGTCCGCCGTATGCGTCCAGAGATGTCCGAGAAAATCAAAGCTGAGTGTGATACGGTGGGAGAACTGACTTGAGTTTTGTGTTTGTATTCGCACTTGTTCGGTTTAGCAAGAGTCGCCACCTACTTTTTATTTTATCCTAAGGAAAGGTTAAAAAGCACAGCAAAAACCTTTGAGATGTTTTCTTGGGTTCAGGGGGTAGATTATAGAAAGGGAAGGTATTAACACCCTTTCTATCCATGGTTATCCATGGGCTCTTAGTTACTTGCTTAGATCACTTGCCTTAATTTTCAATTGTTTGAAATAGTGGTGTGTGTGTGTGGGTTTTGAAAATGTTTTGAAAAAGACGCCTTGTCTTAGGCAACCATTGTAATGACTCGTGTTTGAGTATATACAAAGGTGTGTATCTTTTTAAAAAGATGTTTCAAATGTTTTTGAAAGTTTGTTTTGAAAGTGTTTGTGAAGTGTCGTGGAGTGTGGTTTTGAAAAGTAGGCAAGTGTTTTTGCAAGATTGGTCAAGTAACTAAGAGTTATCTACCCCTAAATTTACTCAAAGGTTTTTTTCTATGTTTTAACCCTTTTAACAATTTTGTTCCACCATTGTTTTGGTGGACAATCTTGTGTTAGGATGTTAACGGGACGGGCGCGGGTCATCGTTTAGACCATGAATGCAATGGTGCCAAGTGTCTTTGGCAATTTGCTTGAAGGGACTATGATCATTTCGTTTAGGCAACTTTCGAAAGCGTCATCGAGGGACTATGATCATTTTGATTCGTTTTGCCAAAGAAACTCAACGTGCAAGCATGGCCCATTTTGGAAGGCAACAAGCGGGATTACCCTAGGGGTGCAAGTGTGAATGGTGTATTGATTTCATGCATTTGTTTTGTATTAGGTTATCTAGCGTTTGATTTTATGTACATACAAACCCTAGGTCTAACCATGGTATATTTGAAAGCGATAAATTGAGAGAATTTAAAGTCTACGCTATTACAAATAAGTATCCGGGAGTGGGGGTACAAATATTTACAAATGGGGATGAGACTTTAATAGGAGGGTAGTGTCCAAATAAATTACAATCAAATCGAATCGATCGCAATGTAATGTAAGATATAGCAATGTACAAGAATAAAGTAATGTAAATGTATCAATGTATTGGAATAAAGCAATGTAAATGTGTCAATGTATTTGTGTAAGTGTATGTGAACGTGATTTATTTACAAAGTGAAAAATGTTAACTTAATGAAAAAAATTAAGTATTGCTTGTTTATTTTGCATTCTTGTATTTTTGTTAAGATGTACAAACAAGAAAATTTAATGAAAAGAAAAGAAAATGTTTTAACTTAAAAAATCTATTTTTTATGCATTTCTATGAATATTTTATACAAGAGTTTTAATTAAAAGAAAGAAGTTTTAAGTTTGAGAAAAATTAAAGTTATGTATTTATATACAAAGTTTTAATTAATAAAAGAAAATAAAATAAAAGATGTTTTAAGAAATCCTATTTTATATGTATTTTTATTGTAATAATATAAAAAGGAACCTTTTAAGAAAAAATTTGTATATGTAATATTTTACTAAAAAAAGAAGTAAAGTAACAAAACAAAATAAAATAAAAGATTGATGTATGAGTTAAAAGATATGAAAAATGTTGAATGGGCCTTAGAGATGTTCTTGGCCCAAAGCAGAGTTTGAGGTGGTAATCAGAAAGGGGGGGTACGCGCCTAAATCTGATGGGCTTAAGCGTGTTTTGTGGGGCAAGGCCCAGCATGCAACACAACATTTTTCAAGGGTTTCAAAGTTTTGTTTTCATTTGGGAACTAGGGTTTGTGAGTTACAGCGCCGTTCACTTCGTTTCTATCCTCTTCATCTTCTTCGCCATAGCCACTGAATAAGCTTTCTCTTCGCCCAAGGCCACCGATCGCCACCTCTGCTTCCTCTCTCTCCATTGGCGAGCACAATAGCGCCAAGAAACGGTAAAAACATCCCTCTTTTATGCCTTAGGGTTTCGATTTTTTTATATGTTTATATTTCGTATTCTGATTATACATTGTTATTTGTGTTCTGATTTGAGGCACATGAAAAGGAGGATAAATTATACTACCTTTGTTGGAGGAGGACGGTGGACTTGGAGGCGCCTCAGGCGGCCAAGGGCGGAGGAACGTGATGCGCGAGCTTGGAAATCTGGTACCTTTGTTTCACTTTTTGGTTTGATCATGAAAGGCCTGAAAACCTTGCTTTAATCACTTCTTTTCTTCTTCTGCCTCTTTGCCTCGTATGCTTGTAAGCTTGTATGCTTGATATGCTGATTTCTGATATGCTTGGTATACTGATATTGCTGAGTATTGCTTTGCTTATTGTTCACCTCTTTTCATCTTCCACTATGAGCTTGCTGAGATGCTTAGAATGTTTGTGTGCTGATTTTGATGTGTTGTTGTTCTAACCCTATGATGAAAGCTTTCTGAGGGTTTTGTTTGGATAAATTCTGGTATAGGCTTGATGAATTTTGCAAAGTGGGGATTATCAAGCTTATCAGGTAGTTAGCAGGTTTTGAGGCGTTGGAACAGGTTGAAAGGCTTGTTTTGGCCTTGATGTAGTTATGAGGCTTGGTTACAGGCCACAGGCTTGGCTTCTGTTTGAGGCTTCAGCATGCTTTAGAGGCGTTGAAATTACTGAGTTGCCACAAGTTTGAGGCTCTTGTTGGATAGTTTAGGCTTCTGGTTCATGGCTTGCTATTTAGGGGGCTGGTTAGGCTTGTGTGGATCTATTTATGTTTGAATGTTTGACTGGTTACAAGCTTCAAGGTTTGGCTTGTTGTTTGGGTTTACAAACTTCAGGCTTAATGCAGGTTTTTGCTTGAAGCTTTTATTTGTGCAGGTTTTTATATTTGATAGTTTGTGGTGAGCCTGCAGGTTTAGGCTTTTGGGCTTGATGCTCTGATTTGAGCTTGGACAGGTTTACTGGCTTTTGTTTGTAGTGAGCTTAGCAGGCTTTTGATGTTGAAGCTTATGGAGGCAGTTTGCAATGTCTTTTCTTTTTGTGTTACAGTTTGCAACCTTGGGTATTCTCTATGTGTTATTCTGCCTCTTTTACTGTTCTATTACAATTTTGCTTTTATATTCCTCAAGCCTAAAGCCTGTAAGCCCTTTCTTTTCTCTTTTTTCTCTCTCTCTCTCTCTCTACATTTAAAAAAGCATTTTTATTGCTTTAGAAATGTACTTTTCTGAAAAAGCAACTTGGCTGGAAAGTGATGATTTGAACCTTGCTTGCAATGCATATTTTCCAGTTTTCCTGCATCTTTATTGACAGCATTTTGTACTTCTTGATATCTTGATATCCTTCTAT
This sequence comes from Vicia faba, assembly GCA_948472305.1. Lineage (NCBI taxonomy): Eukaryota > Viridiplantae > Streptophyta > Magnoliopsida > Fabales > Fabaceae > Vicia > Vicia faba. Next base: position 595,602,029 of record OX451736.1, read on the forward strand.
ATCTTTGGACAGTTTTTTGACAGCCTTTTTGGTGGCTCTTATACCTTTGACAGTTTGGATAGTTGGACATCTTTGGCTTAGTTTGAAATTGTGATTCAGTTTGCCTTTATACTTGTACATGCTGTTTGTTTTGAAACTGTGCAGTTGGTTGACAAATTTGAATTTGTGCAAAATTATAACTTTGTGCATTTCATGTTTCATTGCAAGCATTTCATCCCTCTTTGTGAACCGAGAGCAATCTCGTGATTTGCAGAGAGGGCAAACTGATTCCGGCCAGTCGCTTTTAATGATGATCCTTTTTTATCTGTCTGCCTTTAACTTTATTTCATCTGCTTTTGACATTCTTTTCTTTTCTTTTTGCAGGTAAAGATAATTGAGCAAAGGAGCATTGGATAGAAGATGAAGACTTAGGAAATTTAGGACATAGTTTTGTTTCAATTTAAATTATTTGTAATAATATTAATGTAAATAACTGTAAATAAATTTACAGTATTTAAATAATATCTGTAACAAACAATTCAAAATGAATAAACATCCTTTTTTGATCAGTTAATTTTAATTCTCCTTCAAATGTTTATTTAATTGTTTATAATTCTTAAATTATAATAAAATGGAAATAAATCCCAATTATTCTAATCTTAGAATAAATAAACAATTGATAAACATTGTGGTCTTAGCATCAATCAATAATAAACCTGGCGTTTCAAATAGCCACAGCAATGCACAGTCAAATCAAACAAACGTCCATATGCCTTTACTGATTGAACAAAACAACTGCAAGTTCTCAATTCAAATGCTTCAATCCAAATCTCAGAGTAAACTGAAAAGAACTGTAAAATTAATTCTTTCTGAGAATGCGCGCACAAAACCCTGGTTCTTGGTTAAATGTCAAAGAAGCGCCTGCCTGATCGAAACCTGAGCCAACTCAACCAAACCTTAACAATCTGCTTGAACTGCTTTAAAATCAATGAAAAACCTTAAATTTTGTCTGACTGACAAGAAAAGTCTGTTTGACCGATTATTGAACCAGTCTGAAAAAATCAGGAAAAGCCCGAAGCTGTGATTTCTTGTGGAAAAATACGAGGGCAAATTTTGGGGTACAACAGTTGCCCATGTTCAATCTTCTTGAACCTGAAGAGTTAGATTGGCAAGTTTGCCGTTCGCGACTCGAAGGTAAAAGGATATTGGACACTAGAGTGCCCCAAATTTGCACTCGGTGATGTGATGGTAGAGGGAATGGGCTTACAGGTGCCATTTGGTGATGTGACAGAATCTGGTCGGGGGATGGGCTTAGAGATGCCATCTGGAAATGGGCTTAAAGATGCCATTTGGAAGTGTAATGGATAGTTGCAGAGATGGGCTTACAGATGCCATCGGGAGGTGTGACGGAACTTTGTCGAGAATGGGCTTATAGATGCCATTTGGAATTGTGTGTCGATCGCGTAAGAGATTCTGTGATCGGTGGATCTGGAACTGACTGTTTAACGCTGGTTCGCGAAATGTCGCGGAAGCAAGAGTCGCCACCGTCTTTTATTTTCTCCAAATGGAAAGGACAAAAGCACAGAAAAATTCCTTATAGAGATTGCTCTCGGTTCGGGAGGTAGGTTATAGAAAGGGAAGGTGTTAGCACCCTTTCTATCCCTGGTTATCCATGGGCTCTTAGATACTTGCTCATTGTGTTTTCAAAAGGTTTGTTTGCTTTTCAACTGTAGGTTTTAAAAAAGTTTCTTTGAAAATTCCAGTTCGACTCTTGTATCGGTCCTCAAGAGTGTTTGAAAAATTGCTTTCGAAAGCTTTTTGAAAATGTGTTGGTGTGAAAAGTATTTTTGAATTTGTTTTTAAATTTAGAGCAAGTATCTACGAGAACCTACCTACCCTAAGGAATTCGTCTGTGTAAATGTCCTTTAAAGTAGTGCCATCCCACCATTGAGAGGTAGGTAGCACCACCGTTGGAGGTGTTCGGGTCAATTCGAGGTTCGGGACATGGTGATCACCAGAGCAATGGGAAGACACCTTAGAAGCTACCCTCATGCCAGGTTCCCGGATCATGAGGACTTACTAAGACATCCTCTACTCGACGATCACCTTTCGAGGCAAGGCAACAGTGAGGCGTACCCTAGGGGTGGTGTGTGATTTGTGTGTCATGTTCATTTATATTTATCTTGTTCATGTCAAGTGATCTACGCGTTTGTTTTTATTTTGTCATTCATTCTTGCATGTATTTTATTAACAGTTAAAAAGTGCGGAAATTAAAAGTTCCTAAACTATTACAAAGGCGCGGGTCCACATCGCCAAATTAAAATCCAGGACCCGATTTGACAGAAAATAAAGAAGTAAAGTGCGAGAAATAAAATGTCCGAGTTTACAAGGCTTTGGGAGAATTACATTAATATTATAAGAAATAAAATAAAATGCGCGAATTGGAATTAAAATTGGAAGCGAGGACGTTGGACCCTTTTTAATGAAATTAAATTAAATGATTATTTATTGAAATAAAAGAAGTGTTTTTTAGGTTTTTTTGTATTTATGAAATAAGAAAATTAAAATTAAAATTAAAAGAAACCCTAATTCTAAGTTATTTTTAATTATTTGAGAAAAATGTTAAAGTTTAACTTAATTTACTAAAGAATTTATGTACATGTTTATTTACAAAAGAAATTAGTAATTAATAATAATAATAATGATGAGAAAATTATTTATTAAAAAAAATGATGAAAAAGTTAAAAACCCTAATTTCTATATATTTAATTTATTAAGAAAAATATTAAAGTTTTGAAACCTAAATTAATCTAATTAATTGTTTAAAGTTTATTTACAAAAATAATAATAGTAAAATTAATATTAATAAAATAAACATTTTTTTTGATTTTTCTGTATTTTATATTTATTATGAAAATTATTTTATGGAATTAAAAGAAAACAATTAAAAAACAATTAAAAGAATAAAAAGGAAAAACAAATAAAAATTAAAAATTGAGCAAACCATATGGGGTGTCTGGCCCAAGGGGAGGTTTTTTGAAGTATTGACTCCTGAGTACTGTGGTCTGCATTCTTTGGCCATTGGATTGAGTTTCATGCATAAGTTGTTCTACTTTGGCCATTTGGATTTTGGCTTTTGGCTTTTGGCCATTTGTGTTCTGGCTTCAACGTTCCCTTAATGTCTGGCTTAATGTCTGCCTCGCCATGTATTGGTGTCATGCATAAGTTTTTCTAGTCTGACCATTTGGCTTTTGGCTTTTGGCCATTTGGCTTTTGGCCTCAACGTTCCTTAATGAACCTGCCTGGGATCCTGTCTAAATCTGCAGTGTTGAATCTCACCAACACATCAAATAAAATCATAAAATGCAAATAAAGCCAATATATGAAGAAATTTAATGTTTAGGCACAATATGACATGTATGAATGATTATACCCTTTTGATCATGGAGATCAAATCAACCTTACCCTTACTGGAAAAGTAGTGACCTGGATGCTTTTATGCCTTACTGGAAAATTAGGATCATGGAGATCAAGCCAGCCTTATCCTTACTGGAGAAGTAGTGAGGTGTTGGTTTGTAACTGAGATGGCTTTGTTTGTAGTGAGAGAGGGATTTGTAATAAGGATTTCAAGGTTTTAAGGTTCTTGAAAGAGTTTGATATTCTAACAGTATTGTGGCCAAGTTTTTTCTCTCTTTTCCTCTTCTCCTCTTTTTCTCCTTTCTGGTTTGTGTGAAAAGAAAGTGATTATATAATGGAAATTAGGGTAAAGCAAATGGGCTTTGAATGTGCAATTGGGCCTCCAATATTCACTTGAATTCGTCACTTTCCAGGCTAAATAGCAGGGACTTAAGTGCATTTTTTGAAGTTGAAATGTGAAAACAAAATGTAGCCGACATCGAGAACTAACTCCTGTCCGAAAATCGACTCAATCGGATAAACGGTGAATTAGTTATGAATTTTTGAAGTTTCAGCTCAGACAAACTTATTTTGGGCTCCAGTGTCGGCTCTGACACGTTCTTCAATAAAAAACTGGTATTGATCGGTGCATAATTTGGTCTCGAATTTTGAAGCAAAGTTGTAGATCTATGAGTCAGTGACCTTGTGTAAAAATATGAGTCCAATCCGATAAAAATTGACCGATTTATGAATTTTCGAAGTTTCGGCTCAGATGAAATAATATTCAGCATTCAGGATTTTCAGCGTGTCACGCACTCTGAGCAAAAAACGAAGGCCTTTTGAATACCGTTTGAACTCAATACCTTCTGTGAAAATGTAGCCAACTCAATTTGTGAAATTTTGGCGCCGGAACCAGCTCGATACGATGAAAATCGACCAAGTTATGATTTTTTGAACATGACGCAAATAAACTTCTGTCACAAATTTTCTGTGCAAAAATACTTGATAAATCCACATTTTTGAAGACCTTCTGATCGAAATTGGCTTCCAGCCGTGAGAGATGAAAACATAGATAATGTCAAGACGGAATTTTGGCCACCAGAACGGGTTCAAAACGAGTCACGATCTTCAAGTTATGAATTTTTTAGCGCGTAAAAACTGCACTTTCAGCACACTTTTTCACCATATTTCTTTAAGAAAACTCGCACATTCGGATACCTTCTTTAAAGAATTGACGCTTGAGCCGAACCTGAATTTGAGAATACGTTATCAGAGATATCTTGGCGAAAGAATACCTGAATATGACGCGCCGGGTTGGACTTGTGAATTTTTCTTGAAATATTTTGAGAAATATGGGAGGGCAAATTTTGGGGTACAACAGTTGCCCCTGTTCAATCTTCTTAGACCTGAGGATGCAGATTGGCTGACGTGCCTTTCGTAATCCGAGGGTAGAAGATGATTGAACACTAGAGTGCCCAGAAATTTGCGCTCACATAGTAGCAGTGTGATGGAAATGGGCTTATAGATGCCATTTGGAGATTGATGGGGGATGATGGGCTTATAGATGCCATCTGGACGTTGATCGCATAAGAGATTCCTTAGCGAGAACTTGCGTACCTGCAAAACAGAAAAATGAGTACCTGACATGTTGCAGGAGTTGGTTTTCAGATGCTTGGTATAGATATGTCCTGACTGGTTACGGGAGCTGGATCTGGAGCTTCATGAGATGATGAATGAACCAGGGATGGTTACTACCTTAGCATGAACGGTAAGAGAACCTTGGGTGATTTTAACTTCAACAACGCTCGTTGAGAAAATCTTGGTGGGAATTACCATCTTCGCAGGATCGGGAAGAGAACCAATAGGCAATTATGATCTGAAAGGGAATTACATCTCACGCACCGTCGGGGAGAGAACCATAGGAAATTATAATCTGAAAAGGAATTATCACCTCACTCACCGTCGGAGAGGGAACCATCTGAAAAGGAATTATCACCTCACTCACCGTCGGAGAGGGAACCATCTGAAAAGGAATTATCACCTCACTCACCGTCGGAGAGGGAACCATAGGAAAAGGAATTACCACCTCACTCACCGTCGGAGAGGGAACCGTTTGAAAAGGAATTATCACCTCACTCACCGTCGGAGAGGGAACCATAGGAAAAGGAATTACCACCTCACTCACCGTCGGAGAGGGAACCATAGGAAAAGGAATTATCACCTCACTCACCGTCGGAGAGGGAACCATTTGAAAAGGAATTATCACCTCACTCACCGTCGGAGAGGGAACCATCTGAAAAGGAATTATCACCTCACTCACCGTCGGAGAGGGAACCATAGGAAAAGGAATTATCACCTCACTCACCGTCGGAGAGGGAACCATCTGAAAAGGAATTATCACCTCACTCACCGTCGGAGAGGGAACCATAGGAAATTATAATCTGAAAGGAATTATCACCTCACTCACCGTCGGAGAGGGAACCATAGGAAATTATAATCTGAAAGGAATTATCACCTCACTCACCGTCGGAGAGGGAACCATAAGGAAAGGAATTACCACCTCACTCACCGTCGGAGAGGGAACCATAAGGAAAGGAATTACCACCTCACTCACCGTCGGAGAGGGAACCATAAGGAATGGAATTACCACCTCACTCACCGTCGGAGAGGGAACCATAAGGAAAGGAATTACCACCTCACTCACCGTCGGAGAGGGAACCATAAGGAAAGGAATTACCACCTCACTCGCCGTCGGAGAGGGAACCATAAGGAAAGGAATTACCACCTCACTCACCGTCGGAGAGGGAACCATAAGGAAAGGAATTACCACCTCACTCACCGTCGGAGAGGGAACCATAAGGAAAGAAATTACCACCTCACTCACCGTCGGAGAGGGAACCATAAGGAAAGGAATTACCACCTCACTCACCGTCGGAGAGGGAACCATAAGGAAAGGAATTACCACCTCACTCACCGTCGGAGAGGGAACCATAAGGAAAGGAATTACCACCTCACTCACCGTCGGAGAGGGAACCATAAGGAAAGGAATTACCACCTCACTCACCGTCGGAGAGGGAACCATAAGGAAAGGAATTACCACCTCATTCACCGTCGGAGAGGGAACCATAGGAAATTATAACTTGGGATAACCTCTACTGAGTCTTTATCAGAAAAATCTGTTGGGAGTCGATTTAGCTGGACTAGAGAAGGCCTGGGACTGGATAACAAATCTTTGGAGTCGATTAACTGACCCGGTCTAGGTCTTGAAATATGATTGAGAATTTCAACTGCATCTTTCCTGAAAGGTAAAGGTCAGTCATATGCAATGCATGATATGGATCAAGCAATGATGTTCTCAACATAAATGAGATTTGTATGATATAATGCGTCTATGCATGCTGTAATGATGTATGTGATGTTTTATGAATGTGTTTTTGTCTAGGAAAGTAGATCTTTGACGGGTGCCGGGAAGTCATATCCTGGGCTGATGTTGAAGAATAAGCTTTTACTCCTGCTGGGGATGATAACTGCAAGAATACCGGTAGGAGAGGATGACTCCGTTGAGGAATAAACTTGGAAAATGGAAGATTCTGCGGGGAGAAAAATACTCTAGCGACCATGCTTGGGGAGTGATACTCTGTGGGGATAGAGATGCTTTGCTGAATTGTTGATAAGCATTGCTGGGGATATCTTTGTTGTATTGGACGTATTGATAGACTTCGCTGGGGGTAAAGAGATTTCGTCGGGGACGCTCTTTCCGTGGCTTTTGGCTGAGGATAACCCAGTTATATCCTGTTAAGGAAATAACTCTTTAAATAAAGCCGGACGACGCGTTCGTGCTCTGCGAGGGTAAGCTTCCAGAATCTACTGGGGATAAGCTTACTACTTGGGGAGATGGATTCCAACTTTCCTGGGGAATTAGATTGGACTCTCTTGGGGAAGTTTTATGCTGCTGGGGAATGTTGCTATCTGCTAGAGGATTCCCAACTTCCTTAAGATTTGATAACTCTGCTTGGGGAAGAATGTACTAGCTGCTGATTCACTCTCTGGGGAATTAATATGTACTGGTCATATTCTTTAGCTGAACCTACCTTGGTATCTTGAAGGACAGAAACAATCAGATTGCTTAGACCACTCTTTATTGCCCCTGTTTCTGAGGTATGAGAGGAAGACCTGTGAGGGGTTGATAGTTGTTGATAGACCAAGCTTCTTCTGATAGGCAGGTGACAAGATGACAGGACATAGTCGTACGCTTTAATCCCTAACTTTTGCCTAGACCGCCCTTTTGGGTTTTCAGTCCACCGGGATACCCATTTTTGCCCAAGCCGCCTTTTCAGGTTTTCGACTTGCCGGGTGTACAGATTTTTCATTTCATCCCTTCATTTTGCCCGAACCCTTTTGGTTCATCGGGAAGCCCTTATTTTTGCCTAGGTGTGTCAACCTAGCGGGTCTTTGATTATGCGTAGTATTTTTCCGACTATGTCTGTTCTCAGAAAGTAGGGAGTTGCCCCTGTTAGAAGTGTTTTGTCATGCCACCAGAAGGTGTTTGATCAGGCCAGATTCGTTGTTGAAATGCCCCAAGTGACTCAAGCGGAGATTTGCCCCAGGCTATTTGGCCTTTGAGAGATTCTCCGAATCTTGATTGGATTTCCCCAGATGATGGACCATGCTCATGTCTGCCCCTTGATTGGAGGTACTTCTGTTCATTAGGCATTCGTCGTGCGAACTTCTGCTGTTCAAACAAAAAGTCATATGCAAACAATGTTATATCAAAAATGCAAAGCTTATGTCTGTCTTGAAGATTTTGAAAATGCATTCTTTTTCATAAAACAAATGAATGTTTGTAAAATGTGATGTCAACTCCGTATTTACCGTAGGCCTTCAGGAGTCAGGATACCTTTCGTAACAGTATGCTTTCGAACTAACCCGTGCTTCGGCTAGGACTTTTAAGGATTGTAGCGTGGCCTGGTTCATGGTTTAAGAAACAAAGGATAAAGGCTCAAATTATTTGTACCCACCCGCTCTTCGTGATGTTCTTCAATCCTAAACTCAGTTGATCGTGCGCTAGACCTTATTTGAGTTTTTGCTCTGATTTTCCGGTGATGATTCGGATGTTGATAACTTATTCTGAATAGGCAGTCATTTCCTTTTTTGCTGAGGGTTTGTAAGACCTCTTTCTTGATTTTTGTTATCCCTTTCCTTTTTTTGCCTGAACTGTTTCCCTTTTTGGAATTACAGTCAGCGGGATGCCCCAGTTTTGTAAGTCTCCTTCGTAGGTTTTGACTTATTGAGCTTTCATTTATGAGACATATAATGACTGCCTGTCCTTATTGATTATTCAGAACCATCACTGTCTTTTTTTTGTTTTGTTTTGTAAGGACCTTTTTGGTGCCATTTATTATGCACTTGGATCAACTGAGAGAACTACCCTGCCCCAGGTTATAATTAAGGGTTTTAATTTTTGAAAAGAAAAACTCCTACTTCTTTGGCTCAAAGGGGTTGACGAGGGATTATCTTCCTTATAACTCCAGTGTTTAGGGATTGAAACAATGCCTGTACCTCATCAGCGGGGTCTGTTCAAAAGCATACTGTAGATCGTGGTATCATTTTCGTCATCCTCCCTCAAGAGGCTTAAAATTATTATTTAGAGTTGATCATCAGAAAAAATATGAAAATAATTTGCATTTAGTGAATACGAATATATTGTTTCATAACAGACATATGCGATGCATTAATGAAATAACAATGTTTAACATGAGTAAATGTTTGAACAAAAGAAAATTGCAACTTGAACATTCGAATGAACAAAAACTTCTCAATCCTAGCCATGTTTTGGCAAGGGAGCAGTGATCACGTTGGGAGTCTCGGCGGGCTCGAACTCGATCTCTTTAGCATCGATCATATTCTGAATCTTGTACTTTAGTGCCCAACAGTCCTCAGTATCGTGCCCCAGACTACCAGAATGGTAAGCACACCTTGCTTCTGGGTTGTAGTTTGGAGAGGAAGTCTTTGGATTTGCAGGAGGGTTGATCACCGCAATCAGGTTCATCCTTAACATGTGCTGCAAAGCTCGTGACCATGACATGTTGATGTAGGTGAATTGTCTCTTAGGCTCGTCCGACCTGTTCTGATCAACCCGCTGTTCTTGGCGAGGTCGTTGTTGGACCTGTGAAGTAGTAGTAACTCGGAGAGGTCTATTCATTGGACCCGACCTTTGCCCTCTTGGAAACTGTTCCATGACCTGGTCCCTGATTTGGGCTGGTTGCTTCATGCCTTGAGGAAGCTGACTGATCATGGCCCTCAGCTCTCCCTGTTCCTGAGCTAAACCTTGAATGAGGGCCCTTTGCCCCAGCATTTGGGTTTTCAATGTGTCTACCTCAGCTTGTAGACGTTTCAGCTGTTCGTCCTTGTCATCTTCAGGACTCTTTCTGATCAGATTCCCCATGAGGAGTGTCCTCAACTCTTCCTGCCCCTCGGATAGATTCAGGAGAATTTCCCCGAACCGAGTCTCTTGAACAAGAAGGTCCTGGTTATCTTGTTGGGAAGCCATTGCTGAAATAAACAGCGAAGGATGGTAAGTGACCTGCAATAAAGGTACCTGCAATGTAATGATATGTATGATATGCATGCAATGTTTTCAAGGACCTCGCAGGGTAAACAAGGAAATTGTTAGCATTGGAAACTGGTGGCTTGATTGAAGGTACTTCATATTGTTAAGAGTCCTTCTTCAAGAGTCAAAGCTCACCATATCAAGTGGGTCATAGCCCCTGACTCGAGTTATCAACTTTGTTTTGATTTCCAGACAACCTTGGCTAGGGGAACCTTCTTCAAGAGTCAGAGCTCACCATATCAAGTGGGTCATAGCCCCTGACAACTTTGGCTAGAGGAAAATAAATCCTCTTTGCCTCTTGTTGGGACAGCTGATTCACCATGACCTGCATCACAAGCCCTTGAGATCCTTGAAATGGGTTAGGATGTATGCAATGGTATGATGTCATGATGCATGGGGTAATATGAATAATCCCCGTTATGAGTCCTTATTAAGGACTATACACAGAAACCTGCAAGAAAATCAAGTAAAACCTGTCATGAGTCCCAGTTGAGGACTATAAACAAAACCTGCGAGAAACTTGGTAAACTTTGTTATGAGTCCTAATTAAGGACTATGACAAAAAACTGCAAGAAGCTTAGTAAGCCCTGTCATGGGTCCCAATTAAGGACTAAAATAAAACCTGCAAATAGTTCATGTGTCAGATAAAGCATGCAAGTAGTCAAGTACGAAGGCACACAAGTCACACAAAAGAGCCCTTAGAGTTTAGGCCGGCATGGGGTCTGGGTATTACCCTCTTGAAGTTGGTGGGTTCAACCTGTCCTATTAGAAGTAACCGGGTTCTAAGGGTCCCAATATCACGGGATTGCTTTCATTGTTCATTGTTTTGATTTAGCCACTGAACTGGCGACCGAAATATTCCAGGAAAGCAACCCTCAATTGAGTGTAGTATCGAGTATCAACCAACCTCGGACTGCACCAAAGTCAGTTATCTCACTACCCTAAAGAGGCCAAGATAGTTCAATTAAGGTTCCTAAGGTCTGTTGATGCTTCACGACACCATGCGGAGGCCCCGTACTCTCCTTGACTGAACTCAAGGGTTACCGGTACACACCAAAGTGCCACATCAACGTAGCAGACTGTTTCAACCATGTCGGTATACCCCGCACAGTTCCCTCACAGCCTTGTTGCTACTTTCTAAGAAAGGTATCCCCAGATCCGGGTTAGGATCTATAGAACTCCCAAGCAACCCACAATTTAAAGCACACAAGGAAAACAATTGAAAACACAGTTATGAACTAAACCTAAGGTACACCTCACTTTATAAAGTATCCCCAGCAGAGTCGCCAGTTCTGTGACCGGTGGATCTGGAACTGACTGTTTAACGCTGGTTCGCGAAATGTCGCGAAAGCAAGAGTCGCCACCGTCTTTTATTTTCTCCAAATGGAAAGGACAAAAGCACAGAAAAATTCCTTAAAGAGATTGCTCTCGGTTCGGGAGGTAGGTTATAGAAAGGGAAGGTGTTAGCACCCTTTCTATCCCTGGTTATCCATGGGCTCTTAGATACTTGCTCATTGTGTTTTCAAAAGGTTTGTTTGCTTTTCAACTGTGGGTTTTAAAAAAGTTTCTTTGAAAATTCCAGTTCGACTCTTGTATCGGTCCTCAAGAGTGTTTGAAAAATTGCTTTCGAAAGCTTTTTGAAAATGTGTTGGTGTGAAAAGTATTTTTGAATTTGTTTTTAAATTTAGAGCAAGTATCTACGAGAACCTACCTACCCTAAGGAATTCGTCTGTGTAAATGTCCTTTAAAGTAGTGCCATCCCACCATTGAGAGGTAGGTAGCACCACCGTTGGAGGTGTTCGGGTCAATTCGAGGTTCGGGACATGGTGATCACCAGAGCAATGGGAAGACACCTTAGAAGCTACCCTCATGCCAGGTTCCCGGATCATGAGGACTTACTAAGACATCCTCTACTCGACGATCACCTTTTGAGGCAAGGCAACAGTGAGGCGTACCCTAGGGGTGGTGTGTGATTTGTGTGTCATGTTCATTTATATGTATCTTGTTCATGTCAAGTGATCTACGCGTTTGTTTTTATTTTGTCATTCATTCTTGCATGCATTTTATTAACAGTTAAAAAGTGCGGAAATTAAAAGTTCCTAAACTATTACAAAGGCGCGGGTCCACATCGCCAAATTAAAATCCAGGACCCGATTTGACAGAAAATAAAGAAGTAAAGTGCGAGAAATAAAATGTCCGAGTTTACAAGGCTTTGGGAGAATTACATTAATATTATAAGAAATAAAATAAAATGCGCGAATTGGAATTAAAATTGGAAGCGAGGGCGTTGGACCCTTTTTAATGAAATTAAATTAAATGATTATTTATTGAAATAAAAGAAGTGTTTTTTAGGTTTTTTTGTATTTATGAAATAAGAAAATTAAAATTAAAATTAAAAGAAACCCTAATTTTAAGTTATTTTTAATTATTTGAGAAAAATGTTAAAGTTTAACTTAATTTACTAAAGAATTTATGTACATGTTTATTTACAAAAGAAATTAGTAATTAATAATAATAATAATGATGAGAAAATTATTTATTAAAAAAAATGATGAAAAAGTTAAAAACCCTAATTTCTATATATTTAATTTATTAAGAAAAATATTAAAGTTTTGAAACCTAAATTAATCTAATTAATTGTTTAAAGTTTATTTACAAAAATAATAATAGTAAAATTAATATTAATAAAATAAATATTTTTTTGATTTTTCTGTATTTTATATTTATTATGAAAATTATTTTATGGAATTAAAAGAAAACAATTAAAAAACAATTAAAAGAATAAAAAGGAAAAACAAATAAAAATTAAAAATTGAGCAAACCATAGGGGGTGTCTGGCCCAAGGGGAGGTTTTTTTGAAGTATTGACTCATGAGTACCGTGGTCTGCATTCTTTGGCCATTGGATTGAGTTTCATGCATAAGTTGTTCTACTTTGGCCATTTGGCTTTTGGCTTTTGGCTTTTGGCCATTTGTGTTCTGGCTTCAACGTTCCCTTAATGTCTGGCTTAATGTCTGCCTCGCCATGTATTGGTGTCATGCATAAGTTTTTCTAGTCTGGCCATTTGGCTTTTGGCTTTTGGCCATTTGGCTTTTGGCCATTTGGCTTTTGGCCTCAACGTTCCTTAATGAACCTGCCTGAGATCCTGTCTAAATCTGCAGTGTTGAATCTCACCAACACATCAAATAAAATCATAAAATGCAAATAAAGCCAATATATGAAGAAATTTAATGTTTAGGCACAATATGGCATGTATGAATGATTATACCCTTTTGATCATGGAGATCAAATCAACCTTACCCTTACTGGAAAAGTAGTGACCTGGATGCTTTTATGCCTTACTGGAAAATTAGGATCATGGAGATCAAGTCAGCCTTATCCTTACTGGAGAAGTAGTGAGGTGTTGGTTTGTAACTGAGATGGCTTTGTTTGTAGTGTGAGAGAGATTTGTAATAAAGATTTCAAGGTTTTAGGGTTCTTGAAAGAGTTTGATATTCTAACAGTATTGTGGCCAAGTTTTTTCTCTCTTTTCCTCTTCTCCTCTTTTTCTCCTTTCTGGTTTGTGTGAAAAGAAAGTGATTATATAATGGAAATTAGGGTAAAGCAAATGGGCTTTGAATGTGCAATTGGGCCTCCAATATTCACTTGAATTCGTCACTTTCCAGGCTAAATCGCAGGGACTTAAGTGCATTTTTTGAAGTTGAAATGTGAAAACAAAATGTAGCCGACATCGATAACTAACTCCTGTCCGAAAATCGACTCAATTGGATAAACGGTGAATTAGTTATGAATTTTTGAAGTTTCAGCTCAAACAAACTTATTTTGGACTCCAGTGTCGGCTCTGACACGTTCTTCAATAAAAAACTGGTATTGATCGGTGCATAATTTGGTCTCGACTTTTGAATAAAAGTTGTAGATCTATGAGTCAGTGACCTTGTGTAAAAATATGAGTCCAATCCGATAAAAATTGATCGAGTTATGAATTTTCGAAGTTTCGGCTCAGATGAAATAATATTCAGCATTCAGGATTTTCAGCGTGTCACGCACTCTGAGCAAAAAACGAAGGCCTTTTGAATACCGTTTGAACTCAATACCTTCTGTGAAAATGTAGCCAACTCAATTTGTGAAATTTTGGCGCCGGAACCAGCTCGATACGATGAAAATCGACCAAGTTATGATTTTTTGAACATGACGCAAATAAACTTCTATCACAAATTTTCTGTGCAAAAATACTTGATAAATCCACATTTTTGAAGACCTTCTGATCGAAATTGGCTTCCAGCCGTGAGATATGAAAACGTAGATAATGTCAAGACGGAATTTTGGCCACCAGAACGGGTTCAAAACGAGTCACGATCTTCAAGTTATGAATTTTTTAGCGCGTAAAAACTGCACTTTCAGCACACTTTTTCACCATATTTCTTTAAGAAAACTCGCACATTCGGATACCTTCTTTAAAGAATTGACGCTTGAGCCGAACCTGGATTTGAGAATACGTTATCAGAGATATCTTGGCGAAAGAATACCTGAATATGATGCGCCGGGTTGGACTTGTGAATTTTTCTTGAAATATTTTGAGAAATATGGGAGGGCAAATTTTGGGGTACAACAGATTCCTTAGCGAGAACTTGCGTACTTGAGAAAGAAAGATAATTTCCTGGCCTGTTACAGGGGTTGATCTTCAAACTCTTCATGCAGACATGCCCTGGCTGGATACAGGTATCGAATCTACAATCGATTGCTCACAGATATGCCATGGCTAGATACAGGAATCGAATCCAGAACTTCAAAAGGTTGCTTACAGACGTGCCCTGGCTGAATACAGGTATCGAATCTGGAATTGGTCGTCTATAGATATGCCCTGGCTGGATACAGGTATCGAATCTGGAAATTATCGTCTACAGATATGCCCTGGCTGGATACAGGAATCGAATCTCTAAACTTTTCATGCAGACATGCCCTGGCTAGATACATGTGTCGAATCCACAATCAGTTACTCACAGATATGCCCTGGCTAGATACAGGAATCAAATCTGGAATTGGTCGTCTACAGATATGCCCTGGCTGGATACAGGTATCGAATCTGGAAATTGTCGTCTACAGATATGCCCTGGCTGGATACAGGCATCGAATCTCTAAACTCTTCATGCAGACATGCCTTGGCTAGATAACAGGTGTCGAATCCATAATCAGTTACTCACTGATATGCCCTGGCTAGATACAGGAATCGAATCTGGAATTGGTCGTCTACAGATATGCCCTGGCTGGATATAGGTGTCGAATCTGGAATTAGTCGTCTACAGATATGCCCTGGCTGGATACAGGTATCGAATCTCTAAACTCTTCATGCAGATATGCCCTGGATGGATACAGGTATCGAATCTACAATCAATCACTCACAGATATGCCCTGGCTAGATACAGGAATCGAATCTGGAATTGTGACAGTTGATAGTAATCATCTTTGGATTGTCCTTTTTCCTGAAAAGGCAAGACATCAGTTGTATGCAATGTCATGATGTATGAAATACATGAGGTCATGATGTTTTCAAGAATAAATGAGATTGTGTGATATGATGCGTATATGCATGCGTCATGATGTATAAAATGTGAAATGTCTATGAATGTGTTTTCGACTAGGAAAATAAATCCTTGACGAATGTCGGGAACTTAAATCTTGGGCTGATGTTGAAGAGTGGAGTTCTTAGCTTCTGTTGGGGATGATGGTTGCAAGAATAAACTGGTAGGAGAAGATGCCTCCGTTGGGGAATAAACTTGTTGGGGAGATTACTCTGCGGGGAATTACTCTGTGGGAAGAGATACTTTGCTGAGGTTTTGATGAGAACTCCGCTGGGGATTCCACTGATAAGTTGTGTTGGGGAATTTGATGAACTCCGCTGGGGATTAACAGTTTTGGCTCCACTGGGGATTTTGAAACTTGACTCTGAGGGGAATTAGATTCTGTAAGGCTCTCTGGTTGGGGATTACAAGAATCTTTTGAGTTTGAGAAGGAACCGGTGTAGGGTTTCCTGATGATGAGTCCGTGTAAAACCTCATCTGGAGTTGAGAAGGAATCGGTGTAGGGTTTCCTGATGATGAGTCCGTGTAAAACTGCATCTGAAGTTGAGAAGGAACCGGTGTAGGGTTTCCTGATGATGAGTCCGTGTAAAACTGCATCTGAAGTTGAGAAGGAACCTGTGTAGGGTTGCTTCATGATGAGTCCGTGTAAAACTGCATCTGGAGTTGAGAAGTAACCGATGTAGGGTTGCCTGATGATGAGTCCGTGTAAAATTGCATCTGGAGTTAAGAAGGAACCGATGTAGGGTTGCCTGATGATGAGTCAGTGTAAAACTGCATCTGAAGTTGAGAAGGAACATGTGTAGGGTTGCTTCATGATGAGTCCGTGTAAAACTGCATCTGGAGTTGAGAAGGAACCGATGTAGGGTTGCCTGATGATGAGTCCGTGTAAAACTGCATCTTGGATCGAGAAGGAACCTGTGTAGGGTTGCTTCATGATGAGTCCGTGTAAAACTGCATCTGATGTTGAGAAGGAATTGTTGAACACTTTTGACATTCGAATGCCCCAAGTGATGATGAAGGAGTCTTGAATCAGATTACTCTGCGAATTGAGAGATTTCTTGAAATCTTGACTGGACTGCCCCAGGTTAACTGAACTTTGAAAGATCTATTGAAACCTTGACTGGACTGCCCCAGGTTAACTGGATAGTGACATGACATGCCCCTTGTTGATAGGAGACTTGTCGTTGGAAGTGTCATCCTTTTGAAGTGAGTTTACTCACTGAGAGAGCTTTCGTTCCTCCGAACATTCGCTGTATGAATTTCTTCGCTGTCAAACAAATAGTCAAATGCAAATAGTGATATTCAAGCAATGCAAAGTTTATGTTTGTCTCGAAGTTTTGAGAAATGCGTTTTTTAGCAGAAAACTTTTTATAAGACAAATCAACACAAGATTTAGAGCAAAGCCTTACAGGAGTCAGAATACCTTTTGTAACAGTATGCTTTCGAACTAACCCATGCTTCAATTAGGACTTTTGAAGGGTTGTAACATGGCTTGGTTCACGGTTTAAGAAACAAAGGATAAAGGCTCAAAGCATATTTGTACCCACCCGCTCTTCGTGATGTTCTTCAATCCTAAGCTCTGTTAATTGTGCGTCGTACTCTATTCGAGTTTGGAACGACTTTTGGGTGATGGTTCACCAATTGAATTTGGGAGACAGTCATCATCTCCTTTTTCTTTTTCAACATTTTTTTCATGTTGTTGAGGATTTGTAACGCTCTCGTTCTTTTGATTTGTTATCCCTAACTTTTGCCTGACTGTTCCTGTTTTCGGGATTACAGTCAGCGGGATGCCCCAGCTTTCTTAAGCCTCCTTTATAGGTTTTGGCTTGGTGGGCTTTTCTCTTTTGAGAGATTGACTGTCTATGTGACAGGGAACCACCCTTGTCTTTTGATTCCAAAGGAATGCTTTTGATTTCATTCGTTGTGTTACGAACTGAGAGTTTGCGACTTCAATGCGCAT
The DNA here is from genome assembly GCA_948472305.1 of Vicia faba. Classification (NCBI taxonomy): domain Eukaryota; kingdom Viridiplantae; phylum Streptophyta; class Magnoliopsida; order Fabales; family Fabaceae; genus Vicia; species Vicia faba. Next base: position 595,619,552 of record OX451736.1, read on the forward strand.
TTTCTTTGAATTAACTGAGAGACTACCCTGCCCCAGGTTTATATCAAAGGTTTTGATTGTTTAGAACAGAAAAATCCTACTTCTTTGGCTCGAAGGGGTTGACTAGGGATTATCTTCCTTATAACTCCAGTGTTTGGGAATTGAAAGAAATGCCTGTACATCATCAGCAAGGTCTGTTCAAAAGCATACTGTATGAGATTACGATATTGTTTCGTCATCCTCCCTCTAAAGGCTTGCAGCTTTTTATCAAGAGTTAAATATCATAAAGAAAGCATAAGAGTAGTGAAAATGAATGGATGAATTCAAGACAAACATATGCAATGCATTAATGAAACAGAGTTTGAAATTAACAGTTAATTGTTTGAATAACAAAAGAAATTGCAACTTTGAAAAATTCAGATGGAAGCAAAAGTCTTTCGGTTTGAGCTTTGTCATTTCAGGTGGAGAAACCCAAAGTGGAAGATTTTCATCTCACCATCCGGCATGAATTCCAGCACTCCATTGTCAATCAGATCCTGAGTTTTGTTTTTCAAGGCCCAGCAGTCCTCGGTGTCATGTCCAGGACCATAGGAGTGGTATGCACACCTCCTATTGGGATGATAGGTAGGAGAAGAAGTATTAGGGTTCGGATGAGGGACCCTTAATGTAATCAGCCCTGCCTGCAGCATGCGTTGTAGCACTTGACCCAGTGACATGTTGATCTTGGTGAATTGTCTTTTAGGCGCGGCTCTCTTACGCTGATGCCCATGTCCTTGTTGAACAGGCGTAAGATGTGGTTGGGCTTGTGACCCTGAAGCAGGTTGAGGAGCTTTTCCCTTGTCTTCTCGCCTCAAAAAAGGTGGAATGACGATTTGATCTTCAGCCCCAGTCGTCTGTCCCACTTGATTATCCCGAAGCAGTTTATTGACGAGAACCCCGAGCTCTTCTTGTTTTTGAGCCAAGTCCTGGATGAGAGCCCTCTGACTCGCCAGTTCCCCTTTCAATATGGCTATCTCAATGTGTAGCTCCCACTGGTTATCTCTGTCGTCCCCAGGATTTCCCACGATCATGCCCCTGGTGAGGAGCGTCTTGACCTCTTCTTGCCCCTTGGATAGGTTCAAGAACATCTCTTGAAGTTGAGCGTTTTGGGCTTGGAGGCCCTTGAGAGTCTGTTCCAAGGCCATCTCTACTGAAATAAACAGTATGAGAATAAGGAAACCTGAAAAGGAAAAAATGTCAAGATGCAATGCATGATATGCGGATGCATGCTTTCAAGGATCTCTTGGGGTAAACACAAGAGAATGTTAGAGGTTGAACTTTGATCTTTGATTGGAGAACTTTGCACCGGTGGATGTCCTTCCACGAGAATCAAGCTCACCATGTCAAGTGGGTCATAGCCCCTGATTCAAGTTGTTGCACTTGATCTTTGATTGGAGAACTTTGCATCGGTGGATGTCTTTCCACGAGAATCAAGCTCACCATGTCAAGTGGGTCATAGCCCCTGATTCAAGTTGTTGCACTTGATCTTTGATGGCATTTGTTAGAGGAGAAACCTCTTTCCCTTTGGTAGACGTCTAGTTCAACGTAACCCTGCATTAAAAGAACCCTCGAGATCCTTGAAATGGTTATTGAAAATGCTATGGTATGATGTCATGATGTTATGTACATGCATGCAAAAGCAAGTGAGTGTATATACAGGCAATCATATTCACACAAAGCAAAACAAGTCCTTAGGTTTAGGCTTGCATGGGGTTTGTAGGTAAGTACCCTCTTGAAGTTAGTTGGCTTATCCTGTCCTAAAATAGGTACCGGGTTCTAAGGAGCTCAATGTCATTGGTTTGTTTTCTGTGTTCATTGTTTCGGCTTAGCCACTTAACTGGCGACCAAAATATTCAAAGAAAACAACCCTCAATGAGTGTAGTATCGAGTATCTACCAACTTCGGACTGCACCAAAGTCGGTCATCTCACTACCCCTAAAAAGGCTAGGATGGTCAATTAAGGTTCTAAGAGTTCGTTAGTGCTTCATGACATCACTCAGCGGCCCCGTACTCTCCTTGACCGAACTCAAGGGTTACCGGTACTCACAAATATGTCACACTAACATAGCTTACTGCTTCAACCGTGTCGGTATACCCCGCACAGTTCCCTCATAGTTTTTTGCTATTTACCTAAAAAGGTGCCCCAAATCTGGGTGTAGGATTTACAACAAACCAAAACAAGGACCCAAAAAGTAAAGCAATCAAAGCAATCAAAGCAAGTATGTAAAGGTGATCTAAAACCCTAAGGTAACCCCACTTTTAGATTTCTCCCCAGCAGAGTCGCCAGTTCTGTGATACGGTGGGAGAACGGACTTGAGTTTTGCGTTTGTATTCGCACTTGTTCGATTTAGCAAGAGTCGCCACCGACTTTTTATTTTATCCTAAGGAAAGGTTAAAAAGCACAGCATAAACCTTTGAGATGTTTTCTTGGGTTCGGGGGGTAGATTATAGAAAGGGAAGGTATTAGCACCATTTCTATCCATGGTTATCCATGGGCTCTTAGTTACTTGCTTAGATCACTTGCCTTGATTTTCAATTGTTTGAAATAGTGGTGTGTGTGTGTGGGTTTTGAAAATGTTTTGAAAAAGACGCCTTGTCTTAGGCAACCATTATAATGACTCGTGTTTGAGTATATACAAAGGTGTGTATCTTTTCGAAAAGATGTTTCAAATGTTTTTGAAAGTTTGTTTTGAAAGTGTTTGTGAAGTGTCGTGGAGTGTGGTTTTGAAAAGTAGGAAAGTGTTTTTGCAAGATTGGTCAAGTAACTAAGAGTTATCTACCCCTAAATTTACTCAAAGGTTTTTTTCTATGTTTTAACCCTTTTAACAATTTTGTTCCACCATTGTATTTGGTGGACAATCTTGTGTTAGGATGTTAACGGGACGGGCGCGGGTCATTGTTTAGACCATGAATGCAATGGTGCCAAGTGTCTTTGGCAATTTGCTTGAAGGGACTATGATCATTTCGTTTAGGCAACTTTCGAAAGCGTCATCGAGGGACTATGATCATTTTGATTCGTTTTGCCAAAGAAACTCAACGTGCAAGCATGGCCCATTTTGGAAGGCAACAAGTGGGATTACCCTAGGGGTGCAAGTGTGAATGGTGTATTGATTTCATGCATTTGTTTTGTATTAGGTTATCTAGCGTTTGATTTTATGTACATACAAACCCTAGGTCTAACCATGGTATATTTGAAAGCGATAAATTGCGAGAATTTAAAGTCTACGCTATTACAAATAAGTATCCGGGAGTGGGGGTACAAATATTTACAAATGGGGATGAGACTTTAATATGAGGGTAGTGTCCAAATAAATTACAACCAAATCGAATCGATCGCAATGTAATGTAAGATATAACAATGTATAAGAATAAAGTAATGTAAATGTATCAATGTATTGGAATAAAGCAATGTAAATGTGTCAATGTATTTGTGTAAGTGTATGTGAACATGATTTATTTACAAAGTGAAAAATGTTAACTTAATGAAAAAATTAAGTATTGCTTGTTTATTTTGCATTCTTGTATTTTTGTTAAGATGTACAAACAAGAAAATTTAATGAAAAGAAAAGAAAATATTTTAACTTAAAAAATCTATTTTTTATGCATTTCTATGAATATTTTATACAAGAGTTTTAATTAAAAGAAAGAAGTTTTAAGTTTGAGAAAAATTAAAGTTATGTATTTATATACAAAGTTTTAATTAATAAAAGAAAAGAAAAAAAAGATGTTTTAAGAAATCCTATTTTATATGTATTTTTATTGTAATAATATAAAAAGGAACATTTTAAGAAAAAATTTGTATATGTAATATTTTACTAAAAAAAGAAGTAAAGTAACAAAACAAAATAAAATAAAAGATTGATGTATGAGTTAAAAGATATGAAAAATGTTGAATGGGCCTTAGAGATGTTCTTGGCCCAAAGCAGAGTTTGAGGTGGTAGTCAGAAAGGGGGGGTACGCGCCTAAATTTGATGGGCTTAAGCGTGTTTTGTGGGGCAAGGCCCAGCATGCAACACAACATTTTTCAAGGGTTTCAAAGTTTTGTTTTCATTTGGGAACTAGGGTTTGTGAGTTACAGCGCCGTTCACTTCGTTTCTATCCTCTTCATCTTCTTCGCCATAGCCACTGAATAAGCTTTCTCTTCGCCCAAGGCCACCGATCGCCACCTCTGCTTCCCCTCTCTCCATGGGCGAGCACAATAGCGCCAAGAAACGGTAAAAACATCCCTCTTTTATGCCTTAGGGTTTCGATTTTTTTATATGTTTATATTTCGTATTCTGATTATACATTGTTATTTGTGTTTTGATTTGAGGCACATGAAAAGGAGGATAAATTATACTACCTTTGTTGGAGGAGGACGGTGGACTTGGAGGCGCCTCAGGCGGCCAAGGGCGGAGGAACGTGATGCGCGAGCTTGGAAATCTGGTACCTTTGTTTCACTTTTTGGTTTGATCATGAAAGGCCTGAAAACCTTGCTTTAATCACTTCTTTTCTTCTTCTGCCTCTTTGCCTCGTATGCTTGTAAGCTTGTATGCTTGATATGCTGATTTCTGATATGCTTGGTATACTGATATTGCTGAGTATTGCTTTGCTTATTGTTCACCTCTTTTCCTCTTCCACTATGAGCTTGCTGAGATGCTTAGAATGTTTGTGTGGTGATTTTGATGTGTTGTTGTTCTAACCCTATGATGAAAGCTTTCTGAGGGTTTTGTTTGGATAAATTCTGGTATAGGCTTGATGAATTTTGCAAAGGGGGGATTATCAAGCTTATCAGGTAGCTAGCAGGTTTTGAGGCGTTGGAACAGGTTGAAAGGCTTGTTTTGGCCTTGATGCAGTTATGAGGCTTGGTTACAGGCCACAGGCTTGGCTTCTGTTTGAGGCTTCAGCAGGCTTTGAAATTTACTGAGTTGCCACAGGTTTGAGGCTCTTGTTGGATAGTTTAGGCTTCTGGTTCATGGCTTGCTGTTTAGGGGGCTGGTTAGGCTTGTGTGGATCTATTTATGTTTGAATGTTTGACTGGTTACAAGCTTCAAGGTTTGGCTTGTTGTTTGGGTTTACAAACTTCAGGTTTAATGCAGGTTTTTGCTTGAAGCTTTTGTTTGTGCAGGTTTTTATATTTGATAGTTTGTGGTGAGCCTGCAGGTTTAGGCTTTTGGGCTTGATGCTCTGATTTGAGCTTGGACAGGTTTACTGGCTTTTGTTTGTAGTGAGCTTAGAAGGCTTTTGATGCTGAAGCTTAGGGAGGCAGTTTGCAATGTCTTTTCTTTTTGTGTTACAGTTTGCAACCTTGGGTATTCTCTATGTGTTATTCTGCCTCTTTTACTGTTCTATTACAGTTTTGCTTTTATATTCCTCAAGCCTAAAGCCTGTAAGCCCTTTCTTTTATCTTTTTTTTTTCTCTCTCTCTCTACATTTAAAAAATAATTTTTATTGCTTTAGAAATGTACTTTTCTGAAAAAGCAACTTGGCTGGAAAGTGATGATTTGAACCTTGCTTGCAATGCATATTTTCCAGTTTTCCTGCATCTTTATTGACAGCATTTTGTACTTCTTGATATCTTGATATCCTTCTATCTCTTTGGACAGTTTTTTGACAGCCTTTTTGGTGGCTCTTATACCTTTGACAGTTTGGATAGTTGGACATCTTTGGCTTAGTTTGAAATTGTGATTCAGTTCGCCTTTATACTTGTACATGCTGTTTGTTTTGAAACTGTGCAGTTGGTTGACAAATTTGAATTTGTGCAAAATTATAACTTTGTGCATTTCATGTTTCATTGCAAGCATTTCATCCCTCTTTGTGAACCGAGAGCAATCTCGTGATTTACAGAGAGGGCAAACTGATTCCGGCCAGTCGCTTTTAATGATGATCCTTTTTTATCTGTCTGCCTTTAACTTTATTTCATCTGCTTTTGACTTTCTTTTCTTTTCTTTTTGCAGGTAAAGATAATTGAGCAAAGGAGCATTGGATAGAAGATGAAGACTTAGGAAATTTAGGACATAGTTTTGTTTCAATTTAAATTATTTGTAATAATATTAATGTAAATAACTGTAAATAAATTTACAGTATTTAAATAATATCTGTAACAAACAATTCAAAATGAATAAACATCCTTTTTGGATCAGTTAATTTTAATTCTCCTTCAAATGTTTATTTAATTGTTTATAATTCTTAAATTATAATAAAATGGAAATAAATCCCAATTATTCTAATCTTAGAATAAATAAACAATTGATAAACACTGTGGTCTTAGCATCAATCAATAATAAACCTGGCGTTTCAAATAGCCACAGCAATGCACAGTCAAATCAAACAAACGTCCATATGCCTTTACTGATTGAACAAAACAACTGCAAGTTCTCAATTCAAATGCTTCAATCCAAATCTCAGAGTAAACTGAAAAGAACTGTACAATTAATTCTTTCTGAGAATGCGCGCACAAAACCCTGGTTCTTGGTTAAATGTCAAAGAAGCGCCTGCCTGATCGAAACCTGAGCCAACTCAACCAAACCTTAACAATCTGCTTGAACTGCTTTAAAATCAATGAAAAACCTTAAATTTTGTCTGACTGACAAGAAAAGTCTGTTTGACCAATTCTTGAACCAGTCTGAAAAAATCAGGAAAAGCCCGAAGCTGTGATTTCTTGTGGAAAAATACGAGGGAAAATTTTGGGGTACAACACTGAGGTTATGAAACAAGTTGATGCAGGGTTTCTAGCAGTGACTTCTTACCCTCAGTGGGTTGCCAACGTGGTTCCAGTGCCGAAGAAAGATGGTAAGGTCCGAATGTGTGTTGATTACAGGGATTTGAACAGGGCGAGCCCTATGGATGACTTCCCTCTGCCTCACATCGACGTTCTGGTTGACAACACTGCTCAACATAAAGTATTCTCTTTCATGGACGACTTCTCTGGTTATAATCAAATCAAGATAGCTCCCGAAGACATGGAGAAGACCACTTTTGTTACTCAGTGGGGCACCTTTTGCTACAAGGTCATGCCTTTTGGGTTGAAAAATGCCGGGGCAACCTACCAACGTGCCATGGTTGCTTTGTTTCATGACATGATCCATCATGAGATCGAAGTATATGTCGACGATATGATTGCGAGGTCCCAAACTAAGGAGGAACACATTGACCATCTACAGAAGCTGTTTGACCGTCTGAAATTGTACAAGCTGAGGTTGAACCCGAACAAGTGCACCTTCGGGGTGAGATCTGGAAAATTGCTAGGCTTCGTCGTGAGCGATAAAGGTATTCAAGTGGACCTTGCCAAAGTGAAAGCCATACAAGAGATGCCAGTTCCCAAGACAGAGAAAGAAGTCAGAGGCTTCCTAGGACGACTGAACTATATCGCCCGATTCATCTCACATCTAACTGCTACCTGTGAACCAATTTTCAAGCTACTGAAGAAAGATCAAGTAGTACGTTGGAACGATGAATGTCAGGCCGCTTTCGACAGAATCAAAGAGTATCTCCAAGAGCCACCCATTCTTATGCCACCGGTTGAAGGGAGACCTCTAATCCTATACTTAACAGTACTTGACAGCTCAATGGGGTGTGTGTTGGGACAGCATGACGAGTCTGGCCGAAAAGAGCACGCTATTTATTACCTTAGCAAAAAGTTTACCGACTGTGAGACCCGATACTCACTGCTCGAGAAAACTTGCTGCGCTTTGGTATGGGCTGCTCACCGGCTGAGACAGTATATGTTGACTCACACTACTCTGTTGATTTCAAAAATGGATCCAATCAAGTATATCTTCGAAAAGCCTGCCTTGTCCGGAAGAATAGTAAGATGGCAGATGATCTTAACTGAATATGATATCCAGTACACGACTCAGAAAGCAATCAAGGGAAGTGTGTTGGCAGACCATTTGGCACACCAGGCAGTGGACGACTACTAATCTATGAACTTTGAATTTCCAGACGAGGATATCATGGTAGTGACTGATTGTGAAGTACCTGGACTGGATGAAGGACCTGAGGAAGGATCCCGATGGTCTATGCACTTTGACGGAGCCTAGAACGCTTTGGGTAACGGTATTGGCGCTGTGATCATATCCCCAAAAGGCACTCATACTCCACTCACTGCCCGACTATGTTTCAACTGCACCAACAACATGGTGGAGTATGAGGCATGCATCATGGGTCTTCAAGCTGCAATTGACTTAAGGATCAAGAGTCTGAGGGTCTTCGGAGATTCCGCTCTCGTGATCAATCAGATCAAAGGCGAGTGGGATACGAAACACCCAAATCTTATTCCTTACAAAGAGTATGTGTTGACATTGATCCCCCATTTCACGGAGATAACTTTTGAACACTTCCCAAGAGAAGAGAATCAGTTGGCGGACGCGTTGGCTACGATGTCTTCTATGTTCAAAGTCAAATGGGACAACGAGGCTCCCCGGATCATCATCTGGAAGTTAGATGAACCTGCATATTGCTGTGATCTTGAGGCTGAAGAGGTAACTGAAAAACCTTGGTATCATGAAGTGAAGAGGTACCTTGAAGCTCAAGAATACCCCGAGGGCTCATCTGTCAACAACAAGAAATTTCTGAGAAGGTTCGCATCAAAGTTCTTCCTCAACAACGACATTCTATACAAGCGAAACCATGATTCAACCTTACTGCGTTGTGTGGATAAGACTGAAGCAGAAAGGATCATGGCAGAGCTGCACGAAGGTACCTTCGGAACACACTCCCGTGGACATACCCTGGCAAAGAAAATCCTTCGGGCAGGATATTTCTGGTCCACAATGGAAGCCGACTGTTACCAACATTCTCGGACGTGTCACAAATGCCAGATTTATGCAGATAAGGTGCACATTCCTCCAGTTCCGCTGAATGTCTTGACAACACCTTGGCCTTTTGCAATGTGGGGTATTGATATGATCGGCGAGATCAGACCTACGGCGTCTAACGGGCATCGCTTCATCCTAGTGGCAATTGATTACTTCACGAAGTGGGTTGAAGCAGCTTCCTATGCTACCGTAACCAAGAACGTCGTGGCACGGTTCATTCGGCACAACCTGATCTGTCGATACGGTGTACCTGAGAGGATCATTACGGACAATGGTACCAATCTTAATAATAAGATGATCACTGAGCTCTGCGAGCAATTCAAGATACAGCACCACAACTCTTCTCCCTACCGGCCGAAGATGAACGGGGCTGTAGAAGCAGCTAATAAGAATATCAAGAAGATTGTGCAGAAGATGACAGTGACCTACAAAGATTGGCACGAGATGTTACCGTTTGCTCTTCATGGGTACCGTACCTCAGCACAGACGTCAACAGGGGCAACACCTTTTTCCTTGGTCTATGGCATGGAGGCAGTCTTGCCTATTGAAGTCTAGATACCCTCTCTCCGGATAATGAAGGATGCAGGTTTGAGCGAAGATGAATGGATCCAGACTCGACTTGATCAATTAAACCTAATTGACGAAAAGAGACTCACTGCTATTTGTCATGGTCAAACGTACCAAAAACGGATGATCAGGGCATTTAACAAGAAAGTCAGACCACAAGAGTATCAAGTCGGAGACCTGGTAATCAAGCGCATCATTCTTCCTCAAAGTGATCCCAGGGGAAAATGGACCCCTACGTACGAAGGACCATTTGTGGTTAAACATATCTTCTCAGGAGGAGCTATGATTCTGACTACCATGGACGGTGACGACCTTCCTTATCCCCCAATGCAGACATAGTAAAAAGATACTACGCATGAATTAAAGACCCGCTAGGTTGACACACCTAGGCCAAAATAAGGGCTGCCCGGCGAACCAAAAGGGTTCATGCAAAAATAAGGGATAAAATGAAAAATCTGTACACCCGGCAAGTCGAAAACCTGAAAAGGCGGCTTGGGAAAAAATGGGTATCCCGGTGGACTGAAAACCCGAAAGGGCGGTCCAGGCAAAAGTTAGGGATAAAGCGTAATACTATGTCTCATTGGATCACCTTGCATCCAGAATTCGGTATCAACTATCAGGTTCAGACGACATCGATCAATCAGCTTCATCTTCAACTAAGTAGCAAAGTGATGAGATGCTCGAAGACATAAAGGCGATAGCAGAGTTGGAACCCAGTGGGATTATTCTTTTCACATAGCTGTTTTGTTTTCCTTTTCACAAAATTGTATAAACTCTATGTTGTTCGGCGGCGTCCTCTTACTAGGACGTCAGCCTCTTGTACAAAAAACGCCTATTTACAGGCAAATTTCAAAATCAATACAAATTCACTTTTCAGACAAATTGCCATTTGTTTTTTCCTTTATCTGTTTTGTTTTGCAAAGAACGTCCAATGTTCATTCTTGATATATGCATTTGACACTAATTGCTAATCATAAATATTTGCATGCGAAACAAAGGACTAATTACAGGTGACATTAGAAACAGGGGCAATAATGAGTTTGTCTAAGCGATCTAGTTGCTCTGTCTACCAAGGTACTAAGGTAGGTTCGGCTGAAGAACGTAGCCAGGATACCTCCACTCCCGCGGAGTAAGACAAGATTCAGCAACACTCTCTCCGAGCAGAGTTGGTCTCTCATCAGCCCTAACAAGGCACAATATTCTCCAGCAAGTCAGCAATACTCTCCCCAAGCAGAGTTAGTCTACTGGAAGCCTTAAGGAAGTGGGTATCCCCATAAAATCTCAACATTCCCCAGTGGAGTATACAGATGTTCCTAAACAAGCATCCCCGGCAGTCTTAATATAAGATTGTTCCCCGGCGGAATATCAGACACCCCAGTGGAGCCACTTCCCCAGTACAGTCCAAAAGTTTCCCCAAGGGAGATGAATCATTATCCCCAATAGATTCTGGAAGCTTATCCCCAGTAGATTCTGGAAGCTTATCACCTGCAGAGCGAATACGTCTCTCCCCGACCATATTCAAAGGTTATTCCCCACCAGAGCTTATAACTGGGTTATCCTCAGCTAATTGCCATGGAAAGATCGTCCTCGGCAAAGTTCTTCCTGTCCCCAGCGGAGTTCATCAATTCCCCAACATAACATATCAACGGTATCCCCAGCGGAGTTATCATCAAAACCTCAGCGAAGCATCTCTTCCCCATAGAGTAATTCCCCGCAGAGTAAGCTCTCCAACAAGTTTATTCCCCAACAGAGTCATCTTCTCCTACCGGTTTATTATTGCAACCATCATCCCCAGCAGAAATGAAGAACTTTACTCTTCAACATCAGCCCAGGATTCAACAAACTCCCGGCATCCGTCAAGGATTTACTTTCCTAGATGAAAATACATTCATAGATATTTCACATTTTACATACATGATAAAGTGCATTCGACACGATCTTGTTTTGAGAACATCATGATATCATGCATTTCATACGTCATGACATTGCATACAACTGATGTTTTGCCTTTTCAGAAAAAGGTCAATACAAAGATGATTACTATCAACTGTCGCAGTTCCGGATTCGATTCCTGTATCTAGCCAGGGCATATCCGTGAGTGACTGATTGTGGATTCGATACCTGTATCCAGCCAGGGCATGTCTGCATGAAGAGTTTAGAGATTCGATTCCTGTATCCAGCCAGGGCACATCTGTAGACGACCAATTCCAGATTCAATTCCTGTATCTAGCCAGGGCATATCTGTGAGTAACTGATTATGGATTCGATACCTGTATCCATCCAGGGCATGTCTGCATGAAGAGTTTAGAGATTCGATTCCTGTATCCAGCTAGGGCATATATGTAGACGACCAATTCCAGATTCGATTCCTGTATCTAGCCAGGGCATATCTGTGAGTAACTGATTGTAGATTCGATACCTGTATCCAGCCAGGGCATGTCTGCATGAAGATTTTAGAGATTCGATACATGTATCTAGCCAGGGCATATCTCTAGACGACTAATTCCAAATTCGACACCTGTATCTAGCCAGGGCATATCTGTGGACGATTGATTGTAGATTCGATACCTGTATCTAGCCAGGGCATATCTGCATGAGGAGTTTGAAGGTCAACACCTGTAACAGGCCAGGTAATTATCTTTCTTTCTCAGGTACGCAAGTTCTCGCTAAGGAATCTCTTACGCGATCGACACCTTCAGATGACATCTATAAGCCCATCTCCACAACCATCTATTACACTTCCAAATGGCATCTATAAGCCCATTCCCGACAAGTTTCTGTCACACCTCCAGATGACATCTATAAGCCCATCCTCCTATCCACCATCTTTCCAAATGGCATCTGTAAGCCCATTCCCACCATCACGTTGCTGATCTTCTACTATGCGAGTGCAAATTTCTGGGCACTCTAGTGTTCAATCATCTTCCACCTTCGGATCACGAAAGGCACGCCAACCAATCTACATCCTCAGGTCTAAGAAGATTGAACAGGGGCAACTGTTGTACCCCAAAATTTGCCCTCCCATATTCTTCAAGATTTGTCAAGATCAATCTTCAAATGCTTCAAGATTCCTCAAGGGGTGCACAGTCCACATCTCCTAAGCCAGTCAAAATTAGGGTTTTGGCTCTTGCAAGGAATTTATGGTTTTCAATGGTTCAATCAAGTACCATAGGCCTATATACATTGCCAAGCATCTACATGCCAAGTTTCAAGGCTCACAGGGTCAAATTGCACAGTCAAAAGCCCTATTTGGTTCACAATCAACTATAGGGGTAAAATGGTCATTTTACAGTCAAAAGTCAGAATTTTTGGTCAACATCTTATTTTGAAGCCACAATCATCATTTGATCAAGTCTTGATCATGATTCCACAAGCATGGCTCAAAAATCATCAAGATGCCAAAAGTTTCTATTTTGGACAGCTGAAAAGTCAACTGTAACTTGACCAAGGCATAACTTTTGCATGGTTCATCAGAAAAATCCCATCCAATGCTCATTTTGAAGGGGATGACATTTCCTACAACTCACCTTCACATTCCAAGTCCAAGAAATGCTCTCACAAAAGGTTATCAATTTCTACATTATAGGTCACTTTCAAAAGTCAACAAAAATGTACTTTAAGTAAAAGACCATAACTTGAGATTGGTAAATCAAAATGACATGGGACTAAAGGCATTGGTTAGAGGACTTCAAGACCTTTCCAAAATGTCTAAGAACATGTTCATATGATCAAAATTGAGCAAGACATGCATTGGAGAAGTTGGAAAATATTTGGGAATTTGCAAAAGTCAACTTTGCCCAAAACACTTCATTTTTGCTAATGGGCCTCAAGTTCTTTCTTGAATCTTTACCCAAGGCCTATGCACGACCCATTGAACTTAAATTGATTGATTTTCTTATTTTTAATTAATTAATTGAATTTTTATTAATATTAATTCATTTAATTCATTTAATTGTAGGAAAATTCAAAAGATATGGTTTTCAAATCTTTTTGTGATGCAAATAAGGTCAACACATGCTGAAGATTTCGTGCATCACTCAAGGGGACCAAAATATCCAATTTTAGCAAGTTTTATCAATCAAAAAAGTTGGAAAAGATTTGATTGAAATCATAAAGCCATGGATTCTTGGACAAAGATTGAACCCTAATTCCATTCTACTATAAGAGCATAACCAAACCCTAAAGCCTTACACGTGCAAAACTGCTGCAAGAACCATAGCCAAATTCCAAAAAATTCAAAGAAAACCAAAAACTGAATTCAACCTCCCAGGCCAATTCAAAGCCCTTTCTTGATTCCAATACCTTGCTGGGACATTCAGGAACGATTTGCAATCAAGAACAAGCCTTAACGCTCCAAGAATACGCAAGAACAAGTCACACAGTTTGGTTATTTTTTCATAATTGTAATTCGTTATTCACGTATCATTAACAAGAATTTTTGTGTGCTTTACATTGCTATGAACTTTCTGAAGCTGATGGTATAGGTGAATTGAGTTATAAAGCCTTAAATCGAAAATCGCCATTAAAGAAATCTAGGGTTTCGAAGCTTTGATTTTAGGGCTTTCTTGACCAAGCAAAATTAGGACTAATGATGCCCATGGTTGGACTCAGAAGATCCAGACGAATTCAATAGACACTTCGCGCCATATTTATATAGCCTGGATTTCTATTCGCTATTATTGGCAGTTTTACTTTGTGGGGGTTAAAAACCCCCGCTATCTTGTTTTTGTTTTACAGGGAAACAAGGAAGATAATGAGCTGTACGTATACGGTTGGGTAATTCAAACTTACGCGCGTGATTTTGTTTGATGCAATATGTTGATTTGCTTTTTAATAATATATTTGTTGTGTATAATACTAACAAAGCGTGCAAAGTGGTTGAGTGGTTGGCCAGGTGTTTAGCAAGCGTTGGGACCTGGGTTCGATTCCCAGGTCCACCCAAAATTCCTTGTATTATTTTTCATAACATGATCCTATGCAGATTCCCAACAATATTCCACCATGGACTCCAGCGCTCAGCTTGCCAAGTGTCTCACAATACCAATCTAATGGTCAAAAGATGAAGACCATGGTACGTTCCAGTCAATGAGCATGCACCTGATTACAAAAGTCAACCCAGGCTTGGCTTATTGGGCCTAAAATTTCCAGGCCTAACCTCCATTCTTGGGTCAACACCCCCACTGGTTTTGCTACTCTTTTTATTTTCTTTTCTTTTATAATTTCTTTTTATTAATTATTAGTATTATTATTAATTCATAAATTAATATCTTTTATAATAAATTCAGAGAATAAAAAAATGTAAATATTTTTGTTAATTATTATTATTCTTATTTATTGACTTATTTTGTAAATAAAATACTAACAAATTAATTAGTTTAATTAGGTAATTTTAATTCTTTTTCACCATAAATAAAAACAATCTAGAACTAGGGTTTTTTCTTGACTTTTAATTTCTTTTCTTTTTATTTTCATTAAAGTATAAAAAACACAAAAAAACATTTTTTTATTTTTAATTTAATAATTAATTAGTACTAGGTTTAATATTTTAATTAAATTGCAAAAAAGGAGAAAACTTAAATTCTTTTCTCAAAAAAGGGTCAAAACCCTAAGGACATCCCGATTCTATTTCTTTTCGCTTTAATTCTTTTTTATTATTGATGTATCTGTTTCCAAGGATGTAATAGTTAATTAGGTTTTACCGCTTTCTTTACTTTCCGCATTTATTTCCAAACGGGTTTTTGTTTTTGGCGATGTATAGACCCGCGCCTTGTAATAGCGTAGATTCATATTTCCGCACTTTATTTTCCGCACTCTTAACTGTTAATATGCATGCAAGACTGAATGACAAATAAAATCAATCCGTAGCTCACAAATAATATGTTCAAAGATAAACATAAACTGAATTGAACACACAAGCACATGCCACTCCTAGGGTACGCCTCACTGGTTGCCTCGAACGTGGTCGTCAAGTATAGGGTGTTTTAGAGGCCGCCCTCTTGTCTAAAGATCCAGTTGCCTCGAAATGGTTGCCTCGGATAAAAAGGATCTAGGACATTAGGGTTACCGCTAAGGTGTCCTACTATTGCTTCGGTGACCACACTGTCCCTAATAATCGAATTGACCCGAATAACTCCAACGACGGTGCTTCCTACTTCTCAATAGTGGGGTAGCACTGTTTAAAGGACTCTTACACAACCTAATTCCTTAGAGTAGGTAGATCTCATGGGTACTTGCTCTTTTCAAAACAAACAAAAACAAATTTTCGCACTGACACTTTCAAAAGGTTTTCAAACAATTTTTTCATACACTCTTGAGGACAGATACAAGAGTTACTTAGAAATTTTTCAAACGAAACTTTTTCAAAACCCACTCACATTTGAAAAGCAAACAATTTTGAAAACATAAGAGCAAGTACCTAAGAGCCCGTGGATAACCATGGATAGAAAGGGTGCTAACACCTTCCCTTTCTATAAATCTACCTCCCGAACCGAGAAACATTCTCGAATAAGGAATTTTGCTGTGCTTTTGTCCTTTCCATGGTGGAGAACATAAAAGACGGTGGCGACTCTTGCTTACCGCGACATTTCGCGAACCAGCTTAAAAACAGTCAGTTCTATTTCCACCGATCACATAGGTGTTTCCAGTGATTTCTGGTAAACAACCGCTAGTCTTCCAAACTATCGAATAAACTTTCTGACTGTTATTCAATTCCTCTGGTAACTCACAGGATCGACTAGATTGATCCTAGGATTCCTTGGTCATTAGGGTTACTCTCATGATCGAACATATATTCATGGCTGGTATTTGAGTGTTATATATGTGTTTGGTTTATTTCGATTTCTCTCTTAAAGGTCTAAAGATGTAATCAAAATGTGCGTGTACGAAACTAAGTTGCATGAATAAATGTTAATTGTAAAGACATGTAAAATTGCATAAAAGGCAAGTAAATGGCTTCGAATTATAAAAACGGTTAATGTAAAAGATGTTCTGGAACGTAAAAGATTTAAAATATGAAGAAAGCGTTTAATGCAAGAAATCTGTAAATGACTTTAAGTAAAAATAGGCGTTCGAAGGATAAAGCTTAAAGATAAAGGCATGGGAAGTATGACAGTTTTCTGAAATGTAAAGTGCTTGAAATGTAAAGAAAGCATTGAAATGTAAAGCTTTAATGAAGAGATTTCGAAATAGAAAGACTTTAAATGAGAAAACTTATAAATGTTATTTGACAGAAAGATAAAGGAAAGTGCTGGAAAAGATAAAAGGTTTTCATTAAATCATAAATATGTGGTGCTATCATATGTACATTGCTCTTGCATTCGTTTCCCTTTCCATGTAGTAGTTTGAATGTTACTGAGTATTTAGTATAATAGATATGACACACGAAATCCTAATACTAAGACTTCTATTTATACTAATTCGACCATAACGGTCTTGCTATAGGATTATGCCACGTTCAGAACATGCAGAACAATGCCTCTCTCTTCTTTCCACGTGTCTCCAAATGCTCCAGCACATAAATTTCAAACTTCGAATGTCCCGCTTCCATTTGAATTTCAAATGCTTTGGTACTTCTCCGTTTCGAACGCACTTCTCAGACACAGCCTTGTTGTTATTTCGAGACTTCTTTAGACATATTCTCATAATTTCCACTCGAAGCTTCAAGATTTGATATGCTTATTTGAAACACTGCTTCTGCTACTTTGAAACATGACGCTTTGCTTCATTTCGATCGAAACGTTCAACTCGCTTGGCTTCTAATAATATTATCAAAATCTTCAGTCAACAAATTGCCCCTTTAAAATATGTATTTCGATCTCTCTGAGAAATACCTATTTTAAACATCTACACAAGATTTTGATGTGACCTTCGAATTATCGTAACATTTAATGCATTTGACTTCAGTCACGTCAATCATAGCACTTTTGGATTCCTTAACCGCCTGGAGCCACTTCACAGTATGGTGCAGTTACAAACAATGATTATCTTTAAATCATGCCTATTACCCATGTTAACTTTACGCCACCTCTTCATCACACCAACCCATGATTTCCACGTATCACACCCTTATTCAATGGATGCTTAAATTTCCCCATTATAAAACATCACCAACTTAATCTTTTTCTTTTCTTTCTACATTCTGAATCTTTTACCCTCCTTCTCTCGCCAAAAACCCTAAGCTTTCAACATCTTTCAAAAATGTCTTCTTCTACTTCATCCCAACTCAAAAAGGTTTCCAAGAAGAAAAGAAAAACTGCAGGCACTACAATGGAAAGTAAGATTATCACTCACCAAGGCCAATCCGTTCTTGCTCCTCAGATGATTTCAAAGGAAAAAGAAATGTTGTATGCATCACAGGTACTTATTCCTACAACCGTTGCTGGTAAGAGGTTAGATTTAAATGGCCCTCTTACGGTTTTTGAAATTTTAAAAGATACCAGGACAATTTTCCCAGTTTGCTATAGTTTCAAACCCTTGTTTAACAAAATGGATGCCCCTAAGGCAATAGAATCTTCTGGCTCAAACACCATAGAAAATCCAACTATCCCTCCTAAGGACCCCTTTGTTTTGGACTATGTAAAAAGTAATTTTAAGCCGTTTCGATCTTGCCCCACCTCTGATACTGCTTATCAAAATTGGTTCAAGAAAGTAGAAGCTAAGAAATCCCAGCAATGGGAAGAATTAGGTATCTACAATTTGATTAAGCTATCGAAACCTGGTTTCACTTACAACCACCCTCTGCTATTCGCGTCCCTCTATTTCTAGGACAGTACCTATAATACTTTCCATCTCCCAGGTGGAATGATCACCCCAACCTTCTTTGACATAACGGCCATCACTGGGCTATCGCCAGTAGGAGAAACTTATATCCCCGACACCGAAGAACATTCAAGCATAATTGACTTTGAAGTCAAGCTAGCAAGTTTTTCCAAGTTTATCAGTCATTACCATGCTGAGGGAGACAATATGTCTGACGTAGAACACATTGCTTTCTTAACCCTATGGTTGTCAAGATACGTCTTCTGCAGTAGATCCCTACAGGTAGCTAGTAGGTTTATTCCTCTAGCTAGGGATTTGCATGAAAATCTAAGAGTGTGCTTAAGTGAACTGCTCTTAGTCGACCTTTATGAAAGCCTGAGGTCAGCCGTTTCGAGCCTCAAATCCCATACCTCCAAGAATATCCTGTTGGCTGGCCCTTTTTGGTTACTTCAGCTATGGCTAAATGCCATGTTCGAACCCTCCTTGTCAACTGCCAACACTATTGACGAACAAGACCCTGAGATAACTGATAGGATAGTCGAAGGCACTAGGCTTCGAAGATTAACTCCAAATGACGACAAAGATGACTTCAAAGTCCAATTCTCGAAGTACATCATGATATTCTCCAAAAGGCACAAGTTCGAAGAGAGCATGGCGCCTTTTGCTTCGAGGGCTCATGGACCTTCTTGGTTCACCATGGCTCTCTCAGAAGCTATCAAGAGCAAGGAGATTCAGGATGTATGGAGAGCTTTTTTGCTACCTAGACTCATTTCTTCAAGAATAACTCCAGCCAAGAACCAGATTTTTCTTTTCGCTTACCAGCCAAATTTTGTTTCGAGACAGTTTGGCTTATGCCAACTGATTCCTGAACCTTTATTTCAAACTGAGAGCGCCATTACTTCTGGGCGAACTTTCAAGGCACGGGAAGCCAAAATACAGCAAGAACAATATCAAGGCTTTGCCCAGTTTGAGCTGATAACCTTCGAACCTACCCATCTCACAGCTAAAGGGTTTCTGGAATGGTGGACCAAGTTTTATCAAACTTATATGTTCGATACACTTACAATTCAAAAGAAACTAATTGATGCCTTCGATGTGCAGGTACCAGCAAAGAAAGGTATGTTTACTCATGCCAAAGAGATTAAAGCTTTCCAAAATTATTTTGAAACTACTTATGACCCCACACACTTGGACTCCACTGTGCATCAAGCGGCTGAGACCTTGAAGGAAAAATTCAAACAAAAAGTTTCTAAGTTAAAACTTCCTTCAGGGTTGTCACCTGAGGATAGGTATAGGTTGGCATTCGAAATGCATCCACCTAAATTTCCTAGATTACCTACCTCAGAACTGGCTCTGGCTTGGTTTCCCCCATATCCATGGTGGTTCACTTGCAAAGAGATGTTCAAACATCTTCAAAGGAAACCAAAGCCATCTGAGACTGTGACATGGGCTCGACACTGGCTTCGTGATTTACCAGGACACCTTCGATACGACCTTTCTGCCATGTCAATTAAATCTGATCAAGGCACAGGTGCGAATGCTTGGGAAAATCCTAAACGTCTTTTATTTTCCATATCTTTAACCTTTGCTTTAATTGTTTCGATTTTCAGCCATCAGGATAAAGACAGCTGCCTTGAAGTCGAAAGAAGGGAGTGCCTCTCAAGCCTCCATCGAAACTACTGACAAAGTGACTCCACCCGAAACAACCACTATTGCTGCAACCACAACAACAACAACAATACCAACAACAACCAGTGTTCCAACTCCAACGGTAATCACTTAGCCTTGACGTTTCGAATTCACTCATATCTTATGGTTTGCATCTAACTCTTTGTTTAAATCTTCTCAGACCAACAAGCTTCCTCCTACTACTCCCAAGAAGCGGAAATCAAGCACCACTGGGGAAGACCCCAAGGCTGGAGGAAACTTAACAACTGCTTCGAAGAAGAAGCCAAAGAAAGATATTTCGAAAAGTACCGTTCCAACTAGTGTCTCTGGACTTGACTCCAGGGATGCTGCTCCCTCACCCAAATCCAAAATTCCACCTTCGATCTCCAACACAATGTTGGAACGCATAGCTAGTAACCTCTCCTCCGAGAGTCCACAGGTAAATTGAACTTTTTTTAAAAATCTTTTTGACAATAATAACTTCTTATTACCTTGGTGCATGTTTTTAACATTCTGTTGCTCCTTGCAGAACATCTTGAATCCAGCTTCCACTACTTCGAACTCACAATCCAAAGCTGCTGCTCCACTCAACTCCTCTCCTCAAGGAGATTCCAGCAACCTTGTACAGAATAAAGGTTCCTCCAATATGGCGGTTCTGGCTGGAACTTCTGAGCAGCAGGATGATCAAGGTACCTCCATTCCTCTGAAAGAGACAAACGAAACACCACTTCAAACATCTGGAGAGGATTTGCAAAGAGCTTCTCTTCAAAAGCCCCCTCTTGAAACTCTCCAAGAGGATCCAAAGGACACTCAAACTGAAGGAGAGAAAGCTGATTCTGGCCAAAGAGACGAAGAATCTGTAGACGAAGAGTCTGAGAAGGAGAATGCTAATGATGGTTCGACTGCTGGGACGGAGTCCAACGCAAATAGCAGTGAAAGGGAAGGAATCGAAGTGGTAGACTTGGATGATGATGAAGAAGATCATGAGCACGAAACAAATGAAGGGGATGGTGATGCAACCAACGAACCCATGGAGGTTGAAATGGACGTGACTCCCCTACGTGTGGAACTCCCTCAATCCTCTTTGTCTCGAATGACTGACGAGGAGCTTGCACTTCTGAGACGAAATGACCCTATTGGGTACATGAAGGCAAAGCTGGCTCAAAGGGACGTCCCACTTGCTAGGGCTGGCACAAGTTCGACCAACTATCCTCTTCCCACAGATGAAAGAATTGTACTTCTTAATAAGATTAGGAAAACAATTCTCAATGTGGATATATTCGAAGTGCTCAAGCAAGATAGTACTGCTTGCTATACTATGAAGGAGTTGCTTACAAAAGTCAATCTTTCTACC
The DNA here is from genome assembly GCA_948472305.1 of Vicia faba. Classification (NCBI taxonomy): domain Eukaryota; kingdom Viridiplantae; phylum Streptophyta; class Magnoliopsida; order Fabales; family Fabaceae; genus Vicia; species Vicia faba. Next base: position 595,640,714 of record OX451736.1, read on the forward strand.
TGCTCCTTGCCAGTTAGTACTCTCTTGTTCGATCTTCAGCTTTGTTGGACAACGTAACTGGTTACCTTCTCCAAGACGAATCTGCTGCCAAGAAGGTTCAAGAGAAACGCATTGCCATGGATGCTGCTTATGAACAAGCTTCGAAACTCTCTCAAGAAGCTGAGGATCAAGCTATGCATCTAAAGCAGGCGAAAATTGATTATGAGGCTCGAGCTGAGTCCATACTTCTTTGGGAAAGGCAGATTCTGGAACTTCAACAGAAAGTTAAGGAGGCTAAAGAACAACAAATAGCCATCGAAACCAATACTGCTGGTAACCAATTCGAAGAGCTTCTCAACCAGGGGCTTGCAGAAATGGAGACTGCAGAACAACTTAAAGGAGAAGTGGCAACCTTGGAAGGAGCCAGGCGTTTCGCTCAGCAGAAGCTTGAATCATTTCGAAGCACTTTCAACCGATTGAAAAATAACTCTTATTTCTAAATTTCAGTGTTTATTTGACTACAATTTTGGTTTCTTATATGTAATATTCGAACAACTCCATTTTGGCATCTTATCTTGCCATTTTGGCCTTTTATAACATCTTGGTTACATTGTTACTATTCGAATCTCCTGCAGGCGTGGCTTATATTTCTTTAAATATTTCCCATTAACCTTTAGGATACGCTTATCATCCACCAATTCTTCGATTTCGTATGCATTGTTTGAGAATACTTTTGATATTCGAAAAGGTCCTTCCCAATGAGGTGACCATTTACCTAATGCTTTATTTTTCTTGTCCATGGGCAATATGACTTTCCAAACTAAGTCATTAATAATGAATACCTTTCTCTTCACCCTTTTGTTGTATGTTCTGGCCACTCTTTCTTTTTGTCTCATCAAAATTTCCAATGCATGTAATCTAATTTCGTCCAACTCAACTAATTCATTCATCATAATTTCCCAATATAATGCAGCTGAGATTTCGTTTTGTTTCTGAATTCGAACTGATTGTAGATGAATTTCTACTGGCAACACTGCATCATGACCAAATGTGAGTTGGAAAGGCGTAGTGTTAGTAGCTTCCTTAGGAGATGTTCTACAAGCCCATAATATTTGGTCCAAAGTTTTGTGCCAGTTTCTTGGCTTTTTGCCAATATGCTTCTTGATTAATCCTATTATCACTTTATTAGCTGCTTCGACTTGACCGTTTGCTTGAGCATAATATGGCGTTGACGTTAGCAATCTAAACCCCATTTCTTGGGAAAATTCTTGCATCTTTCTACCAGTAAACACAGAGCCTTGGTCTGTGGTTATGCTCTCTGGAAATCCGAACCTATAGATAATGTGCTTTTGTATAAACTCAATAATAGCCTCTTGATCAGCAACTATTTGTGGTATAGCTTCGATCCACTTGGTAAAATAATCTATTCCTACCAAGATATATTTCTGTCCTTTGGACGAAGCAGGATTTATTTCTCCTATCAAATCCAATGCCCATCCCCTAAATGGCCATGGTTTGATAATCGAATGCAACTCACTTGTAGGGGCATGTTGAATCCCTGCATGTTTCTGACATTCCTCACATCCTTTAGCAAAGTCTATGCAATCTTTGAGCATGCTAGGCCAATACAAGCCGTATCGAAATAACAGCCATTTCATTTTATGGCCTGCTTGATGTGCCCCACATGCTCCATTGTGGACTTCTGATAATGCTAAATATGCCTCACTTTCTCCTAGGCATTTCAATAATACACCCTCTTGGGTCTTTTTAAACAATTCGTTCCCCATGAGGAGATATGACAATGCTCTGTATTTTGTCTTTCTATCCACGTTCGGAGTTGGGTGTGCTAAATAACTCTTCAGTGGACTTCGCCAATCTGCATCTGACAAAGTATTTATGGCTAATATTTCGAATCCCTGTTTCTCAGCATATCCCAATTTCATACTTTCCAGATCTGATGGTGTGAATCTAGTAGCCATAACTCTACCCCTTAATTCAACTAAATCCTTAAAGTTCCTGGTAGAAACTTTATAACCTGAAGCCAACTGCGCTAAGTCATTTGCTTCTTGGTTCTCTATTCCTGGTATGTGTTGAATATCCATGTATTTAAATTTACTCAATAGCCTATTGACTATGACGAAGTATACCATTAAGTTTTCCTTTATGCACTTATATTCCTTTGTAATTTGTTTGACCACTAATTCCGAGTCTCCTTTAATTTTGACTCTAGTTGCCCCCAATTCCAACAAAGCTTCAAGTCCAACAATGAGCGCTTCATACTCAGCTTCGTTGTTCGAGAAACGAGAACCATCTAATTTATACTTGAATTTTGTTGGAATTCCTTCAGGAGAAATCAGAAGGACTCCAACGCCACTTCCATTCCTGTGGGTTGAACCATCAAAGTACAATTTCCAAGGTTGCATTTCGACGTAACTCATGGCCGTCTGCTCAACCAAAGAATGGTCTACAATGAAGTCAGAAATCACTTGACCTTTCATAGCTTTTAAAGGCATGAAAGTCAAAGAATATTCTGTTAAGGCTAAAGCCCATTTACCAACTCTGCTATGCATTATTGGTTTTGAAAGCATATGTTTAATGACATCGAAATGAGATGAAACATAAACATCAACAGGCTTTATATAATACTTGAGTTTCATACAAGAGAAATACAAACAGAGACATAGCTTTTCTAGATTTCTATATCTGGTCTCTGCATCATTTAGTACTCTACTTAAATAGTATATGGCTCTTTCGATACCATTGCTATCTTCTTGTGCTAACATACTACCTATACTAACTTCAGAGGCAGATATGTACAATCTCATGGGCTTCCCCCATGAAGGTGGAGACAAAATAGGAGGCTGAGAGAGGTATCTCTTTATCCTGTCAAATGCCTCCTGGTGGGCTTCGTTCCATTCGAAGGCTTGGCCTTGCTTTAGACGAAGTAACGGAGAGAAAGCTTGGGTTCTTCCACTCAGGTTCGAAATGAATCTTCTGAGGAAGTTAATTTTCCCTAGCAGAGATTGCAACTCCCTTTTTGATGTAGGTGCTTTCGTCTCCATTATGGCTTTGGTTTTGTTCTGGTTGATTTCAATCCCTTTCTTGTGAACCACAAAACCAAGAAAATCTCCAGCCTGCACAAAAAATGCACATTTAAGGGGATTCATCTTTAAGCCATGTTTTCTCATTCGCTCGAATGATTGGCTCAAATGATGCAAATATGTTTCTGCAGATATAGTTTTGATGACTATATCATCAATATACACCTGCATGAAGGTTTCAACGAAATCATGAAAAATTGAATTCATTGCCCTTTGATAAGTTGCCCCAGCGTTCTTTAAACCAAAATGCATCACCACCCATTCGTAGGTGCCTAAGGCTCCTGGGCAACGAAATGCTGTCTTTGCAACATCTTCTTCAGCAATGAAAATCTGATTATACCCAGAGTATCCATCTAACATACTCAAGTATTCGAACCCTGCAGCAGAATCTACTAGCATTTCTGCCACAGGCATGGAATATTCATCTTTAGGGGTTGCAGTGTTTAAATCCCTAAAATCTATGCAAATTCTTAAAGAACCATTTTTCTTAATAACAGGTACTATGTTTGCTAACCATTCGACGTACCTTGTTATTCTGATGAATTTGCAATGCAGCAGCCTTTCGATCTCAGCTTTAATTTTTGTGAGAACCGCTGGTGCGAATCTTCTGGGAGTTTGTTTGATGGGCTTCTTGCCATCTTTGATTGGCAGTCTGTGTTCGACCAACTCCCGCTTTAAACCAGGAATTTCGTCATAATCCCATGCGAAGCAATCTTTGTTTTTCTTGAGGACTTCGATTACTTCCTTCTTGAGGCCTGGGCTAAGTTTTTCACTTATGTAGGTTATTCTTTTCATTTTTTCATCCCCTAAGTTGACTTCTTCGAGTGGATTTTGTGCCAACATTTTGGCACCTGAGTTTATGGGGTCCCTTTCGAAGCCTAAGGGTTCTTTATCGTAGATGGCATCCAACCTTTGACCCATCTCAAACTCTTTGAAGGGTGAGCATTTCGAGCCATCCCCACTTACTTCGTTCATCTTTATAGTTGATTTATTTATTTCAGCCTCTAAGGCCGCTTTTGATTCGTTCTCAGCCATATAGGCCGAAATCCTTTCGAAAAAGGTGGACTCAGTCATGGATAAGGTTGTAGAAGTCCCAGCCTGCTGGCCGTTTTTGTATAGTGCTTTCGACTCCCTCTTCTTCACTGATTATTGTCCTATCCCAGTAAAGGCCATCATGGCGAAGGGTCATGTAGTAGTGGGCGTTTCTAGTTTCGTTAATCTCATCATTTGGAACACACGGAGCAATCTTTGCCAGATTTTTATCATAATCCCTCTTGTCAACTAAATTGACTGTTGACATAAAGTAACTCTGGTTTGCTTCGATGTTTTCCACGATTCCATCATCTCTCCACAGAACTAGTCGCTGATGCATTGACGAAGGAACTGCCCCCACGCCATGGATCCACTCCCTTCCCAGCAATAAGTTATAGTTGGCCTTGGCTTCGATCACCATAAACATGGTGGGCCTACAGCTTGAGCCTATTGTCAATTCCAACTGAACCACTCCCAGTTTTTTGCCCACTTTTCCCTCATAATTGGACAGAACCATATTATGGGGCTTGATGTCTCCTTCGCGGATCTCTAATCTTTTCAGCATGAAATGGGGTATCAAATTGACTGCAGCACCCCCATCTACTAGAACCTTGTTCACACCATGGACACCAACTTTTGCCCGAATAAAAAGTGGCTTGAGATGGTTCTTCATAGCAGGTTCTGGACGTTCGAAGAACGCATTTTGTTCCTCAACAGCCCCATTGTCCATCACATAGTAGCACACATGCCTATGTTTCATCAAATCTGTGGTGTCTTCTTCCTCATATTCATCAATTTTAGTTTCCTGCCCAAATTCACAGGGAAGCACAGATACCACGTTACAGTTTAGGTTGAATGAAGACTCCCCCTCCGATTCGAAGTTATCTGTTATCATATCTTCGTCCTCTTCTGGGCCTGGAGTGTATTCCTTTGGTTCATCCCGTTGTACTTCAGAGAAAAGCCTCCTATTGACTGGAGGTTTTTCTTCAGTTTGATTCTTTGGTTTGTTGGTGCTAGATTCACCTTGGTTCTTTGTTGAAGTGACCCCTTTGTTTGCCACAGCTTCCCTCTCAGCCTTTCGAATCCTTTGCTGTCTGCGCCACTGGGATCTTGACATGGGGTTCCTTCCCTTGTAATTTTCTAATCTTACCTCCTCCCTTTTTGCTGTGTTGAATTGCCTTCTGTATGTCACAGCATGGCGTGCATTTCGTTCGGCGTTTCTCCATCTATCTTTGCCTTTGTCATTTCTGACCTGTAACCATCTATCGGTTGGCACTTCAGCAGGGAGTTTGAAAGTCACTCTTCGAGCAGCCTTGGGGTGAGGGCTATCAGGCCTTCGTTGTTTGTGTCTGCTGTCGAAACGTGGGCCCATCTGGACAGTCTCTTGATGGTTCCAGCAAGGGGCGAAGGGAATCGTTTCGAAGGCTCTGGCCATGCTCTGGTCATACACAGCAGAACACCTTGGGCAAATCAAGCACTTGGTTGCCCCTTTGTAGCAACGAAACACAAATTCCAGCAAACTTTCTCCAGCCTTAGGATAACACCTGAACAGCTGGTTATCCTGGCGCCAATTGTTGCCAGTTCGAGTCCTCTGTACCCTTTCGAAATTCGCAGCGATTCGCTGATTGCAGAGGATGCTGCACCTAGGGCACAATATCATGCCTGAATCTCCTTTGTGGCATGTCATGAGGTAATCCTTGAGACTAGCATCTCCAGTGTGATTATCCTCCATTCTATACTTCTCTTTTTCTAAGTATTTTTCTACTTCCTCCATCTCAGAGCGAGGCCTTTCCATATCCACCATATTTATCTCAACATCTTCCCCCTTTGCTTCATCATCGCCCCATCCTGTGGGCTTTATATCCTCAATCTGAACCTTCGAACTCTCTGGGGCAGAATATTTGACCAAATAGTCAAATTTTCCACTGGGTTCCCCTAGAGTGTCCCACATTTCCTTCTGAGGGGAAGTTGGCTTCGAGATTTGGACTTTCTCCAATTCCAGCCTCAAGCCTTCAGTGACCTGTGTTAGTTCTTGGTTTCGATTTTCCTGGCCTTCAGTAGCCTGGGTTTCTTTTGCAACAGATACAGGTGCTGCTTCAATCGAAGTCTCTGGCATCTTCTGGGTGTCTTCAGTGACCTCCTTATCGACTTCGACCATCACCCAGTTTTCAGTTTCAGTACCTTTCTCTCCTGTTAGGGCGTCGCTTTGGTCAGTTTCCACCATGTTAATCTCTCCAATGCATGCAGGCTCGGAGTAGTTGGTGTCTGCGACGTCCAAGGGATCTTCGTCCACTTTCATCTTTACCTTATTAGCAAACTCTAGTCTGCCATCTTTGATTGCATTTTGAATTAGGTCCCTGAAAAGAAAACATTGTGAGGTTTTGTGGCCTAGGAAACTATGATATTTGCAAAACCCTCTCTTCTTTCTCTGATCTAAAGGAGGTATTTTGACATTTGATGGCACAATGAGTTGGCCATCTTTGACAAGTAAATCTAAAATCTTGTCACATTTGGTGACATCGAAGGTATAAACCTTCTTTGGGAATTTGTCACTTTTCTCATTTTCAACAATCTCTTTCCCTTTTGTGGGAACCAATAATTTGCAAGAGTAAGGTGGAGCCTGTTTTAATTCAGCGAGGTTGATTTCGACCTCTTCGAATTCGAATTCAGGATATTCTTCTGCTTCCTCAGTTCCAACATAGGAAATCCTTTCTTTCTTGCTATTCTTAAAGACTCTGGCTTTTTCGGCTTTTAGCCTTTCGACCTGTCGAACCCTATCGGCTAACTGAGCCATATCCCTCAAATATTGAGTGTCTAGTTTCTTTCGAATAGAGTAATCCAAACCACCAGCAGCCATTTCGACTAACTCATGTTCAGGCACTACTGTGTAACATCTGGATTTCAAAAGCCTAAATCTATTCAGATAATCATCTATGGGTTCGGTGAACTTTCTCTTGACACTGGCTAATTCCTTCAAGCTTATTTTCGACTGTCCCATGTAAAATTGTTCATGGAATAATCTCTCCAAGAGAGCCCAAGTGTCAATGGACCCAGGAGGCAAAGTGGTAAACCATGTGAAGGCATTTTTAGTCAAGGAACTTGGGAAGTATTTGATCCTGAGATCTTCGTTATTGGCTATATCTCCCGCTTCCGTTAGATATCTCGCTATGTGTTCGACTGTTGACTCATTGGTATCCCCAGCGAACTTTGTAAATTTAGGGACTTTATATCCCCTTGGTAAATCAGTATGCATTATGCAATCCAATATAGGAGAAGCATAATTTGGCCTTCTCATCCCTGTGTTGAGGCCATTCTGGGCCATGACTCTCTCTATCATGGTGGTTAGATTGTTTTCTGCCAAGATGTTATCGTTTCGAATTCTATGAACGACAGCATCGACATCTTGATTTCGACCAACCAGGACAACTCCCCTAGGTTGTTCTTCTCGAAATTCTGGGGCTTTTAGCCTTTCGACCCTTGCCCCTGGTTCCATAATTTCTCTTTGTGGGCCTGGGATTATTGGGGTTTCTAACCTTGGTGCCCTGGCCCCTAAGTTAGCTTCTTCTCTGGGTGGTCTATAAATTGGGTTGTTAGCAATTTATTCTATAATAGGCATGTTTGCTCGAAATCCCGCCTGATTCTGCCTACGCCTTTCTGGGGGAGCAAAGAAATCTGCTATTCGACTCATGTTGTCAGCATTTTCCCTGTTCGTCACAGTCACATTTTGAACTATTGGGGCAAATATTTCCTGCATAGTTTGTGCTAACACCCCTATCATATTATGGTTACTGTCATCCATTAATTGCCTAAAAGCCAACTGGTTTTCTGTGGTTAAAATAGGCATTGTGCTATAACCCACTGACCCTTGGTTATTTGTCATAAACTGATTCGCCCCAGACCCTAATTGTGGTGATGAATTCGATGTGGAATTGTGTAAACCTGCCATAAAGGAAGTTGGCATTCCATAAGAGGAGTTTCTGGTTCTATTACCATCGAAACCGGGTGGTCTAGTTAATGGAGTGGCGAAATGGGATTGTGTCCTTGATGGTGGAACGAATCCCCCAGGGTAACCAATGGTTCCAGTATTTCCTAAGGCCGAACTATTAGTTGATATGCCACTTACTCCATTGGTGGCTATATTACTGGTTGAAGATGCAACAGATTGTGCATTCGAAGGGATCACATTAGATGTTCCCATCGAAGTGGACACATTAGTGCCTGTTGTAAGTAGGGCATTTTGTTCCCCTTGTTGATTGTCAGAATTAGACATTTTGGCCAAACGTTTTCTTCTGGATAAAGGTTGGTTGCTGTTGGTTATTTTACCACTTCTCAGGTTCATAAAACAGCAAACTTCTTAAGTTCCAACGTTTTTATAACGGTTATGTCTAAACAATCTTTATTTCTAATGTCCAATTATTGGTCCCACCGGGTGTGCCAATTTGTTTCCAGTGATTTCTGGTAAACAACCGCTAGTCTTCCAAACTATTGAATAAATTTTCTGACTATTATTCAATTCCTCTGGTAACTCACAGGATCGACTAGATTAATCCTAGGATTCCTTGGTCATTAGGGTTACTCTCATGATCGAACAGATATTCATGGCTGGTATTTGAGTGTTGTATAGGTGTTTGGTTTATTTCGATTTCTCTCTTAAAGGTCTAAAGATGTAATCAAAATGTGCGTGTACGAAACTAAGTTGCATGAATAAATGTTAATTGTAAAGACATGTAAAATTGCATAAAAGGCAAGTAAATGGCTTCGAATTATAAAAACAGTTAACGTAAAAGATGTTCTGGAACGTAAAAGATTTAAAATGTGAAGAAAGCGTTTAATGCAAGAAATCTGTAAATGACTTTAAGTAAAAATAGGCGTTCGAAGGATAAAGCTTAAAGATAAAGGCATGGGAAGTATGACAGTTTTCTGAAATGTAAAGTGCTTGAAATGTAAAGGAAGCATTGAAATGTAAAGCTTTAATGAAGTGATTTCGAAATAGAAAGACTTTAAATGAGAAAACTTACAAATGTTATTTGACAGAAAGATAAAGGAAAGTGCTGGAAAAGATAAAAGGTTTTCATTAAATCATAAATATGTGGTGCTATCATACGTACATTGCTCTTGCATTCGTTTCCCTTGCCATGTGGTAGTTTGAATATTACTGAGTATTTAGTACAATAGATATGACACACGAAATCCTAATACTAAGACTTCTATTTATACTAATTCGACCATAACGGTCTTGCTATAGGATTATGCCACGTTCAGAACATGCAGAACAATGCCTCTCTCTTCTTTCCACGTGTCTCCAAATGCTCCAGCACATAAATTTCAAACTTCGAATGTCCCGCTTCCATTTGAATTTCAAATGCTTTGGTACTTCTCCGTTTCGAACGCACTTCTCAGACACAGCCTTGTTGTTATTTCGAGACTTCTTTAGACATATTCTCATAATTTCCACTCGAAGCTTCAAGCTTTGATATGCTTATTCGAAACACTGCTTCTGCTACTTCGAAACATGACGCTTTGCTTCATTTCGATCGAAACGTTCAACTCGCTTGGCTTCTAATAATATTATCAAAATCTTCAGCCAACAATAGGTCAACTGATCAACTGACTTAGCCAAAATGTGATCCAAAGCTTGAAAATTGTCATAAGCAATCTTAAGGGTTCCTAATGATCCATGAAAGTCATTTGAGGCCTTTAAAGTCCAATTGTCCTTGTGAAAACTCAAACCCTAATTTTCAGTTGTCAGTGGTTGAGGAGGTGTCTTGAGCTGATCAAACCTTGTGTAGTCTTGAACCAAAGGAGATCTTATGAGAGATTTCTTGGGAAATGAGAGGGAAAATTTTGGGGTATAACAACTGCCCCTGTTCAATCTTCTTAAACCTGAAGAGTTAGATTGGCAGATCCTCCATTCGTGACTTGAAGGTGGAAGATGATTGAACACTAGAGTGCCCAGAAATTTGCACTCGAAGATGTATTTGGAATGGGATTATAAATGCAATTTGGAGGAATGATGGTAAATACTTGAAGAAGTATCAGCACAAATCTTTGGTCGATTTATACTAAAACTTGACGTTTTACTTGTGGGAAAAAGGGTTAGTTAAATGCAGATGTATGCATGGTGTTCTCAAGATGAATGAGATTGTGCTAAATGTGTTTCGTATGTATATGCTATGATGTATGAATGTGGGATGCATTTTGTCCGGGAAAATAAATCCCTGACTACTGCTGAGGAGTTCTGGGAAGCTGAATCCCGGATTGCTGTTGGAGATGAAGAATATACATATCTTCAAAAGAATGCTTCCGATGGGGATCCTCGCTTGAATGTTAGCTGTTATCTGGCCAGGTCCAGGCTTCATACCAACTTACTGAGGATGTGGAAGTCAACTGCTATCTGTTTGGATTCCAGGTTTCACAATAACCTACTGGGAAGAATAAATTAATTGTTATCTGGTCGGATCCAGGCTTCACAGAAAATTTCTTGAAATTGAACTGTTATCTGGTCGGATCCAGGCTTCACAGTTTTTTGAGGTGAATGAAGTTAATCGCTATCTGGTCGAGTCCAGGCTTCACAATAAAATTGTCTGAAGAGATAGAGTTGAGCTGATATCTGGTCGGGTCTAGGATTCACAGTAATTTGCTTGAAGAGATAAAGTTGAACTGATATCTGGTCGGGTCCAGGCTTTACAGTAACTTGCTTGGAAATAGTTGTTATTTGGTCGGATTCTAGGCTTCACAATGAATTTATGAGGGAATAAAGTTAATTGCTATTTGGTCAGATCCAGGTTTCACAAATAACCTACTTGGAAAGATGAAGTTAAACTGATATCTGGTCGGTTCCAGGTTTCACAGTAACTTGTTGGGGTAGAGGAAAACTCTACTGGGGAGAAGAAGTTAAACCCTTGTCTGGCTGAGTCCAGGTTCTTCAATATCTCGAGGAGTTAAACTTTTATCTGGTCAGGTCCATGCTTTAAAGTACTTGGAGAAGTTAGACTATTATCTAGCCGGGTCTAGGTTTCATAGTGTCTTGGGAAGTTAATTATTATCTGGTCGGGTCAAAGCTTCAAAGTTACTTGAGAGTTGTACTATTATCTGGTCGGGTCTAGGCTTCATAGTATCTGAAAGTTTCATTATTATCTGGTCGGGTCCAGGTTTCATAATGACTGAAAGTTATACTATTATCTAGTTGGGTCCAGGTTTCATAGTATTTGAATGAATGAAGTTGATTGTTATCTGGTCGGATCCAGGCTTCACAACAACTTACTGAAGTTAAAATTGTTATCTGGTCGGATTCCAGGCTTCACAACATCTTTTGGAGATAGCAAAGGCTTTGTTGATGACTTCACTGGGGATTAAGGGTTGTGGCCCTCTAATTTGTAATAGTCTGAAAAGGAAACTCAAGCTGGAGAGGATAGACTATGACAGGGAATTTTGCTGTTCTCTGATTGTTGTATGTTGTTTGTTGGGGAAATAAACCCTGTTGGGGAAATAAACCATGTTGATGAATACTTGATGAACTGCTGACAAGGTGAGTTTTTTAGGAAGAGATCCACAAGGCTTCTTCTTTTAGGACCAACTTAGCTGGGGAGAGAGCTGTCAAGAGATTGAGACTCTGGCTGGGTATCAACCTATGCAAAGAGACTTTGTGGGTAACTCTGTTGAGGGAAAGGTTTATTGTAGCCGTCCTTGGGGATAATGCTAATGAAATAAATTTGTGGGGATATTCCATATACATTAAAGAGATGCTTGTTGCTTCTTAGCAGGACACATGTGCCAAATAGTTTTTAGTTATGTTCACATGCATATGTTTGTTCAATTTTAGTCATTGGACATTTTTGTATTCAAAACAAAAACATAAAGTTTGCACTTCAAAGTATATTTGTATTGATATTTTTCCCATGAATATGCGTTTTTGTATAAAGAGATGGAGATCCTAGTAAGAGGAAATCGTCGAAAGGAAAACAAAAATTTAAAACAAATACAAATAGCCATGTGGAAATGATATCATTTCATTCCAACTCTCCTATTGCCCAATGTCTTCGAATTCCCCTTGCCGTTGACAGAAGTTGATTGGATTGATCTTGGACCGTTTAAACTCGGACCTTGGTAATAAAGTCGACGGTGGTGATTCCATGGGACATAGTCATACGCTTTTAATCCTTAACTTTTTCCTGGACCTCTCTTACGGGTTTTCAGCCCACCAGGATACCCATTTTTGACCAAGTTGCCCTTTCAGGTTTTCAACTTACCGGGTGTAAAATCTTTTGCATATACCCCTATTTTTTGCTCAAACCTTTTGGTTTGTCGGGATGCCCTTATCTTGCCTAAGTGTGTCAACCTAGCGGGTGTCTTATGCGTAGTATTTTTTAACTATGTCTGTGTTCACATGATGTGGGAAGTCTTCACCGTCCATGGTAGTCAGCATCATGGCACCACCAGAGAAAACTCTCTTGATAACAAATGGCCCTTCGTAGGTGGGAGTCCATTTGCCCCCGGGGTTGCCTTGTGGCAGAATGATGCGCTTTATCACCAAGTCACCAGCTTGATATACTCGAGGCTTGATCTTTTTGTTAGAAGCCTTGATCATGCGTTTTTAGTACATCTGACCATGACAAACAACAACCAGTCATTTTTCATCGATCAAGTTCAACTGATCCAATCTTGTCTGAATCAACTCGTCTTCTCCCAGGCCAGCTTCATTCATAATCCTTAATGAGGGAATCTAAACTTCCACTGCCAAAATAACTTCCATGCCATAGACTAAAGAAAAGGGAGTTGCCCCAGTTGATGTTCTAGCTGAAGTACGATAGCCATGAAGAGCAAACGGTAACATCTCATGCCAGTCCTTGTAGGTCACTACCATGTTCTGCATAATCTTCTTAATGTTTTTGTTGGTTGCTTCGACTGTGCCATTCATTTTAGGTCTATAAGGAGAAGAATTGTGATGCTTGATTTTAAACTGAGTGGAAAGTTCCGTAATCATAGCATTATTGAGGTTAGTCCCGTTGTCGGTGATGATCCTCTCGGGGATACCATAGGGGAAGATGAGGTTATGTTTGATGAATCTTGCTACCACGTTCTTGGTGACTGAGGCAAATGAGGCGGCTTCGACCCATTTGGTGAAATAATAGATAGCGACAAGAATGAAGCGATGTCCATTGGAAGCAGTGGGCTTGATCTCTCTAATCATGTCAATGCCCCACATTGCAAATGGCCACGAAGCGGTCATGACGATCAGAGGGATATGAGGCACACGGACCTTGTCAGCATAGATTTGGCATTTGTGGCAAGTCCTTGAGTGTTGATGGCAATCGGTTTCCATCGTTGATCAATAGTAGCCTGCTCTCAGGATCTTCTTGGCCATTGTATATCTACTAGAGTGAGTCCCAAAGAGACCGTCATGCATCTCTTCCATAATTTCCTCTGCCTCCTTCTTGTCCATACATCAGAGTAGAGTAGAGTCATGGTTGCGTTTGTATAAGATTCCGTTACTTAGGAAGAATTTGGCTGAAAATCTTCGTAAGAACTTTCTGTCATTGATGGAAGCTCTTTCAGAATACTCTTGTGCTTCAAGGTATCTCTTCACCTCATGGTACCAAGGATTTTCTGTGTCAGTTTCCAGCTCACAGCAGTGCGCAGGTTCGTCGAATCTCTCAATTGTAATCATAGGAGCTTCGTTGTCCCATCCGACCTTGAACATAGAAGACATGGTGGCCAAAGCATGAGCTAACTGATTTTTATCCCTAGGGAAGTGTTAAAAGGTTATATCTTCAAAGTATGGAATTATAGATAGTACAAGCTCCTTGTAAGGGATGAGATTAGGGTACTTAGTGTCCCAATCTCCTTTTACTTGGCTAATAACTAGAGCGGAATCCCCAAACATATTCAAATGCTTGATCCTCAAATCAATGGCATCCTTCAGATCCAAAATGCATGCTTCGTACTCAACCATGTTGTTCGTACAAAAACATCATAGTCTGGCAGTGAAATGAGTGTGGCAACCTTTAGGAGAGATGATCACAACACCAATTCCGTTACCCAAGGCGTTGGAAGCCCCATCAAAGACCATAGTCCATCGGGATCCTTGTTCGGGTCCATCATACGGTCCAGGTTTCGTGCAGTCGGTACTAGCATGATGTTCTCATTCGGGAAGTCAAAGTTCATGGACTGATAATCATCAATAGCTTGATGGGCCAAATGATCTTCTAATACACTTCCTTTGATGGCCTTTTGTGTTGTGTATTGAATATCGTACTCAGTCAAGATCATTTGCCATCTAGCTATCCTCCCGGAAAGAGCAGGTTTCTCAAAGATGTACTTGATAAGGTCCATCTTAGAAATCAACAAAGTGGTATGAGTCAATGTGATACGGTGGAAGAACTGACTATTATACTGGTTTGCATTTTGTATTCGCAAATGTCGCGGTAAGCAAGAGTCGCCACCAACTTTTATTTCATCCAACAAAAGAAAGGAAAAAGAACAGAAAAAAACCTTTTTTCGAGAGTTTCTGAGTACGGGGGATAGATTATAGAAAGGGAAGGTGTTAGCACCCTTTCTATCCGTGGTTTTCCATGGGCTCTTAAGTACTTTGCTCATTTTTAAAATTGCTCGTGTATGCTTATTTTAAAAAAGTTTTACTTCGTGATAACCCTTGTATCAGTCCTCAAGAGTGTGACGAAGTTGTTTTGAAAAATGTTTGTGTGAAAAGTTTTGTTTGAGCAAGTACCTAGGAGCTAATCTACCTACTCGAAAAAAGTCTGTTCGTTTTCCTTTAGACAGTGCTATCCTATTATTAAGGAATAGGTAGCACCATCTTTGGAGTTATAAAGGGACGTTCGAAGGGACAAAATGGTCTCTGAAGGCAACAAGTAAGGATACCTTAGCATTTCGAAGGGACTATCGTCATAAGATCAATTCTCAGGCAACTCGAGGGACAAGTAGGGACTATGATCTTTATGACGATTTTGAATCGCGGGTCATTGCTAAGGTATCCCTACATTCGAGGGACACAACCATTATTTCTGAGGCAACCAAGTGGAGTAAACCCTAGGAGTGAGCATATGCAAGTGTATTTTTTCAGTTAATTATCTTTGCACAATTAGGGTTTTCTGTTGTTTTAATTTTAATTCGTCTTTCCATACAATCCTATACATACATCTAAGCAGTTTATAGTTTGCGGAAATTAAAATGCGAGAAGTTAGAGTCCTAATTATTATAAGGCTTTGGGAAGATACATAATTATTTTTGACTGAAAATAAAATTCGGAAATTTAAAACCCTAATTACTATTACAAACTCGGAGCAGTTACAATAATAATAAAAAAGGAAAACTAAAAGCGCGCGCGGCAAATTAAATGCGAGAAATAATTGGAAAACCTAAAAATCTAATTTGAGAAAATATTTATGTTATTTTTAAGGAAAAAACCAGGTTATGTACAAAATTAAACCCTAATTCTAATTATTTTGAATTATAATAAAAAAAGCATTAAATTACCCTAATTTAATTAATAAAAAAATTTATGAAAAATGATTTTTGATGTTTTTATGATTTTTTTGATTAAATAAAGAAAATATGATTTTTTGGTGTTATTAAAAAAAAGGCATGATTAATAAATAATAAGAAAAATAAATAAAAGGAAAGTGAGATTGGGCCTGCATAAGCAACGCAGGGGGTGTATTTCTAAATTTATCCAGGCCTGCACTAGCATCTACCTACTCGAAAAAAGATTGTTTCTGTTCTCGCTTCCTTTAGACAATACTATCCTACTATTGAGAAATAGGTAGCACCGTCGTTGGAGTTGTAAGGGTCAATTCGTAAGGGACGTACGATCACTAAAGCAATGTTAGGACGTCTTAGTAATAACCCTAATGTCTTAAGATCATATTCGAGGCAACATTTCTGAGGCAACATTTCCGAACGGGACATTTGATCTTTGTTTAGACAGAAGGGTGGCCACTAAAACACCCTATACTTAATGATCGTTTACCGAAGGCAACCGAAGTGAGAGTATACCCTAAGAGTGCGCATGTGCGAGTTATTTGATTTCAGTTATTATCTTTGCACATTAGGATTTTCTAGCCATTTTAAATTATCATGCAATCTTATCATACAATCCTATTATCATACATCTAACAGTTAATATTTGCGAGAATTAAAATGCGAGAAATAAAACCTACGCTATTACAAGGCTTCGGGGTAGGGATTAATTACATAGCCAAAAAAACCCGTAAATTACGATAAATAAAGAAAATCCTAATTAAACTGTTACATACTGTAAGCAGTTACATTAATATTGCAAAAAATAGTAAACGCGCGCGATGAATCGAAAACGAGAGAATTAGAGTTTTGACCCCGACTACCTAATTATAATTTAAAAGAAAAAAAATCATTTTTTTGTCGTTTTTGTGTTACTTTAAGAAAATAAGGTTTAATTGAATAAAATAAAAACCCTAATTACTAATTAATTTAAATTAAGAAAAATAATTAAATTAACCTATTTTTTGTATTTTTTTTTATTTTTGAGAAAGAAAACAAAAATCGAAACAAGAGTTAACCCTAATTTTTCTAATTGATTTTAATTATAAATAAATAAAAGTTAAAATTACCCTAGATTAAATGAAACTAAATTAAATTAAATTTGACAAAATAATAAAAAAAACCTAATTCTAAATTTGTGAAACTTGATTTTATGATTTTTTGTGAAAAAAAGAAATTAATTTTGGTTAGAAAATAACTAAACTAATTAAATTAATAAAAGGAAATAGAAAAAAGAATAAGAATGGGCCTGGTATCTTTGTAAGAAGGGGGTGTGATTGGCAAATCTGAGCCCAATAAACTCCTGGCCTGTTTGGCTTTTCCAATCCCATGTGCTTGTTTGACTGGGCGTATGGTGGACCCTCAGGGATAAGGCGTTGGATCTGCATCCTTGATGATATGATGATGAGATATTGATGATGCATGGTAGACTTGTTGGATACATGGGCACCTGATTATGCAAGAAAAAATAATAGGAAACAAAGTTGGGACCTGGGGATCAAACCCAGGCCCTTAGGCGTTCTCACACTGCATGCTGACCAACTGAGCTGGCTTGGTTATTTGTACAAGTAATAACAAACAAGCATTATATGGTAAAAACAAAATAATAATTCTTAAACGCGCGAAATTTGAATTGGCTAGTCATGAAGCGCCACGCCATCATCTTCCTCATTGCCTCCGTCGTTTTAGACAAAAGACATTTACCTACGGACACCAGGCGTAGGTATAACCTTGTGCATCTCTAAAACCCTGTGCAAGCATGATAAATCACAACCAATGATACAAATCAACTCATTGCAACCTCACGAGCATCATGGTACCATTATTAATGGCCAATTTTTCCTGTATGCAAAACCCCTAAAAACGAAGCAAGAACTCTAGCCATGGCAGCTTCGTGTTCAGTTAGCAAAAATACAATTAATCATGACCATTAGCTTGCAAACAACCCAAGAATTAAGAATATGCTAATAAATCATGTTAAAGATGCCAGAATGATTGTATTCGATTTCAAGAAAATATGGAAGCCGTGTGAAACTTACAGCGCGATTCTGAGTGTGAGGAAGCTTGTTAATGGTTGAATCTTGATCCTTGGATGTCCAGCAAACGATCGGTATGCTTAGAATGGCTTGAGATGGCCTGAAACCTGGAAATTGATTTACAACTTTTCTTGGATTTTTGCAACTTTGTTTTATATTTTGCACGCCTCCAGCCTCCTTGTTTTTGGTCTGCAATTGTTCCTTATGTATCCAAGAATGAATTAGGGTTGCAACTTGGTTTCAAATCTTCTCCAATTATGATTATTGATTCATGATTTGATCCTTGTGAAAATCTTTCCAAATCAAGCAAAATGAAATCTTTTTGTATCCATATGAACCTTGCACGATTTGATCTTATTTCCAGCTGTGTAATGAACCTAAACATGCATAAAATCTTAAGATTTAATTAGCTTTTGATATTTTTACTATTTTATTTTGATTTTATTTGATTTAAATGAAATAAAATCAAAATAAATGAAAAAAATAAGAAAATGAAAAATGGAATGGCTCATGGGTCGTGGGTCACATTACAAACTCAGTGCAAGCATAAAAAGTTGGGCCCATTTGACAAAATATGCAATTTTGGGCATATTTGACTTTTGACAATTTTGCAAAAAGGGTCAACTTTACCAATGCACAACTCCATTAATTTTGACCCTAGAGAGGTGTTCTTGGACTTTTTAGAAAGCTTAAGATGTCCTATAAGCAACCCTTTTGGTCTCATCTCCATTTAGTCTTCCATGTTCATGTATGAAGTTTTGACCCAAAAGGTGTTTTTGTTGACTTTTCAAAATAACCTATAATGTCCAAATTCATATCTTTTTGTGAGTGCATATTTTGAATTTGGGAGCTGAAGATGGATTGTAGGGAATTTCATCCTCTTCAAAATGAGTTTTGGATGGGTCATTTTCGATAAAGTATGAGAAAGTTATGCTTGGTCAAAGTTGAGTTGACTTTTCCTACAAAACCCTAATTTAGCAACTTTTGAGTTTTGATGAATTGTGAGCAATCCTTGATGAATTATGATCAACCCTTGATCAAATTATAAATAATACTTTAAAATGAGGATGTTGACCAAAAATCTTAAAGTTTGACTGTATGTGGGCCACATCTGACTTTTGCCTTAGCACAGTCGATTTTCAGGCCTTTGAGCAATTGACTGAGCAAACTTCCTCTGCAAGGCTTGAAACTTGACATGGATGATCTTGAGAGAATATTAGGACAATGGTGAGCATTTGGGATCCTTTGGGCTCAAACATCTTGATGCAAACTGAAACCCTAATTTGAGGTAGACTGCCTTAGGAGAGAGTTTGTCTGGTCAACCCTTGGACTTCCTTGAGCAATTTGAGGACCTCACTTGAAATGTATTGAGAAATATGGGAGGGAAAATTTTGGGGTACAACAAGGGGGGTATAAAATTTATGAATGAGGATTTCAATAATATAAACCTAATTAATCTGTTACAACCAAATTGAATTTGTACAAGAATTAGTATAAATAATATACAAGATGAAATAAATATGCAAGAATTGTAAATGCAAAGAAAACGATTTTTATTTTTGGTTTCTTAATAAGAAGGGTCTTGATTTCAACCTAGTTTGATAAAGAAAATAATTAATCGATTTTAATATCATTAAGAACAAGATTCTTGAATAAAACCCTAATTCTACTTAAAAAGAAATGAAGTTTGTAAAAAAGGATATTTTTTGTCTTTGAAAATAACATGGTGTTATAAAATATTCTTTAGTCTTTTTGATATTAAAAATATATTTTTCATTAGTATAAAAATAAATAATATTTTAGTTTTAATTAAAACTTTACAAGAAAATTAATAAAAGTAAATAAAGTATGATAAATAAAAATAATTTTTATGTGGAAAAATAATTAAAATATGTCAAAATATAAACCTACATTTTTTATACATTTTGTGTTTTTTTTTTATATTTTAGAAAATACATTTAAAAGAAAAGGAAATAAATAAACAAAATAAAAATAAAAATGGGCCAGGGAGGTGTCATAAGTAAACAGGGCGTATGAGCTAGCAAAAAAACAATGCCAGGCCCAAAGGGCCCAGCGCCTGCCAAAAATATGTTAGGAAATCAGAAAAATTGGAAAAATGCAAAAGGGGGGTTCACATTGGTTCGAACCCTCGCCCTTTAGGTAACATATGCCTTAGTACGCGCGCGTTTGCCACTTGGGTGGCTGTTTCATCCGGTCATATAATCAAAGCATAAATATTTAACGCAAATTGCATCCTGAAGGAAACTTTATCTTCAACCTTGAGCCATGGTCGGAACACCTGTATCTTCTTCATTTCTCCATAAAAATGGAAACTCCAAACATGAAAGTTATGGTGTTTCTTCCCACGAATTCAAACATATAACTTATGTAAACTAAATGTCAAAGATAAGAACTAATTTTGCTGGCCCTAAATTGAAACCTAATTTTCTCAGAAATTTCAAATTCAAAATTCTCTATACACAGTCAATATAAATGGAAACTATGAACATGGTTAGCTTTAGAGCAAGGATATCTACATTTTGTTTTCACAAATCAGGATCAAATGATGCTTGTATGAAGAGATAGAAGTTTGAGTTTTTACCTCTTGCAGCTGGAGTCGTGAATGGAGTTTGAGTGACTTTTGAGATGGCATGAGGATCTGTTTAGCTTGCCTGGACCTCCTTGAATGTATCCCAACTCTTACTTTGCCTTGAATGTCCCTGAATTTCTCTACTCAAGTCAACCTGCAAGCTTGGTTTTTGAAAATGGTGGATAGTGATGAAGGAGTTACAGTGCGGAAACAAGGGTATGGACTGCTTTGATATGATGTTTAGAAGGTGTTTGAGTGATTAGTTTTCAAAATGCACGAGTAGAAATGAAGATCCTGACTTTTGGTTTAGAACTGTATGTTAATGGTGCTCTTGAACAGGTTTTTGGTTTTGGAATTTTTGAGGCAGTTTCAGGGCAATAGAATTCATGTATCAACTTGCCAATAGTGTATCTACTTATAAGTAAAAGGTTTTGAGACTTGTATCAACTCAGATTTTAAAAACTCACATGTTTTGCTTGGTTACTTGTTTTTGAAGCAAAGCTAGCAAGCATGGTTTCAAGGTGAAGTACAAAGCTTGTAGGGGGGATGAGACCTTTAAGCACACTTGTTCTGATTGTGAGGAGTGTGTTTGTGAAGAAAGAACCAATGCAAGGCTCAATGCAAGCTGACTTTGCAAAAGCTTGCTTTTCCAAAATGGCAGTGTTGCCTTTCTTCCCAAAATGGAATTAACTTTGTACAATGCATTGAATGCTTGGATTAAAGCTTCCAACAGCTGTGAAAACATTAAATTATGGAGTGAAAATCAAGTTAGAAACCTTCAAAGTGGGATTTTTACATCATGCTTGAGGATTGGATCCAATGTTCTTCACAAAATGGCTTGTAAACCAAGTGACAAAACACCAACTTCATCTCTTAGATTATGCATACTCAAGAATGATCTCAAGGAGTTCTTGGATATTTTGGAAAGCTTGCAATGTGATCTATAACTAATATTTGAATTTCTTTTGAAGAATCCCTTTGGAACTATGTGAAAAAGTGTCATGAAGTTAGGTCAAAAATATGCCTAATTAGGGCAAAATTTCACTAAGTCTTTTTTAGTTCATGAGCATGTATTCACAAAATTAAAACTTAATATCCAAGCATTTTTAGGAGAAGTTGTGTGAAGAAAAGTTATATATTTCATGGAGATCTACAACTTTCATGTTGGAAGTTTCTCTTGAATCAATTTGCATCATGGTGAAAACTTGGCTCAAAGTTGTGAAAAAATAAGAAATTTTCTATACTTAGAAAAATTTCTAAGTTAAGAAATTTCATATTTTCAAAATCAAATCTTGAATTCTTGATTTCTTGGTGAACAAGTTTCATGTTTTGACATGTTTTGATGAATTATGATCTTTGGCATTTGAATTTGACCAAAAATTCAAAGTTTGACATTTCAGTATACAGTTGACTTTTGATCAGTTGACTGAAAAATTCATCTGTCAATCCAATGGACTTGTAGTGTTTTGAACCATGTAATTAGGTCAAAGTGATGCAATTGGACTCTTGATATCATGCCTTAACCCAATTGATCAATTGCTAGGTCAAAAACCAGAAATTGCCCTTTCCCAGTCAAAACCCTAATTTTGACCATTTTTCCCTTTTGTTGATTTGATCAAATTTCTTGAGGAGTTGTGGTCCAAACTTGATAAAATACTACATATGAGTTTAAAATGTTGGCGTGGATAAAAAATTAAGAAGTTTTACTGTAAATTGTCCATGGTTGACTTTTTCCTCAATACAACTGATTTTTAGGTCAACTGTTCAATTGACTGATCAAAAGTGTGATCCAAGGCTTGAAACTTGGCATGAGTAATCTTGGGGGTCCATAATGATCCTGAAAGTCATATGGGTACTTGGAATTTAAAAATCCTTGTACAATCTCAAACCCTAATTTTCAATCATCAGTGCTTGAGGAGGTGTCTTGAGCTAATCAAACCCTAGTGCAGTCTTGATCCAAAGGAGATCTTGTGAAAATCCTTAATAAGTGAGAGGGAAAATTTTGGGGTACAACAAAGGGTTTGCATGGTGATTAGCAGGCTGTAGATATAATGCTTCTTGATTTTACATGCTTTTTAGTCATAAGCAACAAGGTATGGGCTCAAGGAGAGTTGACATTATGATTAAAGTCACTTTTCTAAAATGGAAGTGGTGACTTTCTTCCAAAAATGGAAATGCAATTTGGATAATGGCTTCAATGCTTGGACAATGGCTCTACCAGTTGTGTAAGCATTAAATTAATGAGTGATTAGCAAGTTTGAAGCCTGCAAAGCAAGATTTGTACAACATGCTTGAAGATTGGATCAAGTGTTCTTCACAAAATGGCTTGTAATCCAAGTGACAAAACACCAACTTCATCTCTTCGATTCTCCCTACTCAAGAATGATCTCAAGGAGTTCTTGAACATTTTAGAAATCTTGAAATGTGATATACAACTCATATTTGAATTGCTTTTGAATATTCCCCTTGGAACTATGTGAAAAATTGCCACGAAGTTAGGTCAAAAATCTGCCTAACTAGGGCAAAATTTCACCAAGTCTTTTTTAGTTCATGAGCATGTATTCACAAAATTATAACTTGAGATCCAAGCATTTTTAGAGAAGTTATGTGAATAAAAGTTGTAGATTTCATGGATATCTACAACTTTCATGTTGGGAGTTTCTCTTGAATCATCTTGCATCATGGTGAAAATTTGGATCAAAGTTATGAAAAAACATGAAATTTCCAACACTTAGAAAAATTTCTAAGTTTAGAAATTTTGACTTTTCAAAATGAAATCTTGACTTCTTGATTTCTTGATGAATAAGTTTCACATTTTGACATTTTTTGATGGATTATGATCTTTGGCACTTGAATTTGACCAAAAAGTCAAAGTTTGACTTTTCAGCATACAATTGACTTTTGATCAGTTGACTGCAAAATTCATTTGTTAATCCAATGGACTTGCAATATTTTGAATCATGTAATTAGGTAAAAATTATGAAATTGGACTCTTGAGATCATGCCTTAAACCAATTGGTCATTTGCTAGGTCAAAAATCAGAAATTGCCCTTTCTTAGTCAAAACCCTAATTTTAACCATTTTGCCCTTTTGATGATTTGATCAAATTTCTTGAGGAATTGTGGTCCAAACTTGATCAAATGATACATGTGAGTCTAAGATGTTGATGTGGATAAACAATTATGAAGTTTAACTGTAAATTGGCTATGGTTGACTTTTCCCCCAATACAGTTGATTTTTAGGTCAACTATTCAATTGACTGATCAAAAGTGTGATCCAAGGCTTGAAACTTGACATGAGTAATCTTGGGGGTCCATAATGATCCTTGAAAGCCATATGAAGCAATGATAGTCCAAAAATCCTTGTGCAAACTCAAACCTTAATTTTGGTCATCAGTCCATAAGGAGGTGTCTTGAGCTGATCAAACCCTAGTGCAGTCTTGAGCCCAAGGATATCTTGTGAGAAAATTCTTGATAAGTGAGAGGGAAAATTTTGGAGTACAACATCTGCCCCTGTTCAATCTTCTTAAATCTGAAGAGTTAGATTGGCGAGTTTTTCCATTCGTGACTCGAAGGTGGAAGATGATTGGACTCTAGAGTGCCCAGAAATTTTCACTTGGCGATGTGAAGGTTGAGGGAATGGGCTTAAAGGTGCCATTTGGAGAGGTGATGGAAAGTTGCAGGAGATGGGCTTAAAGGTGCCATCCAAAAGTGATTGTTGGTATTGTCATTTGTAATTAGAAAGAATGAGTATCAGAATGGTGTCCGTGTCTGGAGCGTATCTGACCTATATCTGAAAGTTAAATTTTGAATGAGCATCAGAATGGAATTTGTGTTTGGAGCATATCTATACTGTATCTGAAAGATGAATCTGAATGAGTATCAGAATGGCGTCCGTGTCTCGAGCGTATCTGAATTGTATCTGAAAGTTGAATCTGAATGAGTATCAGAATGACATCCGTATCTGGAGCATACCTGAACTGTATCTGAAAGCTGAATCTGAATGAGTATCAGAATGGCGTCCGTGTCTGGAGCGTATCTGTACTGTATCTGAAAATTGAATCTGAATGAGTATCAAAATGGCGTTCGTGTCTGGAGTGTATCTGTACTGTATCTGAAAGCTGAATTTGAATAAGTATCAAAATGGCGTCCGTGTCTGGAGCGTATCTGAACTGTATCTGAAAGTTGAATCTTGAATGAGCATCAGAATGGAGTCCGTGTCTGGAGCGTATCTGTATTGTATCTGAAAGCTGAATCTGAATGAGTATCAGAATGGCGTTTGTGTCTGGAGCGTATCTGTACTATATCTGAAAGCTGAATCTGAATGAGTATCAGAATGGCGTCCATGTCTGGAGTGTATCTGAACTATATCTGAAAGTTGAATCTGAATGAGTATCAGAATGGCGTCCGTGTCTGGAGCGTATCTGAACTGTATCTGACAACTTTGAACATTGTTAATGGTAGCTGTTAATCTTATCCTAAAAAGGGTAAACGGTTAGATAAAATGCAAGGTCATGTTGCATGTATGATATAATGCATTTTCTTTATCAATGTTTATGATATATGGATGCAATGTATGCATATGTGAGGTAATTTTATGCACTGCTGTTGCATTAGGGAAAATAAATCCCTGACTGCTGCTGAGGATATGTAAGTCTTCATGTCTTGAATTCGAAGTGTTGATGAATTTCCATTTAGAGAAATAAACTCTGTTGTAAGGGAAATGCCATGTGTTGCTTAAAAATGTTTGGAGAAATTGGATGATTTCTACCGGGGGTTGAGAATTGGAAGCTTTGTTCCGCCGGGGATTAAACGACATACTGCGGGGGATTACTTATGGAATAACCTAGAGGTATCTCCCTATCCTTTCCACCTATTAATAATTTCCTTTTTCGTTTTGTTTATTTGTAAACAGTAATTATGCATATGTTCAACAATGAATCATTGGACGTTTTTGTAAACAAAATACAAGCGTAAAGAAAAAAAGAACGTTTTTGCACTTTCAAAGAGATATCCTTGTATTGACTTTGAATAAGTATTTTTGTACAAGGAGAAGAACATTCTAGTAAGAGAATTCTATCGAAAAAAAAATGAAAATTTTGATACAAAGAAAAGATAGCTATGTGTAATAATCCCATGGGGTTTCCATTCTGCTATAGCCTTCGCATCTCTGAGCATCTTGTCTATTTGTTGCCTTGTCCAAAGATGGTTGAATTGATCAGAACCTCTGAGTTTGTCAGTGGAAGCCAAAGGTTGTCTGTAAAGTGATCCAATGGGACATAGTCATACGCTTTAATTCCCTAACTTTTTCCTGGACCTCCCCTTCGGGTTTTCAATCCATCGGGAAACCCTTTTTTGCCCAAGTCGCCCTTTCGGGTTTTCAACTTGCCAGGTGTACAGATTTTTTTGTTTTATCCGTAATTTTTTCCTGAACCTTTTGGTTCGTCGGGATGCCCTTGTTTTTCTTAGGTATGCCAACCTAGCGGGTCTCTTATGCGTAGTATCTTTTGACTATGTTCACGTTTGCAAGATTCAGCAGGTCGTCACCATCCATGGTGGTCAAGATCATTGCCCCATCAGAGAATCTGTTTTTGATTACAAATGGTCCTTCATATGTAGGAGTCCATTTTCCCCTGGGATCACCTTATGGCAATATGATGCGTTTGATCACTAGGTCCCTAACTTGATACACTTGGCATGTGAATTTCTTGTTGAAAGCCTTGATCATCCGTTTTTGATACATTTGACCATGGAAAACAGCAGTAAGTCTCTTCTCATCAATCAAGTTTAGTTAATCAAGTCGAGTCTAGATCCAATCGTGTTCGTTTAACCCTTCATCCTTCATAATCCTCAGAGAGGGGATCTGAACCTCAATAGGCAAGACGACTTCCATGCCGTATACCAAAGAATAGGGTGTTGCCTCGGTTGATGTGCGAGCTGTGGTACGATACCCGTGGAGAGCGAATGGTAGCATCTCATGCCAGTCTTTGTATGTGATTGTCATTTTCTGTATGATCTTTTTAATGTTTTTATTTGCGGCTTCGACAGAATCATTCATCTTTGGCCGGTAAGGGGAAGAGTTATGATTTTGGATCTTGAATTTCTCGCACAGGGGGTGATCATAGTGTTGTTGATATTTGTACCATTGTCAGTGATGATCCTTTCCGGGATACCGTACCGAAAAATGAGATTTTGCTTGATGAAACGGGAAACAACGTTCTTGGTAACAGAAGCGAAGGAAGCTTCCTCCACCCACTTTGTAAAGTAATCAATGGCCACTAAGATGAAGCGGTGTCCATTGGAGGCCGTCGGCTTGATTTCCCCAATCATATCAATCCCCTACATAGCAAAGGGCCAAGGAGCCGTCAAGACATTCAGAGGAACCGGAGGTACGTGCACCTTGTCAGCATAAATCTGACACTTATGGTAGGTTTGAGAGTGTTGAAAACAATCTGCTTCCATGGTAGACCAGTAATAGCCTGCCCGTAGGATTTTCTTTGCCATCGTATTCCCACTGGAGTGGGTGCCAAAAGTGCCTTCATGAAATTCAGCCATGATCCTTTCACCTTCAACTTTATCTACGCACCGAAGCAACACAGAGTCATAATTGTGTTTGTACAGGATGCCATTACTAAGGAAGAATTTAGAAGAGAATCTCCTTAAGAACTTCTTATCATTGACTGAAGCTCCTTCTGGATATTCTTGAGCCTTGAGATACCTCTTGACTTCTTGAAACCAAGGTTGGTCCACTACTTCTTCAGTATTAATCTCGTGACAGTGTGCTGGTTCATCCATTCGTTCAATTGTGATTTGGGGAGCCTCGTTATCCCAATTAAGTTTAAACATAGATGACATTGTGGCTAGTGCGTCTGCTAGCTGATTTTCTTCTCGCGGGAAATGCTCGAAGGTAATCTTCTCAAAATGTGGTAGCAATGTCAAAACATGTTCTTTATAAGGGATAAGGTTAGGGTGTTTGGTATCCCATTCCACTTTGATCTGACTGATGACCAAAGCTGAATCTCCGAATACATCCAAGGATTTGATCCCCAAGTCTAAGGCAGCTCTAAGACCAAAGATGCATGCTTCGTATTCTGCCATGTTGTTTGTACAATTGAAGCAGAGTCTTGCGGTAAAGGGAGTATGACATCCTTCCAGAGATATGAGTACAACACCGATACCATTGCCAAGTGCATTGGATGCTCCATCAAATAACAGGGTCCATCGGGATCCTTGTTCAGGTCCGTCATACCGTCTGAATTCTTCACAGTTGTCTAATGTCATGATGTCTTCATCTGGAAATTCAAATTTCATGGACTGGTAATCTTCTACAGCTTGGTGAGCAAGATGATTGGCTAATACAATGCCCTTTATTGCTTTCTGGGTAGTATACTGTATGTCATATTCTGTCAGAATCATCTACCATCTCACTATTCTCTCAGAAAGAGCAGGCTTCTCGAAGACGTATTTTATTGGATCCATTTTATATATTAACAAGGTAGTATGGGTCAACATATACTGTCTTAGCCAACAAGCAGCCCATGCCAGAGCGCAGCATGTTTTCACGAGCAGTGAATATCTTGTTTCAGATTCGGTAAACTTTTTGCTCAGGTAATAAATACCGTGCTCTTTTCGGCCAGACTCATCATGCTTCCCCAATACACACCCCATAAAATTTTCTAAAACAGTTAGATACATGAATAATGGTCTTCCCTCGACTGGTGGCATCAAAACAGGAGGCTCTTGTAAGTATTCTTTGATTTTGTCAAAAGCAACTTGGCATTCATCATTCCATTTGACTACTTGATCTTTCAATAGTTTGAAGATTGGCTCACAAGTAGCTATCAGGTGAGAAATGAATCTGGAAATATAGTTCAAATGTCCCAAGAATCCTCTGACTTCCTTCTCGGTACGAGGAGCAGGCATCTCTTATATTGCTTTAACTTTGGCAGGATCGACCTCAATACCTTTGTTGCTGACGATAAAGCCTAGGAGTTTAATAGATCGTACCCCAAATGTGCATTTGTTAGGATTCAACCTCATCTTGTACTTCTTCAGTCTCTCGAACAGTTTTTGTAAGTGATCAAGATGCTCTTCCTCTGTTTGAGATCTGGCTATCATATCGTCCATGTAGACCTCTATTTCGTGATGTATCATGTCGTGAAATAGAGCTACCAAGGCATGCTGATAGGTTTCCCCAACGTTCTTTAGCCCGAATGGCATTACCTTGTATCAGAATATGCCCCATTGCGTGACAAATGTTGTTTTCTCCATGTCCTTAGGCGCCATTTTGATTTGGTTGTAACCTGAGAATCCGTCCATGAAGGAAAACACTTTGTGTTATGTCATATTGTCAACTAGGATATCAATGTGGGGGAGTGGAAAGTCATCCTTAGGGCTCGCCCTATTCAAATATCTGTAGTCCACACATATTCGCACTTTGCCGTCTTTTTTGGGTACGGGAAAAATATTGGCAACCCATTGGGGGGGTAAGAGGTGACAGCCAAGAATCCATCGTTGAACTTCTTCATGAATTCTACTTTAATCTTTTCTGACATATCAGGCCTCATCTGGCGAACCTTTTGCTTTACTGGTGGACAGTCTTCTCTTGTAGGAAAACGATGTACCACAATGTCTGCATTAAGTCCCAGCATGTCTTCATATGACCAGGCAAAGACTTCAACATAATCGTGTAACAACTGAATCAAACGCTCCTTGATTATGGGTTCCAGATTGGCACCTACTTTGACCTCTTTGTTGTCTTCTTCAGTACCTAGGTTGATTGTATCTACGGGTTCCTCGTGAGGCTGAATGGTTCTTTCTTGTTGTTGTAGCAGTCTGGCAAGTTCCTCGAGTACTTCACAATCTTCCTCACCTTTGTCTTCGTCTTGGTAGATTAGATTCTCAGAGTCACAAAAGGCCATAGCAGTATTGTTACCCATGGGATCCCGAATGGATATATACATGCATTGTGAGTGTGGGTGTGTGTAAGGGTATAGCTATCTTTGAAAGAAAATAAAAGTGTAAAAGAAAAACAATGAGCACAAAAGTTTGTATGAGAAAACGTCCATGATTCATTGATGTCATATGAAAATGAGATAATAACCTTTACAAATGGACCATTGTGCCTCGGG
This sequence comes from Vicia faba, assembly GCA_948472305.1. NCBI lineage: Eukaryota > Viridiplantae > Streptophyta > Magnoliopsida > Fabales > Fabaceae > Vicia > Vicia faba. Next base: position 595,670,117 of record OX451736.1, read on the forward strand.
TAAGACACAAGGTTTTAAGAGTGCGAATTGTTTCAATATTACAGATCCATCAAAATGTAAAGACAAATTACTGTGGGATAAAAGTGATCGGGACAAAGTCTCTAGCCTCCCAATTGTTGAGTCCTCCATTGACAGTTGGGAAGATCCAATCCTCCAGGTTGCAACCATCTTCACCATATTCTACCGCGTTAACTTCACGGTTGTTGATCTTCAAGGGTGGTCCTCCAACATGAGCATATCGTACAACCTTTTGAGCACTTGAAGTGAAACATAGGCCAAACTTGTCAGACTTATATGGGATATCTGGGAGTTGTCCCCAAATAGTGCACCCTCCTTCTTTTACCACTGCTTTGGCATCCTTTAGTGACGACATTCGGAGTGGAGGCCTTGTAATCTTGGGAACCTGAGACAGAGCCTTGGTCGCTGCCACATCTTGCGGGACCTCTTCAAAGTGTTGGAATGGAGTTTCAATAAATTCACCATCTAATTCCACATATCTGAAGGAATTGAGATGGTTGATCATGTACTCTTCCTCTCCATGAACGGTGATAATCTTCCCATGAACTGGATACTTTAGCATTTGGTGCAATGTAGACGTAACAGTGCCAGCATTGTGGATCCATGGTCGGCCTAGCAAGAAGGAGTATGAAGGGTGGATGTCCATTACATAAAAAGTTGAATTAAAAGTTTGGGTTCCAACCTTTATGGGGATATCCACTTCCCCATGTACCATCCTTTTCGAATCGTCAAAAGCCCTTACTACTATATTGCTTGGCTTTAATGCCAGTCCCTCACAGTCAAGTCTATCAAGAGCTTTTTTGGGTAATACACTCAGAGATGAGACAGTGTCCACCAAAACATGAGCTAGAGTTGTGCCCCTACATTCCACTGAGACACGCAATGCCTCATTATGCTTCCTTCCCCTTGACGTTAGATCAACATCCGAAAAACCTAGACCATTATCTGCAGTCAAGCTGACTTTGCAGTCTTGAAATTGATCGACATATGTCTCTTGGGGTACATGGGCAGTTTTCAGGAATTTTACCAAGGCTTTTGCATGCGCCTCAGAACACAGTAGTAATTCCAGCATGGAAATTTTAGAGGGAGTTTTCCCCAATTGTTCAACTAAATCGTAGTCGCTTCTCTTTATAATTTTTAGGATTTCTTCCATTTCTTTCTTGGAGGTCTCAGGGATAGTTAATGACTGAGCCTTCGTTCGAACAGGCTCAACCAGAATACTTTTTCCTCGAGTCTCGGTTAACTTAGAAGCAGGAGTGTCAGTAGGAATAATAACAGGGGTGGTAATGGCTTTGTCAATAAGAGTACTTGTAGAAATGATTATGGGTGTGGGAGTAACCTTTGGAGCAACCACAGGGATGATTACGGGTCCAGAAACGGCCTTTGAGGGAGAAATTTCTGGAGAGAAGATCCTACCGCTTCGGGCAATCTTACTAGTCCCTGCAATATTACTGACGTCGGAATCCCCTTTCTCGGAATTTGAATCTTCGGTGGCTGGCCAATCCTGCTTAATACCATGGTAGTATACATCCCCTCCATAATTCCATGGTATGGTTTTGTCTGACACATATGGGACTGGTCCAGGCATTGTGATTATTAAAGGAGTTTCTTTCGGAACTGATGTAATTCTAACATGTCTTTTGGTGGAGACCCTGGAAGAATTGGCCGAAATGGTAATCATAGAAACATCTTCAAAAGGAATAGGTGGAACAAAAGTTTTTTCGAACAAAATTTCTTTGTTATCTATTAGGCACTGAACGCCTACTTTCAACAAAGGACAGCTGGTTGGTGAGGATAAAAAGAAATGGCAAACTTCATCACATCCCGGGATCACACCAGCATTCAACAAGTTCACTTTTATAGTCAGAAGTGGGGTTATAAGTTCATCAACTGAAGTAAAAAACAATCCTTCTTCAATGGCATTGATATTATGGCCATGTCTGGGCATAGGGGCAGAAATGACATTTGGCTTTCCAGGCGCATCGAATTTAATCTATTTTGCTTCAATGAGGTTTGTATTTTGTTCTTTAAAGACCAACAGTTATTAGTGTCATGGCCGGGACTTTCAGGTGATATGCGCAATGGGCATTGGGATGATAGTGAGGAGATATTGTATTGGGGTTTTTCGGAGCTTCTTTCAAGGTCACCAAATTGGATCTTAGTAGATGCGGTAATACTTGAGACGGGGTTATGTTGATTCTGGTGAACTGCCTGACTGGCCTTTCCATCCTTGGTTGATTATTTCTTTGCTGATCAGATGCATGCTTAGGAATCATAACAGCCCCCACCATTGGTCGGTGTTCAGCTCTATCTTGGTTTCTTTGCGGATATACAACGACCACCTCTTTCTTTCTGATGAAAGGCTTCCTTACAACTGCAGAAGAAGATGTATCTTTCTGAATCTTTCCACTCTTTATACTGACTTCTACCCTTTCTTCGGTCAATATTAGTTCAGTAAAGCCTGCAGATGAACTTCCAATTAAATGATTGAAGAAGGGACCAGAAAATGTGCCCAAGAACATGTCTACCAATTCCCTCTCAGATAGAGGGAGTTGAACTCTTCCAGCCAAGTCTCTCCATTTTTGTGCATAGTCTTTGAAACCTTCATTGGAAACCATGGCCATACTCTGGAGTTGAGTATGGGTTGGCGCAAGATCAGAATTGTATTGGTATTGCTTGTAGAAAGCTGCAACAAGATCTTCCCAATTATGAACATTGGCTCTTTCTAGTTGGTAAAACCAATCAAGTTGAGTTCCAGACAGACTGTCTTGGAAGAAGTGCACCCATAAGTCTTTATCAGCAGTGTGGGGTTGGATTTTCCTCACATATGACCGGAGATGCATTTTAGGGCATGAAACTCCGTCATATTTGGCGAACACAGGTGCTTTGAATTTCATAGGAATCACAATCCCCGATACTAGACCCAATTCCTCAAAGTCCAAGCCAGGCACCTTTTGGATTTCCATCGCGCTCAACTGCTCTTCGAGATGTCTATACTTGTCATCAGCTGGAGGGTATTGTTCTTCAGAGTAGTCTTCCTCTTCCTCTTCCTCTTCCGATTCTGACGGGATAACTGTTTCCTTACCTTTCCCCTCCTGATTGTCTCTTTCACCGGATGTTGTTGCAAAGTCTAACGTCCTTATTGTCTGCCCATGAAATCTTCTTCCCATGTTTAGGACTCCATTTACCTTCTTTGTCTTATTTTTCCTCTCTTCAACCAACAAAGTATTTAATTCTTCTTGTCCATTGGCTAGGGTCAAGAGAAACTGTTGAAACTGTGTATTCTGAGCTTGGTGATCATTCACTGTTTGCTCAAGATCCATCTTACTGAAATAAACAGTAGAGAGATGAGGAGACTTGTTTCAAAAGACCTTCTTATGTTATGATGAATGGTATATGCATATGTAATGATTTCAAGGATTTAAAAAATTCAAATTTGTTTTAGACAAAAAAGGAAACTAACGTTATATTAATAAGTTAAAGCTTGAATACATCAATGCCTCTTGGGAAAAATAATACAAAAACTCTAAGATAAAAAGGTAGTACGCATCTGTTGTACCCCAAAATTTCCCCTCCCATATTTCTTAAAACATTGCAAGAAAAATCTCCAAGTTGCTCAAAGTAGTCCAAGAGTTGGTCAGACAAGCTCTCTCCTAAGGCAGTCTATCCAAATTAGGGTTTTGTGTTGCACCAAGATCTTTGAGTCCAAATGACCTTAAGTGCTCCCCAATGTCCTAATATGTTCTCAAGACCATCCATGTCAAGTTTCAAGCCTTGCAGAGGAAGTTTGCTCAGTCAATTGCTCAAAGGTCCAAAAGTCGATTGTGCTAGGACAAAAGTCAACTGTGACCTACAAATAGTAAAACTTCAAGATTTTTTGTCAACATTATCATTTTGAAGGATATTTCATCATTTGATCAAGGGTTGATCATGATTCATCAAGGATTGCTCAAAATTCATCAAGATTTAAAAGTTGCTAAATTAGGGTTTTGCAGGAAAAGTCAACTCAACTTTGACCAAGCATAACTTTCTCATAATTTATGAGAAATGACCCATCCAAAGCTCATTTTGAAGAGGATGCAATTCCCTACAATCCATCCTCATACCCCAAGTTCAAAAAAACGCACTCACAAGAAGTTATGAATTTGGACATTATAGGTCATTTTTGAAAGTCAACAAAAACACTTTTTTTGTCAAAGCCTATAACTTGAGCATGGAATGTCAAAATGAGATTATACCAAAAGGGTTGATTAGAGGACATATCAAGATTTCTAAAACGTCCAAGAAAACCTCCAAAAGTTCAAAATTGAAGAAGTTATGCATTGTTGAAGTTGGACTTTGTTGCAAAATTGTCAAAGTCAACTATCCCCAAAACTTCAAATTTTGCCAAATGGGCCCATTCTTTTCCACTTGATTTGAGTTTGCATTATTTCCCACGTGACCTAGCTCCATCCATGTGTCCATATCACATTTTTATTATTTAATTTGATTTTTATTTGAATTAATCCATTTTAAATCAAATAAAATCACATAAAATCTAAAGCATTGATAACATATGATTTTTTGGCTATTTCAGGCTCCAAATACAACTATTATTTCAATTGAATTCATATCAAAGGCATTGGTTACCAAAAGATGTGATTTAGGCCAAGTTTGGAAATATTTTCATGGAGGATCAAATCAAATATGCAATCATCAATATGGAGAGATTTGGACAAAGCTTGTTAACCTAATCCAATGTGCAATACATAAGCAAGCTAAGGACACGAAAATCAGGGTTAGAGAGCATTGGTAGAGGCAGAACCAAAGTGGAAAAAATCACAAAAAAGCTTGAGATCGAAATCAAGGTTGGAGGCATTTTCAAAGCCTGAGACGTATCCTAATCGCTTCCTGGTCATTCTCACAAGCTAAACCAATCACAACCAGATGTTTTCCAGCCCTCATACGCACTGTAAGTCTTACGTAAGTTACCCCTGTTCTTGAATTCAATTTGAGTTATTCTGGAATCATTTGAGTAAACTAATAGCATATTTGTGATCACAAGAACATTTGCAAACTTTTGGCATTATTTAATTTCATTTATCTAACTTGTATTGCAAACCACCATAGTTAGGATTTCTTGGATCTTTTTGGGGTTTTCTGTTTCAGGAAAAATTGGTCCATATGAAGGACATGGTTGTGATCAGGAGATCATGACAAGTTCAACCATGTTCTTGGATTGTGTTTATATGGCCTGAGGATGATTTTAGGAAGAAGCTGTGCATTTAGCTGCGGATAAAAATCTGCAGGTAATATTTACAGTTTTTTTGAGGAAGAGGATGATGCGTTGTCACCCTCCTGTTGGTTTGTTTGAAAATTTGCACCAAATCCCATTAACGCATTTGTTTGTTTTATATTATTATCATGTTGTATTTTGTTAACAACAAAACAGCATAGCCCAATTGGTCAACACATCAACGTTCAAGGCATTAGTGGCTGGAGGTCAGGGGTTCGATCCCTGCCTCCAACAAATTGTATTTTCTTCATGTTTTTCAGGTTATCACATGTGCGCAGGGGCCAGATCCACACCATACTCCCTCATCGATCCAAACGCCAATCATTTGCTTATTTAATCTAATTGCTTTATTTTAATTAATTACTAACCAATCATTTTTTTTCCTTTTTATCAAAAAATCATCAAAAAATATTTTTATCCCATAAATTTCAGAATTTTTTTAAAATAATAAATACTAATTAATTAATTTAGGTTTTTAATTCTAGAATAACTCTAATTTATTTTTGTAAATAAATAAAATTAATTAGACTTAATTAGGTTTTAACTACTAATTTAATTAATTTTATTTTCTTTCTTAAAATAATAAAAAACCCAAAATATGTCATAGATTATTTTTCATCAATTAACTTATTAATTTAATTTAGCTTTTAATTTTGATTTAATTTCCTTTCTTAAATAAAAACAACAAAAAAAAGCATCTTCTTTAATCAAAGGGGTCAAAACCCTAAATTTCGTATTCAATGTGATTTCCCGTGCGCTTTATTTATTTTTATCCAATTATGTATCTGCTTCTGGTATGTAATAGATAATTAGGACATTTTATTTATTTACCGCTTTACTTTATTTTATTTTCAAAGGGGTGCTTTTGGCGATGTAAATACTCGACACCTTGTAATTTAATTTCCGCACCTTTAATTTCTACTAATTATAACTGCTAGATGTTTGATAATAGGGTTTGCATGACAAGACTGAATGCCTAATCTTAAAATCAAATTAGATCACCGTTAACATGCGCAAAGATAAAAATAACTGAAAACAACGCACTCGCACATGCGCACTCCTAGGCTACACTCCCACTTGGTTGGCTTCGTACACGGTCATTGAGTATAGGTTGTTTTAGAGGCCGCCCTCTTGTCTAAAAGATCATAGTTGCCTCGAAATGGTTGCCTCGGATATTGTTGCCTCAAAAAAATGATCTAAGACATTAGGGTTACTGCTAAAGTATCCTAACATTGCTTTGGTGACCGTATGTCCCTCTTTCGAATTGACCCTCAAACTCCAACGACGGTGCTACCTACTCATTAATAGTGGGATAACATTGTCTAAAGGAAACAAACATAGAACAATTCCTTTTTTCGAGTAGGTAGATTAGTTCTTAGATACATGCTCATCCGAAACAAAAACTTTTTCACACTTACACTTTTACAAACAAAGTTTTCAAAAACACTTCATTACACTCTTGAAGACAGACGCAAGAGTTAAATTGAATTTAAAACAAAAAACTTTTCAAAACCCACAAAACACAAAGAAAACATTTTAAAAATGATGAGCAAGTACCTAAGAGCCCGTAGATAACTACGGATAGAAAGGGTGCTAATACCTTCCCTTTCTATAATCTACCCCCCGTACTCAGAGAATATCTCGAAAAAGGAATTTTTCTGTGTTTTTTCCTTTCCTTGTTGGATAAAATAAAAGTCGGTGACGACTCTTGCTTACCGCGACATTTTGCGAAAACAAACGCAAAACGCAAACCAACATTCCAAAAACAGTCAGTTCTTCCCACCGTATCACAACATCCTCTTTAGTGTGATGTAGGCATTCAGAGTCTGCTCCTCATGAAGTAGCCTAGTGAGTTCCAAAACCTTCTTCTCGCTTGAGTAGAATTGGGCTTCGAAAGTATCTCGCTCTCCCTTTAGTTGTATCTAATCCCTTTGTAAGTCTTCAAGATATGTGGGCATGTTAGGATGTAGGATATTGTATGGAACATCTCCCTCCATGACAAGCTCAATGATTACCGGGAGAATGGAGGGGTAAGGCATCATAATACTCTGAGCATGAGTTTGTACCCATTTGAGGTAAGGCTCAAGAGGGATGGAATTCTTGTGCCCCAAAGTCTTGCTATCCACCTTATTTAACATCCTCCAAGCTCGGATAAATCTCTGGCGAAGACCTTGATTATCGTTGTCGTAGTCAAATACCAAACCTTGAATCAGCATCTCATGCGGGCCATCCCTTCGAGCATAACCAAACTGTCTTAAGGCTAAACAGGGGTTGTAGGTGATTCCTCCCCGAATGCCAAGTAAAGGGACATTAGGGAATTCTCCACAACGATCGACAATGATAACATTCCCCTTGGATCGGGAGCACCAATGAATGTCTGAGTGTTTGACTGTCATCAACCTTTGTGACCACCTTGAACCTTGCTCATTCTTTAATACATATTGGGGAAGATGAAAAATAAAGCATCTTGCCAAGAGAGGAATGCAACACATAAGGACACCTCTTTTCCTTATTGTGCGAGTGTGAAAAGAATGCAGAATGTCTCCTAGTAATGTAGGCACCAGGTTGCGTGATATGAAGATTTTGACGGCGTTCACATCTATGAGTTGGTCAGGGTTTGGAAACAAAACCATCCCATAGATGAGGATAGCCTCAATTTTCTCAAAGGCTTGCAAATCCATGGAGTTCCAACAGCTTTGGGCTTTCTCAAACATGAACTTTGCTAGGAAGTCTTTGACACCACTCCTTGTTTCCCAATGAGTTGTGACATCAGATGAGTGCAAGTGTAGAGCTTGAGCAATCTCTTCTGGCTTTGGGTCTGTTTCCATACTGTTGAAAGGTAGTTGATTGAGAATGGGAATCCTCAAGAGTTGGGAGAATTCTTCCAAAGTAGGCACAAGTTGATAGTTGGGAAATGTGAAGCAATGGTGTAAAGGATCAAAGAACTGAAAGAGAATCTTCATCATGTCCTCATCTGTGTTAGAGGTGACCAAGTTGAGTAGGCGACCATGTCTCTCGGTAAATGGAGAGTTTTCAGGAATTCTTAAAGCTAGATCCTTAAGTTATGGAGGGATCCTCACAAGGTTGACTTGAATAGTTTTCCTGCGAAGTGAATCCATATCCTACAAAACAAGAACAAAGATGAATCCCAAAATCCTTAAAATGGTTAGTGGATGTATATGATGTTTATGATGTTCATGATGTTATGTACAAGTACGTATACACAAACAAAGCAAACAAATCCTTAGTTTTAAGCTTGCATGGAGTTTTATAGGTAAGTACCCTCTTTAAGTTTAGTTGGCTTAAACCTGTCCTAGTAATAATAACCAGGTTCTAAGGAGCTCAATATCACTGGATTGTTTCCTTGGTCATTGTTTTAGCACAAGCCTCTTTGATGGCGACCGAAATATCCCAAGAAACCAAACCTCAATGAGTGTAGTATCGAGTATCTACCAACTTCGGACTGCACCAAAGCCGGTCATCTCACTACATCCTAAAGACTAAGTTGGTCAAGTAAAGGTTCTAAAAGTTCATTAGTGCTTTATGACATCACTCAGTGGCCCCGTATTCTCTTTGATTAACTTAAAGGCTACCAGTACCCATAAATATGTCGCACTAACGTAGCTATTGCTTTGACCATGTCGGTATACCCCACACAGTTTCCACAATATATTGCTACTTACCTATAATGTATCCCAAATCCGGGTAGAGGATTCAAACCCAAACAAAGAACCATAATGTAAAGCATACAAGTCAAACAATGTAAGCAAATAAATGTGATCTATCTCTAAGGTAACCCCACTTTTAGAATTTTCCCCAACAGAGTCTCCAGTTCTGTGATACGGTGGGAGAACTGACTTGAAGGTTTTGCGTTTGATCGCAAATGTTGCGGTTAGCAAGAGTCACCACCGACTTTTCTTTTATCCAAAAGAAAAGGTGAAAAAGCACAGGAAATACCTTTGAGATTGTTTCTTGAGTTCGGGGGGTAGATTATGAAAAGTGAAGGTATTAGCACCCTTTTCATCCATGGTTTTCCATGGGCTCTTAGTTACTTGCTAGATCACTTGATTTTGTTTGAAAATTGTGCTTTGTGTGGTTTTTGAAAGTATTTTGTAACGATGCCATTGTTTAAGTAATCTTTGTAATGATTCTCATTCGTAAGAATGTATACAAAGATGTTGATCTTTTGAAAATGTTTTCAATTTTATAAGATGTTTAGAAATGTGTAGGTGTTTGTGTTTTTTGAAAATAGAAAGGATGTTTATTTTGAAATGGAGCAAGTAATTAGGAGCAATCTACTTACTAAAATGTCTTTCTTATTTGTCTTCTCTTCCTTTGACATTATTGTCTTACCATTGATTTGGTAAGCAACCCTATCTTTGAATGTAAACGGGACGGACGTGGGTCATCGTATAACCATGATTAACAATGTTGCAAGGTATCTTAACATTCTTTTTTGAGGGACTAAGATCATTTGTAAGGCAACTTTAGATAGCATCATCGAGGGACTATGATCTTGTATTGTTTTTGCTAAGATACCTTACATGCGTAATATGGCCATTTTGTATAAGGCAACCAAGTGGATTTTACCCTAGGGGTGCTTGTGTGCAAGTGTATCATTTTCATGCTTGTTTTTGTCTTGAATTAGAGTTTTCTATTTGATTGATTTTATCGTCCCATACAAACCCTAATTACTAGCATGTTATGTAAAAGCGATAAATTGCGAAATTTAAAGTTACTACGTTATTACAACATTTTGTGGGAGGGGGGGTATACAATTTATGAATGAGGATTGCAATAATATAAACCTAATTAATCTATTACAACCAAATTGAATATTATACAAAATAATTGAAGAAATATATAAAGTACAAATGCAAATTGAAAGAAATGATTTTTGTGTTTGGATTTTTGTATGAAAAAGGTTTTTAACCTAATTAGAGAAAGATAATTAAATCAAAATTAATTTAAATTAAATAAGAAAAGAAATTAATTAAGAAAATATTTTTTAATAAAACCCTAATTCTATTTAGTTGATTAAAAGAAAATAAGTTTAAAGAAAAAAAAAGAAAAGTATTTTTTTTGTATTTTTATCTTGAAAATCATATGTGGTGTTATGAAATATTTTTGGTCTCTTTTTTTTATATTAAAATAAATATATTTAGATAAATAATAATCTAGCTTTAATTTAATTTAAAAGGAAATTAGTAAAGATAAATAAAGTATAATGAATAAAAAATAATTTTTTATGTGGAAAAATATTTAACTTATGTCAAAATATAAATCTATTATTTTTATACTCTTTATGATTTTTTTGGTATTTTTAGAAAATAAATTTAAAAGAAAAAGGAATAAATAAATAAATAAAAATAAAATGGGCAAAGGGGTGTCACGAGTAAACAGGGGAGTATGCTAGCAAAAATAAAAAAAATGCCAGGCCCAAAGGGCCCATCGCCTGCAAAAAAGTGTTAGGAAATCAGAAAAAGCAAAAAAAGCAAAAGGGGGGTTCACATTGGTTCGAACCCTCGCCCTTTAGGTAAGCAATGGCTTAACACGCGCACGCTTGCCACTTGGGTGGCTGTTTCATCCAGTCATCTAATCAAAGCATAAATATATATTAGAAACTGCTTTCTGAAGACAACTTCATCTTCAACCTCGCGCCTAGCCGGACCACCTGTATCTTCCTCATCTTTCCACAAAAATGGAAAGTTCAAACATGAAAGTTGTGGTGTTTCTTCCCACGAATTCAACCATATAACTTATGTAAGCTAAATGTCAAAGATAAAAACTAATTTTGCTGGCCCTAAATTGAAACCTAATTTTCTCAGAAATTTCAAATCCAAAATTCTCTATACACAGTCAATATAAATGGAAACTATGAACATGGTTAGCTTTAGAGCAAGGATATCTACATTTTGTTTTCACAAATCAGGATCAAATGATGCTTGTATGAAGAGATAAAAGTTTGAAAATTTACCTCTTGCAGCTGGATTCGTGAATGGAGTTTGAGCAACTTTTGAGAAGGCCTCAGGATCTATTTAGCTTGCCTGGACCTCCTTGAGTGTATTCCAACTCTTACTTTGCCTTGAAAGTCCATGAATCTCTCTACTCAAGTAAACCTGCAAGCTTGATATTTGAAAATGGTGGATAGTGATGGAGGAGTTACGGTCTTGAAACAGGGGCCTGGATTGCTTTGGTATGATGTATAGAAGGTGCCTGAGTGATTAGTTTTCAAAATGCACGAGTGGAAATGAAGATCATGAGTTTTGGTTCAAAACTGTGTATTAATAGTGTTCTTGAACAAGTTTTTGGTTTTTGAGTGTTTGAGATAGTTTCAAGGCACTAGAATTTGTGTGTCAACTTGAAAATAGTGTGTATACTTATAAGCAAGAGGTTTTGAGGCTTGTAACAACTCAGAATTTGAAACTCACATGTTATGGCTTGGTTACTAGTTTTTGAAGAAAAATTCACAAACATGGTTTCAAGGTGAAGTACAAGGGTTTGCAGGGTGATTAGCAGGCCGTAGATATGTTGCTTCTTGATTTTACATGCTTTTTAGTTAGAAGCAACAACGTGTGGGCTCAAGAAGAGTTGACATTGTGATTAAAGTCACTTTTCTAAAATGGAAGTGGTGACTTTCTTCCAAAAATGGAAATGAAATTTGGATAATGGCTTCAATGCTTGGACAATGGCTCTACCAATTGTGTAAGCATTAAATTAATGAGTGATTAGCAAGTTTGAAGCTTGCAAAGCAAGATTTTTACAGCATGCTGGAAAATTGAAGATGATTTGTACAAAATGGCTTGTAATCCAAGTGACAAAACACCAACTTCATCTCTTCGATTCTCCCTACTCAAGAATGATATTAAGGAGTTCTTGGACATTTTGGAAATCTTACAATGTTCTCTACAACTAATCTTTGAATTTCATTTGAATATTTCCCTTGTAACTATGTGAAAAATTGCCATGAAGTTAGGTAAAAAATATGCCTAACTAGGGCAAAATTTCACTAAGTCTTTTTTAGTTCATGAGCATGTATTCACAAAATTATAAGTTGAGATCCAAGATTTTTAGGAGAAGTTGTGTGAAGAAAAGTTGTAGATTTCATGGAGATCTACAACTTTCATGTTGGGAGTTTCTCTTGAATCATCTTGCATCATGGTGAAAATTTGGATCAAAGTTATGAAAAAATATGAAATTTCCAACACATAGAAAAATTTCTAAGTTTAGAAATTTTGACTTTTCAAAATGAAATCTTGACTTCTTGATTTATTGACGAATAAGTTTCACATTTTGACATTTTTTGATGGATTATGATCTTTGGCACTTGAATTTGACCAAAAAGTCAAAGTTTGACTTTTCAGCATACAATTGGTTTTTGATTAGTTGACTGCAAAATTCATCTGTCAATCTAATGGAATTGCAATGTTTTGAATCATGTCATTAGGTAAAAATTATGCAATTGGACTCTTAAGATCATGCCTTAAACCAATTGGTCATTTTCTAGGTCAAAAATCAGAAATTGCCCTTTCTTAGTCAAAACCCTAATTTTGACCATTTTTCCCTTTTGATGATTTGATCAAATTTCTTGAGGAATTATGGTCCAAACTTGATCAAATGATACATGTGAGTCTAAGATGTTGATATGGATCAAAGATTATAAAGTTTGACTATAAATTGGCTATGGTTAACTTTTTCCCCAATACAGCTGATTTTTAAGTCAACTGTTTAATTGACTGATCAAAATTGTGATCCAAGGCTTGAAACTTGACATGAGTAATCTTGGGGGTCCATAATGATCCTTGAAAGTCATTTGAAGCAATGATAGTCCAAAAATCCTTGTGCAAACGCAAACCTTAATTTTGGTCATCAGTGTATAAGGAGGTGTCTTGAGCTGATCAAACCCAAGTGCAGTCTTGAGCCCAAGGATATCTTGTGAGAAAATTCTTGATAAGTGAGAGGAAAAATTTTGGGGTACAACAGATAGACTGAAAAACACACGCGTAATTCAAATGGCCCCGTGGGATGGTGACTGAACCGATGTCGTGTGCGGATCAAAACGATTGTTTTTGCGAAACGGTAATATAGCGACAACTGTAACTCGAATATCGTTCTCACAAGGAATGTTGAATTTATTAACTGAAGGCAAATCGAATTGGGGGGGGGGGGGGGGAGAGTTGGTTTGGGTTCAAAAACAAAAATGAAAAATAAGCGCTTAAAATAAGTGATTCTCGAAATAAGCTAAAACGAACCAATCTACTATATCGAATTCCGACTTATCATCGATCCCTATAAAATCCCAATTCCCTAACGGGTCAGTTCCTATTCGATCACAAAAGCTAGTGATAAGCGCAATAGCAATTGAACGATGTCTGTCCCTAAATTCTGAGTAAAGCAAACGGATAAAAACTATTACGAATTAAGCAAACGCAACATGATCGGACGCGATAATGCAAAAGCTACACTAATCACGAATTTGATTCAGGATCATCAATCAACAATCGAATCTAAGAATTTTGTCCTATAACAACAACCAAATTAAACAAATAATTGAAATTATAAGAAAGATTCAAAGGAAACAAAATAAATTGGGATTTATAAAAACCTCAAAGTGGAATTTGAATACAGTCGATTGATTCTTGGAATTTAGTTCTCCATGGATGATTCGTACAAAGCCATAGTTTTCTCGTGAACAATATTTTTTCTCGTCAAAAGCGAATACGTCCATGGTACACGGCTGTTTTAGGATATAGTGAAACATGAATTTCCGGTTACAATCCAACTGGGTCAAAAATATAACCCAAGCCCATTACAAATGACCCAAAACAAGAAATATTTCTAAAGCTGCAACTTCAACGAAATTTTTGCCCCTGCTACATTCCAATTCAACTCTTGATTTCTGAATGATAATCGTAGCTCTTTCTCTTATCTTTCCAACGAATGGTAGCACGCCTCATTCCGACTCTTGAAGCTCAAGTTATGAATTTATTTGCGAAAGCTGCTAAAGCTGAAAATAAAGTGCGAAAAATAAATAAGTGCAAAAATAAAATAAATTATAAAAATACAATAAAAAGGAAAAATAACCAAACTAAAACATATAAATGCATAATTATAAATATAAAGGAATGTGCATCAAAATACACTGATCAAATTCCCCCACACTTGAACTTTTGCACTCCGAGCAAAATTAAAATAAAACAAAACAAAGAAAACACAAACACAAAATTGGCTACTCATTCTAGGCCACAAAATTTTCTTTGGTTAAGGTTGCATCAATAAGTACTAATCTTGTACACTAAGGATATCGTAGGAACACTAATCTTGCATCCTGAATATACAAACCAATTTGAATCATATTATTATGCAAAAGCCTAACTTACTCATCCTCCTTCTTGCTCTTTTTCATTCAGGCGCAATCATATTAAGCCCGTTATCTCCACACACTCATAGCAAAGCAACCGGTTAGTGACTCTAATCCTTTTTGCACGGGGTTCATGTACTTACGTGGCATAACCCTTGCTTACTCAGTTGTAGTTGCAGGGGATCGGACCGTAATCCGTCCTACCAAGTTCAGCACCAGAAACCGCTGAACCAACTAACAACGAGTCTTATTATCAACTTTTATTGTAGGTTCTACAACCGTTGTTAAGTGACCGGGTGAGAGTCACCAAACTTAGAAGTATCATTCCTTTTTCATTTTTTTTCATTTTTTTTATCAATTTTTTTTCTTCCGGAACACTCACTTATATTCATCGGCTTCCTTGCATAGAGTGTGTGTGAGATGGTGCTAACTGCTGAAATAAACTACTCAAGGGCTGTCAGAGAATGAGAATTCAAGGCTAAAAACATAATAAGAACTCAAATCAATTTTCATATGTAGGAGACTTACAGTGTTAAGACGATACCGATCTTGTGAATTTTTCCCAAGTCTCCACAACTATCCTCAGATTAATCTCTAACCCAGAACTTTCAAACAGATGCAATTTTTTTTATATTTTTTGTTTTTTATTTTTATAATTGAAAACAAAACAAGAAAAAAATCCCCCACACTTAAAAAAATCATTGTCCTTAATAAAAGGACATAACTATTAAAGTAGAGAGAAGAGAAGAAAAGCTCCCTGATCAAGTTGCAGAGTAGTTGGGTGCTTCCAAAGAAAGATCTTCTATGGTTGCATCTTCAGCTACTTCACTTTTATGGAATAGCTTTAGGCGCTTCCCATTGACCTTGAAAATTTTGTCAGTACCTGCGCTTTTAATTTCTACTGCACCATGAGGGAAAACATTAGTAACAACAAAAGTGTCAATCCATTTGGATTGGAGTTTCCCAGCCATAAGCTTAAGGCGGGAGTTAAACAATAAAACCTGTTGACCCACAGAGAATTCCTTCCTAGAAATCATTTTATCATGAAAGTGTTTTGTTTTCTCTTTATAAACCCTAGAGCTTTCATAAGCCTCTAGTCTAAGCTCTTCAAGCTGTTGCAATTAGAGTTTTCTTTCAATACCTGCTTGTTGCATCTCCAGATTACAAATCTTCACCGCCCAATAAGCACGGTGTTCTATCTCAACAGGAAGATGACATGCCTTACCAAAAACAAGTCGATAAGGAGACATCCCAAAGGGTGTCTTGAAAGCTGTTCTTTGAGCCCAAAGTGCGTCTTCTAGACGACGGCTCCAGTCCCTTCCTGTTTGGTTGCACCATTTTCTCTAAAACTTGTTTGATCTCTCTATTTGAGATCTCAGCTTGCCCATTACTTTGTGGGTGATATGCAATAGAGACTCTATGCACAACTCCATACTTCCGGAGCAAAGCTTCCATGGTGCGGTTGGAGAAATGAGTGCCTTGGTCACTTATGATAGCTCGCGGTATTCCAAACCTGCAAAAGATATTAGACCTGACAAAATCTGCAACAACTCTATAATCGTTAGTCCTAGTGGGGATAGCTTCCACCCACTTTGAAACATAATCGACAACAAGTAAAATGTAAATGAAAGCAAATAATACAGGGAAGGGACCCATGAAGTCGATTCCCCATACATCAAATACCTCACAGAAAAGCATAGGCTGCTGAGGCATTTTGCTCTTACGAGTGATGTTTATACCTGCTATCTGGCACTCTTTACAAGTGCGGTAAGTCTCAAAAGCATCTTTAAAGATAGTGGGCCAATAGAATCCTGAGTCTAGGATCTTTCTTGCAGTTCTTTGCGGACCAAAGTGTCCTCCGACTTGAGATGAATGAGCAAAATTCAAAATAGATTCAATCTCATAGTCAGGGACACATCTCCTAATCACCTGATCAATATCAAACTTCCAAAGATATGGATCTACCCAAACATAATATTTGGCATCACTCTTGAGTTTGTGAATTTGTGACTTGGATGCACCTGTAGGAAAAACACCAGTAACAAGATAATTAACAATGTCAGCAAACTAATGAGTTACTGTTTACCGTGGTTTTTCGTAAACAATCGTTGATCCTCCAAAAAGGAAAGTCATTTTGGTTACTCGCGGGATCGATCAGATTGATCCCAGAACATATGCTAACTTTTATACAGGGTTGATGTAAAATAGAACAGAAATCCAGAAAGAACGCACGTTTGACCAAAGACAAGATACTTGTGGTTTTGGAAAGTGAGAAGGTTAATAGAAATGCAGGTAAAGATGCAGGAAAAGTAACTTTGCAAAATAAGATAAAAACAATGTAAAAAGACTTTATTAATGAAAAATGGTGTTTCCAACGTAAATTTCTCAGTTTATCCTTTCTCACACAGCGGGTACTTGGACAATATTTTAGTAACCAGCACAATAGGTTGAACACCCGGAAAAACTACACAGATTTCCTATTTTATACTAAAAACTATGTAACCGTCGAGGGGTGGTTCTTCTCTAAGATGAGGACAAGTGTCCTCTGTATGTCCCTCGACCTCTAGCTTCCAGCCACGTTGCTTTCCTTTGGCTGCTGGCGAAACAGTCTTTCCCTCCAATAATTCAAATTCAAATGTCCCTCGCCTTTGGTGTCGACGCGAAGATATTCTCTTCTAGTCGAAGGTCATAAGACCTTCTCAGTCGAAATCTTGATAGTGGGTCCTGGTCGAAGACTAATATGTAACTTAGATATTTTCTCTATGTTATTTCACACGTCGAAACATTCTTCAGCTTGGTTTTATTTATTCCATTTTTAGTCTAAAAGACCTATATATATAGTAGGTGTCGAATTCAGGAGCCAACAAATTTCCCCCCAAGAATGTCTATTTCGACTCCAAAAGAAATATCCATTCTTTGATCTTTCTATTCGACACCTGTCTCTCTTGCTGTCCACAAAGGACTGACGTGCGCTTTTCGTCTTCTAACAGCTTCCGCTTTCGAAACCCATCATTACTCTTTTTTCCAAGACGTCTTTTCGAACTGTCGTTACCATGCTGCCATAATGACCATTATTCCTAGAACCTAGGCATGCATGTCAAAACGTTTCCTATCATCTGCACGGTAACTGCTTCATGGTCTGCCATGTGCCCCATTACATTCATAACATTAAATGGCTTTGACGAGACACATTCCTCTCTGAAGACTATAAATACTCTTGAGCCTCTTCATTTGGAACTTTCACAACACTAAGTATTTCCAAGTCTTCCGCATAAAACACCTTGCATTGTCATCTTCGCTTCTTTCTAATCTGCAAAAATGGCTTTCCTTTCTAATGCACCTAACAACCCCAAACCTAAAAATGCTGCTGATATCCAACACCAACCAGAGATCTTTCCTACCATCCCTTCTCCTGCTTCGACTGATGGGCCACGGTTCATTTCTGAACCCACGACTAGTGAAAGGCGAGAAGTGTATGATTCCCAGCTTCTCATTCCTATTAGGTACTCTGAAGACATATACGCTATGTCTGGTCCTCTGTCCACATGCATCGAGAATCCTATGAAAAACCATGCCTTCTTCCTCACTCATCTAAGACTCAAACCTATAAGCTGCATAAAGAAGCCCAGGGACGATCCTGAGGATGCGACTCCGGCCAACCAGCAACATACTCAGACCACAGAGCATATTAACCTTCAATTTATGAACAAAGGGACCAGGATATTTAGATCATGCCCTAATCTCTCTTCAGAGTATTCAGATTGGTTAAATAAGGTGGAGAAGGCACAATCCTCTGTCTGGAAAGAAATGGGGATTTACGATTTGGTGATGCTGTCGAAGACAGGATTGTCTTATTGTCCTCTCATGTTGGTGTCTTCACTATATTTCTGGGATAGTGCCCACTTCACATTTCATCTTCCCTGTGGGATGGTGACCCCAACCCTCTTTGACATAGCAGCGATCACCGGTCTTCGACCGACTGGCGATTATTTTGACCCAGAGGACCTATCTGAAGATGTTATTGTGTTTTCAGCTACAAAACCTACCTACACCACCTTCATCAACCACTTCCATGATAAATCCTCCAGTACTATGTCGGAGGTGGAACATATAGCTTTTCTGGCTATGTGGTTATCCCGTTTCGTCTTCTGCACAAGTCGCTTCAGGTGACTAAGAAAATGCTCACGCTCGCGGCGCAACTTCATCATGCTACCCCCTCTGTCTGGCCGAATTGATTTTGGCAAATCTATATGAGTCTATCAGTAATGGTGTGACTCAACTCAAGGTCATAGGAGATAGGGCAAGCTTGCTTCTTTCTGGCCCTTTCTAGCTTCTTCAACTTTGGCTCAATGCCACCTTCGAATCTTTTCTTCCCCAGAAGAATAAGATCAATGAAGCGGCCCCAGAAATCCTAAACAGGAGGGTTGGAGGTACCAGACTTGCTTTGCTGACTCCTACTGACAAGGACCAATAGTTTCAAAAGGCCTTCATAAGCTTCGTGATGATGTTTGCGGAGCACAAACGTTTTGTTTCGACCATGGCTCCTTTTTCCAGTCGAAAAGTCGGCCCATAATGATTTACTAGACCATTTCCTTCGACTGAGGAGGAAGACTTGGAAGACGAGTACGTGGGCATGTGGGAGTCGTTTCTTCGACCCAGAATCATGCCACTAAGATTCAAGAGCTCAAATAATCAATTAAGTTTGACTGCTTACCAACCAAATCTTGTCTCTCGACAATTTGGCATTGTCCAGTCACTCCCATCACCCATTTATCCTCGAGAGAAACTGCTATTATTTTACAACGCAGACTACTCAGAGGATGCTGCTACCAAGCATATTGTTAGGTACGTTGGTCGAACCATACTAACCATGTTCGACTTCAACCTCAATTTTTTGTGTTCTGGCAATTTTGAAGGGTGGTGGAGGCAGTATTATGATGAGGAGTTCTTAGATGAGAAGGACTTCACCCACCACCTTCGTGTGGCATTTAAACTGGTCCTTGACAGGATCAAGAAAGGTATTACTTCTTTTCTTTTTCTCTTTCTCTCAGATTTAGTCATTCGAAGCTCGACTTATCTTCGTTTTTTGTATAGCTGTCAAGAGGACCACTACGAAGAAGGCTGATGAAAGCACTAAAGGGGGAGACCCTTCTGTTAACCCTTCGCCCAAGGTATTTAATTTCTTCCATACCTTTATTCTTTTCGATCTTCTGATATGGATACTGATTTCTTCGACTTATCTTTCTGGGTATTCAGAAAACTACCCCCAAGAAACGGAAGGTCCAGGAGATCGAGATCTCTAGTGACGAAGAAGAGGAATCTCCTCTTGTTCCTCTGAAGAGACAAAGGTTAAAGAAACCAGCCCCTGCGCCTGAGCCTCGCCCTAAAACAAGAATTAAGATTACAGCTACAAGGCCTCCTCCTGTAGTTATCAGAGAGCCTATTGAATAAGAAGTAGCTGCCAGGCTAAACAATCCCAATTAGAGCGATAATTCCAGTCCTGGTGCTGAAGTTCCAATTCAGGTATTTGCTTCGACAGACAACCACTTACTTCTTGAACTAATCCTTTTATCTATGAGAATTCTGAAAAACAAACTTCTTTTAATCTTCAGGATACTGCTGGAACCTCCAATCAAGTCCCTACTCTTGTCGAAGGATCTGTCACTCTATTTAACAGTGAGGGAGAGCCTACTTATAGGCCTTCTTCAGCAAAAGGCTCCTTTGTGAGTTCAGCTGATGAAGTGAATCAAACTTCTGAACCTCAGTATGAAACCATAAAGGAAGTCAATGAAGACGGCCCTATAGGAGATCATGAAGAAATTAGGGCTTTGCTGGTTGAGGTACAGGAAACCGAAGAGGAGGAGGCCATCAATACTGAAGCTGTGATAGAGAGGGAAAGTGTAATGGAGGTGGAGAATCAAGATGAAAGGATTCCAGAAGCTGATGTTGGGGAAGGCTTTACTGAAGGGACCCAAAACCCTACAAACAATGAAGCTTCCCATATTCCAGCACAAGTAGCCAATGTGGTTGCTGCTGTCAATGAAGGTGTCCCTTCGACAGGGTCTCGAACCAAAGAGGACTTGGCCTTGCTGAAACAGCAAAATCCTTTAGGCTATTTGACTTCCATTCTAGAAGGGCGAGAGAGTTCTTCTGACCGCAATGTCTCGAGTGTGTCCGGAAAGCCTACTTCGGCCTCCCCTCTTGATGAGGCACTTCAGAAGGTCAAGGCACAAATCTTCAAAAGAGATTTAATGCTAACCCTGGAGGGAGAAACCACTGATCCTTCTTTTCTGAAGACTACTCTGAGGGTTGTCGATCTCCTCATTTCTTCTCTAGATGTGGCCAGCGTTATCTTGGATTTAATCTCCATTATTGACCAAGTGTCAGCGGACTATAATCATCGAAGGACTCTTAATCGTGAAATTGAAGAGACCAACAGCCATGTAGCTGCTTCCTGGCACGCTGATACCGAATCAGCCTCTAAAGTAAAAGAGATGTTGAGGGCCCAAGATGCTAGGCAGAAAGAGGCTGAGGAGATAGATCAAGACACTGCCAAAATGAGGGTGCAAATCAAAGAGTTGGAGGCTAAAATTTCTGCCAATAATAAAAAGAAAGAGGAGCTCCTTGCTGTTAACACTGAGTCGGAAAGCCAAGAGGAACTGGCTGAAGGGTTAGGACATGCTGATCGGGCTCAATCACTCGATGCTAAGCTTGGAACCCTCCATCAGTCAAAGGCTTTATGTGATCGGTGCCTGGAATTATAAAGAATTAAATACCTTTAGATCAAGGCTAATCTCCCTTTTTGAATCCTGTTTCTTTTATCTATGTAATCACTCGTTGTAATGACTTCAAAGCCATTTTGGCTATTTTTAATGAAATTTAAATTTCCATTTTGGCATTTTCTTTATTCGACTGTGACTATACATTAGTTATTTTGACTTCTTGAAGCATAGGTCTATATTTTTTCAAGTATTTACCATTCACCCTCAGAAGTCTTTGATCTTCATTTAACTCCTCAATCTCATAGGCTCCACCAGAGAAAGCTTGGATAATCCTGAAAGGTCCTTCCCACTTAGGGGACCGTTTTCCCAAATTTCTATCTTTTCGATCCATTGGAAGAATTACCTTCCATACTAGATCCTCAGGCAGAAATGTCTTAGGTTTTACTCTTCGATTATAGGATTTCTCAACCCGTTTCTTCTGTAGTCTCAAAAGATCCAAAGCTTTCAACGTTTCTTCGTCTAGGTCAACTAGTTCGTCTAACATCATATTCCAATAGACCTCAGAAGGGATATCCTGATGTTTCTAAATCCTCGTCGACTGTAGGCAGATTTCCACTGGCAACACTGCATCATGACCATAAGTTAGGCGAAATGGTGTTGTTCCCGTGGCCTTTTTAGGACAGGTTCGACAAGCCCATAAAACTTGATCTAGCGTCTTGTGCTAGTTTCTAGGTTTCTTTCCCACGTGTTTCTTTATTAAACTGATCACTACTTTGTTTGTTGCTTCGACTTGGCCATTAGCTTTCCCATAGTAAGGTGTAGATCAATTTGAACCCCATTTCTGTAGCAAAGTCTTACATCTTTCGACCAGTAAAGACTGATCCTTGATATGTTGTTATTGTTTCAGGGATTCCAAATCTATATATAATGTACTTTTGAATAAATTCAATGACACTCTCTTGGTCTACATTGACTAAAGGGATTGCTTCAATCCACTTAGTTAAATAATCAATGCCCACCAATATGTATTTCTGGCTTTTAGACGACGCTGGTCGAATCTCTCCAATAAGATCTAAAGCCCATCCTCTAAAAGGCCAAGGTTTCACGATCGAGTGAAGTTCGCTTGCCGGCACATTCTGAATACCTGTATGTACTTAACATTCTTGGCATCCTTTTGCAAACTCAACATAATCTTTTAACATAGTTGGCCAATATAGTCCTTGTTGAAACAACATCCATTTCATCTTATGGCCTACTTGGTGTGCTCCACACGCCCCAGCGTGTGTGGCAGAAAGAGCTATATACGCTTATTTTTCACTTAGGCATTTCAGTAGCACGCCTTCAGGTATTTTCTTGAATAATTCATTTCCCATTAATATATAGCTCAGTGCCCTATATTTTATATTTCGTTCTGTCGAAGCCATTGGATTCTGTAAATAATCTACTACAGGTTTTCTCCAATCTTGTTCTGTTAGATTGTCTATGAACGAAATTTCAAAATTTTCGTGATCAGTGCACCCCAACATTGTGGTCTTCAAATCCATTGGAGACAACTTAGTGGACGCCACTCTTCCTCTAACTTCGATCGCTTGTTGTATTTTGTCTTTCGAAACTTTATACCCGGAAGCGATCTGCGCTAAATCATTAGCCACTTGATTTTCCAATCTGGGTATATGTCGAATGTTAACTACTTCGAAGTTCTTCAACAACCGCCTAGCTATTACGAAATACATGATAAGATTTTCCTTTATGCATTTGTATTCTTTCGTAACTTGTTTTAGGACTAACTCTGAGTCTCCCATTATTTCGACTTGAGTTGCCCCTAATTCCAACAAAATTTCAAGGCCTACGATTAAAGCTTCATATTCAGCCTCATTATTTGAACAATCCCCTTCTATCTTGTACTTAAATGTTGATGGAATTTTGTTTGGAGAAATAATGAGAACCCCGACTCCAGTTCCATCTTTATAACTAGAACCATCAAAGTATAACTTCCAAGGTTCAATCTCCAAATAATTCAGTGATTCCTCTTTTATAGAGTGGTCGACTATAAAGTCTGCTACCACTTGACCTTTCACGGCCTTGAGAGGCATAAAGGTTAATGAATACTCAGTTAATCCAAGTGCCCATTTGCCAATTCTACTGTGCAAAATGGGTTTCGATAACATATATTTGAAAACATCAAAATGAGACGAACCATACACATCAACTGGTTTTATATATTGCTTGAGTTTTGTACATGAGAAATAAAGACATAAGCATAGTTTCTCAACCTCGTTATATCTAGTTTCTGCATCATTTAAAACTCTATTGAGGTAATAGATGGGCCTTTTGACACCATTCTCATCCTCTTGAGCCAACATGCTCCCTAAAGTTTTATCAGATGCAGCTATGTACAATCTCATACTTCTACTTCTACAAGGAGGTACCCGAATAGGTGGCTTGGTGAGGTACTCTTTGATTTTGTCGAAGGCCTCTTGTTGTTCTTGCCCCCATTCAAATCCTCCTTTGCTGAGTCGAAGTAGTGGTGAGAATGCTTGCGTTTTCCCACTGAGGTTGGATATAAATCTCCTTAAGAAATTTATCTTCCCAAGTAGAGACTGCAATTCCTTCTTGTTGGTTGGCGCTTTGGCTTCCAAAATAGCTTTGGTCTTGTTCTGGTTTATCTCGATTCCCTTTTTATGGACCACAAAGCCTAAGAAGTCTCCTGCTTTGACACCAAAAGCGCACTTTAGAGGATTCATCTTCAGACCATAGTGTCTCGTCCTCTCGAAAGATTGTCGAAGATGGTCCATGTGAGTCTTCCCTAAAACAGATTTGACAACAATATCATCAATATAAATCTGCATAAAAGTTTCAATAAAATCATGGAAGATCGAATTCATGGCTCTTTGATATGTTGCCCCTGTATTTTTAGGCCAAAGGGCATCGCTACCCATTCGTAAATGCCTAAGGCCCCAGGGCAACGACATGCTGTTTTCGACACATCCTCTTCAGCAATAAAAATTTGATTATATCCAGAGTACCCGTCAAGCATACTCATGTACTCGAAACCAGCGGCAGAATCGACAAGCATTTCCGCCACCGACATTGGATACTCATCTTTGGGTGTTACAACATTCAGATCTCTGAAATCAATGCATACCCTTAAGGTACCATTTTTCTTTATAACAGGCACGATATTTGCAATCCATTCGACATACCTGGTCATTCGGATGGACTTGCATCTCAGCAGTCTTTCGACTTCCTTTTTGATTTTCGACATAATCTCTAGTGCAAAGCGCCTTGGAGTTTGCTTGACGGGCTTCTTTCTGGCAATTGCAGTTCCACCAAACTTCTGTCGAGACCATGCATTTCGTCATAATCCCACGAGAAGCAATCCTTGAACTCTTTTAGCAATTGGATCATTTCGACCCTAAGTCCTGGATCTATCTTTGCGCTGATGTACGTTGGCTTTTTTACAGGACCTTTGCCTAAGTTTACCTCCTCCAAAGGGTCTTGTGCTAACATTTTAACATTGTTAGCCAACGGGTCCTTTTTGAAACCCATAGGTTCATCATCATAGATGGCGTCTAACCTCTGATCTCGAAAGTCTTTTACTTCCTAGTCGGGAGGTTCTAGGTCGAAATCTTTCCCAGGGCCTTTTTGAGAAGAAACCTGTTCATTGGCTTCAAGAGCCATATACTTAACCTCAGCCTCCAAGGCCGCTATCATTCTATTTTCGGCTACATATGCCGAAATCTTTTGCAAAGTTTGTGACTCAGTCATCGTCACCAAACTCACTTCCCCAGCCTGTTGGTCGTATATCATCAACTCCTACATAGTCAATGTTTGATAAGTCTTCTCTATCCCACTGAAAACCGTAGTCAGAGTGTAGATACAGAGAGCAGAAGGCATTAGGTGCTGGAGTCAGATCAAACTCAGGGGGGTTACATGGCCCTATATGAGCCAAATTTCTGTTGAAACTATTCTTTCCGACGCTGTTGATTTCGCCGAAGTAATAGCTTTGATCTGCCTCAATGTTTACCACAATACCATCGGGACGCCATATCGTGACCCTCTGATGCATCGAGGATGGCACTGTACCGATGCCATGTATCCACTCTCGACCCAATAGCAGATTATAGTTTAGTTTTGCTGAGATCACCATGAACATGGTGGGTCGAAGGATCGATCCCACTTTGAGATCTAGTTGTATGACGCCCATTGTGGTTCCAATGCCTCCTTCATAATTGGATAGGACCATGTTATGGGGTTTGATGTCAGCATCTCCCTTCCCTAGTTTTCCCAGCATGAATTGTGGAATTATGTTTATGGTCGCCCCACAGTCGACCATGATTTTGTTTATAGTTACTTCCCCTATCTTCGCTCTGATGAACAGGGGCTTGTGATTTTTCATCGCCTCCATTGGTGGCTCGAAGAAAGCATTCTGTTCTTCCATGCAGCCATTATTCATTGCATAGTAACACATTGGCCTGTGTCTGGCCATCTCTTGCTTGACCATCAAGTCAGTTTCCTCAACTTCGACTTGACGGTTGTATTCTCTAGGCAGCACCGATATGACATTCACTATGATGTCTAAAGTGTCGTCAGAGTCGGAGTCATCCTCATCATTCGACCCACATTCTTCCGGCCACGCCATAGGGTTCTTCTCTATAGTTTTCCTTTGTTTTCTTTGCACATTGGTGCTAACCTCTAGGTGAGGCTCTGCTGCCTCTTTTTCGGCTTTTCTCCGTCTTTGGAATCTTCTCCATTGCGAACGGGACATAGGGTTTTTCCATTTGTAATTGCTCGATATATGAGCCATTTTATTTGATGTAGAATCATGGTAATCTTTTCTGTAGTCCAAAGAGGAACCTCTTGGCACATCGAACGCCTGTCATCTCTCTTCATTGGGCCTCTTTCTGCCCATGGTATTAAGCCAAGTATCTCTAGGTACATTAGTTGGAGGCTGAATAGTTAGTGGCCTCTTTACCTGACTCACGGATCCTTTTTGATGTCCCCTTCTGGGATCGAATCTGACTTCTGGACCCATTTTTGGTTGGGCATTGGTGCCCTGTTTCGCTTTCACAATTCTCATACCTTGTATGTGTTCTCGGCTTTCTTGTCGAAAATAGAGCTGCATCTAGGGTACATCATTACTTTCGATTTTTCTTCTGGCATCTGTGTAGAAAGTCTGCCAGATCTTCGTTCTCCTTTGGAAATGCCATTTTATTCACTTCCTCTTGTCGAATAGCCTCTTCTGAATTTTTGGCGTCAGAGACATCGACCATGTTGACCTCCATGTTGCTCTTGGAAACAAGATTCATTTTCTGCATTTTGGCCTCTAAGTTCTCTGTCGAACCTTTCACAACAGCCACGTAAGAACCTGTGGTGGTTCTTTTGCTGGAGCTCTGAACAACTCCTTTGTTTTTGTGTGGGTCTTCAGTAACCATTTTACTCGAGCCTTCAACAACCCCTTTATTCAATTTCAGGCCTCAAGTGGCCTTTTTGTTTGAGCCTTGGGCAAATCCTTTGTTCAGATCTAGGCCTTCAGTGGCCTTTCTCACTCCTTCGATAGTTTTCTTGGATATGTTTCCAGTAAAACTTCCAAAGATGGGTTTAGTAATGAAGTCTTCGGAAACTTCCACCATGTGAATACCGAATGGCTCGGCATAATGCGCCTCCATCTGCAGTGGGTTTGCGTCAATTTTCATCGCTGGCTTATCAGCAAACTTTAGCCTTCCTTCTTTAAGCGCTTGTTGAACAAGATCCCTGAAAAGGAAACATTGTGAGGTTTTATGGCCCAAAAAATTATGGTATTTACAAAAACCTCTTTTCTTTATTTGTTCTAAAGGAGGCAACTTTGCCCCTGGGGGCACTATCATCTGGCCATCTTTAACTAATAAATCGAATATTTCATCACATTTGGATATGTCGAAACTATAAGTTTTCTTAGGGAATTTGTCGCTGTTTTTCTCAGACTCTACAGGATTTTTCCTATTTGATGGTACTAGCAATTTACAAGAATATGGCGGCCCTTGTTTTAGTTCTGCCAAATCTATCTCGCCTTCTTCGACATCTATAGGATCACTAGATGTCTCTGGATCGTTATCATCCCTTTCGACATAGGCTACCCTTTCTCTTTGATGAGTTTTGGTAGCTTTATCTTTCTCAGGTTTAAGGCGTTCTATCTGTCGAACTCTATCGGCCAGTTGGGCCATGTCTCTCAGGTATTGGGTATCTAACTTTTTCCTAATTGAATAATCCAGGTCCCCTGCTTCCATTTCGACCAATTCATGCTCAGGCACTTGGGTAAAGCATCTGGCTTTAAGTAATTGAAACCTATTTAGATACTCATCGATTGGCTCAGTGAATCTTCTCCTCACACTAGCCAATTCTTTTAGACTAATTTTGGTTTGTCCCGTGTAAAATTGTTCATGGAACAATATTTCCAATTGATTCCAATTGTGGATCGAATTGGTTAGGAGGGTAGTAAACCAAGTGAAAGCGTTCTTTGTTAAGGAACTTGGGAAATATTTGATCCTAAGGTTTTCATTGTTCGCTATTTCCCCAGCCTCTATCAAATATCTAGCTACATGTTCGACAATAGATTATGTCGTATCCCTTGAAAATTTGGTAAACTTGGGAACCTTTCCCCTAGGGGGTAAGTCTGTTTGCAGAATATATTCTGACAATGGGGATGTGAAGTTTGGTCTGTGAAAACCAACGTTCGTCCCATTCTGAATCATAACCCTTTCGATCATGGCAGTCAAATTATTGTATGTTCCATAATTTTGGTGTCGAACTTGCTGTATCAATTCATCAGCATTTTGGTTTATATTCACCATAATCACTCCTTGATCGATTTCTATAGGGATTAGTGGGGGTTTCGAGGTATTTCGACCCTAGGTTGTTCCATTTCTACTCTAGGGATCTGAGGATTTTGATTAACAGTCAAATCCTCTTCCATGATTACCCCTTGATTTGCTCTTATTGGTATTCTTTAGGGTTGTCGAATAGTTTGTAAGTTTAAGATTGCTCCTAAGAGGGGGGGTGAATTAGGTGGTGGTCGATTTTTGATTTATTTTACACTTTCTGGTTTTGTTTTAGTGCTATAGAAAACGGTAAAGTGCAGAAAGCAAAGAGACACAGAGATTTATCCTGGTTCCTTCCACACCCCGGAAGTACGTCCAGTCCCCTTGCAAACACGCAAGAGATTTCACTATTTTGTTAGAACTTTTACAAGACTCTTCCTAGTCTTATCAACTAAAGACACTAACAAATACCAAGAACACCCTCTTGGATTTCCAATAAGTCTCTTGAGAACAATCCTCTCAAAAGATACCTCTTGTTTCCAACAATGGACAACAAGGTACAAAAGTATTCTAATACTTAATTCCAACAATCCTGGAAAAAAGTTACACTTTGTATAATTCTATGAAATATGATTTCTTGAAAGATGTTGATCACATAGAGTGACTTCAATGAAGTTTCTTCTATCTTCTCTTGTAAGCAATTCAAACTGTAACACAATGGTTAGAAAATGCTCAAAGATTTCTGTTCTTATATGTGTGAAAGTGCAGAAAATCTTTGTTCTTAAAAATTAAGAAATATGAAGTTTGAATATTTTACAAAGTTCAGAATTATTGCATGAGAGAAGAGTTGTTTTATAATTTGAAAGATTTAGTATTTAAAGCAATCAAGATACCTTTCCAAATGGATACTTTTCTGTTTGTAAAACTTGAGAATATGCAATGTATGACCATGCAACCATTGGAGAAAAGGTGTGAAGGATATCTTGAATCAAGTTTAGATTTTTCAAAAATTACAACGTGTAAATCAATTAGCATTAGATGTAAATCGATTGCACGGGTTTGTAACGTTCTTGTTTTCAAAAATTTTGAAGTGTAAATCGATTTACATGATGTGTTAATCGATTTATAGGTGTTAAAAAAATTAACTCAGTTCAGTAATCAATCGATTTACACTCCATGAAAATCGATTGCTGCCAGGGGCAATCAGTTTTTGAAAAAACATGTGTAAATCGATTTACATGATATGTTAATCGATTTACATTTGTGAAAAACTTATAATTTGCTTTAAACTTTAAATGAAGTGTTGTGGTAAGTGTGTATATCATTTTTGAGCATTTCTAATCAATTTAGTTCAAATGAGAATTGATATACTTGTTTGCTTGCCATGATCCTTGAAGCTTTGAGTGAATGATGCTTTAAGCTAATTCCACTTCTTTTCCTTCTTGCCATAGTGCTTGTTTTTCTTTCATCAAAACTAAAGTTGAGTTGAGGCTTGAGATTACATTCTCCCCCTTTTTGATGATGACAAACCATCTTTCTTTATGAGTTGTTCAGAATTGGAGCAAAAGGAGTTTTCTCCTGAGCCGGAATAATACCGCCAAGACTACGAATCCGCTTTGCACGGTATTCTGCTTCTGACAACCGGCCAATGCTGTAGAAGAATTCTCTCTTCCTATAATTTTCCCAGTAAGCATCCTCTGGATCATAGAGAGAACTTCCAGTATATGGGATGTTCAAAATTCTGCCTATTGTTTTTGAATGCAGAGGAATTCTTGTCCCGAGCACATAGGTATAACATTTGTTGTTATCATAATGCATGTTGCTGTAAAATATTCGAACTAGATCCGGATAATAGTAACCACGTGATGATATTAACGGTTCTAACCCATAAGCAATCAAATCCCTTTGAAAAGTGAAGCATTCATCGGGAAAGGTAGATAACATACCGAATTTTGGAGCTGAGATTATTTTCTTTTGAAAGTTCTTGATGAATCTTTCACGTTGTGTATCCGAGAGGTACTCGAGCAATGAGTTTTCAGAGGCTGCAACAGTTTTCTTCTTTCCTTTTTCTGAGGTTGTTGCTTTTCTTTTGGGATCCATGGAGATGGTTAGGGTTTTTAGTAAGGAAGATAGAGAATTTTTGGTGTTGTTATTGAGATAATGAGGGAGTTTTGGTGTTATGAGATAGTGAGGGAGTTTTGGTGAGATTAAATAGTAGAGTAGAGTAAGTGAGGTCTTTATGAGACTTAATTGAGTGGAGTTGGTCAAGATTCCATGATTGGTCAAAAAGAAGGTGGGAGGTTGAGAGGCAAGGTAAGGTTGACCAATATATTAAAGACTCATAAAAATATCACATGCTGAACATGTGTAAATCGATTGTTGTGTAGGATCAATCGATTTTCACAGTGAAAAATTAAATAAAAACGCTTTAGTTTCAGTGGTAAATCGATTTACATACTTGGAAAATCGATTTACACAAAAAAAAAATTTATTAAAAAATTATTTTGGTTCAGTGGTAAATTTATTTACACACTAAGTAAATCGATTTACTTAAAAGAAAAAATTTTAAAACAATATTTTTAACATTTGAAACATGTTCTAAGCCCATATATATGTACATTTATGTATAGTTAAGGATAGAGTGCACCTTATATATCTTGTTCATCTAGGATTCCGAGTTCACGACGAATTTTGAAGAATGCATCCTTTGCAAGTGGTTTTGTGAAAATGTCCTCGAGTTGATTTTGAGTGTCCACAAAAGTAATCTCGACATCTCCTTTGAGTACATGATCTCTGATGAAATGGTGTCTGATGTCAATGTGTTTTGTCCGGGAATGCATAACTGGATTTTTTGTAATATTGATCGCGCTTGTGTTATAACATCGAAGTGGAATGCATCCAAGGTTTACTCCATATTCAAGTAACTGTTGTTTTAGCCAAAGAATTTGAGCTCATCCACTTCCAGCCGCAATGTATTCTGCTTCGGCAGTGCTGAGAGCGACGCTTGCTTGGTTTTTGCATGACCATGAAACCAAGGCATTTCCGAGAATGTGACATGTTCCACTTGTACTTTTGCGATCAGTCTTACAACCTGCATAGTCAGCATCATAATAACCAACTAGATTGCACATACTACCTTTTGGATACCATAATCCGATGTTGGTCGTTCCTTTAAGATATTTTATTATGCGCTTGACTGCTGCAAGGTGAGACTCTTTAGGATTGGCTTGATATCTTGCACATAGGCAAACGCTGAACATGATGTCAGGTCTACTTGCTGTTAAATAGAGAAGAGAGCCAATCATTCCACGATACTTAGTTATGTCAATAGAGTTCCCTGATTCATCTGGATCAAGATAGGTGCCGGATCCCATAGGGATTGCACTTTCTTTGCTGCTTTCCATCTCAAACTTCTTTATAAGGTCTTTGCAATATTTTGATTGGTTTATGAAGATACCGTGTTTGAGTTGCTTAATTTGAAGACCGAGAAAGAAATTCAATCTTCCCATCATAGACATCTCAAACTCTTCTTGCATCATAGATGAAAATTCCTTGCACATATTTTGGTTAGTTGAACCGAAAACAATATCATCTACATAGATTTGTACAAGTAAAGTATGATGATTAACATTTTTTATGAAGAGAGTGGTATCAACTTTACCCTTTACAAAACCTTTTTCACATAGGAATGCGCTTAGTCTATCATACCATGCCCTTGGTGCTTGCTTCAGCCCATAGAGAGCTTTCTTCAATTTAAAGACATGATTAGGATGTTTGAAGTCTTCAAATCCGGGAGGTTGCTTTACATAGACTTCTTCATTTATGAATCCGTTGAGAAATGTGCTTTTTACATCCATTTGAAAAAGTTCAAAGTCCATTGAGCATGCATATGCAAGTAATAGTCTTATTGCTTCCAAACGTGCTACCGGAGCAAAAGTTTCTTCAAAATCAATTCCTTCCTCTTGGTTGTATCCTTAAGCAACTAGTCTTGCCTTGTTTCGAGTGATTATACCATTTTCATCCATCTTATTTTTGAATACCCATTTGGTTCCAATGATACGTTTATTTCCTGGATTAGGAACAAGTTCCCAAACTTCGTTCCGCTCGAATTGGTTCAGCTCCTCTTGCATGGCAAGGATCCATTGATCATCTTCTAGTGCTTGAGCCACTTTGGTAGGTTCAACTTGAGATACAAAAGCCATATTTAAGCATGCATCTTTAAGATTTAGCCGTGTAGATACCCCTTTGCTAATATCTCCAATTATGTTGTCAATTGGATGATCACGATGAGTTCTCCATTCTTGAGGAAGACCATCATCATTTTCATTTTGATGTGAAAGTTCATGTGTTTGTTCCGGGTTGACAATTTTGCCACCTTCGCATGAATTCTCATGAGGTAAATCTATAGAATCATCATCATCACAAATAAAAACTTCCTCCTTGGAGGTGTTAGATTCATCAAAAGAAACATGCATTGATTCTTCTATAGTTAAAGTTCTTTTATTGTAAATTCTAAAAGCTTTGCTAGAAAGGGAGTAACCAAGAAAAATACCTTCATCCGATTTTTCATCGAACTTACCGAGATTGTCTTTGTCGTTGTTAAGGACAAAACATTTGCATCCGAAAATGTGAAAGTGAGAGATATTTGGTTTTCTTCCTTTGTAAATCTCATATGGAGTTTTCTTTAGTATAGGTCTTATGATCACACGATTGCTTACGTAACATGCCGTGCTTACCGCATCCGCCCAAAAATATTTAGGCAAACTTGAATCACTTAGCATGGTTCTTGCAAGCTCTACCAAAGACCTATTTTTCCTTTCAACTACTCCATTTTTGTGGAGTTTTTGGTGCTGAAAAGTTGTGGAAGATCCCATTTTCTTCACAAAATTCTTCAAACATACTGTTTTGGAACTCTCCACCATGATCACTTCGGATTGATGTTATCTTTAATGACTTCTCATTTTGAACTTGTTTTGCATATCTCTTGAATGCCTTGAATGCGTCATTTTTGTGCACTAAAAACAAGGTCCAAGTGAAACGGGAAAAATCATCTACAATAACTAAAGCATAAATGTTACCTCTGGAGCTTCTTGTTCTAGATGGACCAAAAAGATCCATGTGCAACAATTGAAGTGGTCTTGTTGTTGAAACCACATTCTTTGGTTTGAAAGTTGATTTTGTTTGTTTGCCCTTTTGGCATGCACTACATAATTTGTCTTTGATGAATTTCATCTTTGGTATACCAATAACTAAGTCATGCTTAACTAATTTGTTCAAGTGCTCCATGTGTATGTGAGCAATCCTCTTGTGCCATAACCAAGCGTCATTGTTGTTTTCCATGAGACATTGTACCTTCATAGACAAATCATCTAAAGTAATCATAAAAATATTGTTAGATCTTATACCTTTGAGTTTTACCTCATTGGTTTCCTCATCCATAATTAGGCATTCTTCTTTGTTGAATTTGATTTTGAACCCTCTATTACAAAGTTGACTTATGCTAAGAAGGTTGTGCTTTAATCCTTCAACATAGAGAACATCCTCAATTTGAATGGATGGAGGTGTGCCAACTATTCCAACGCCAAGAATCTTTCCTTTGGTGTTGTCTCCATAGGTGACATACCCTTTGGCTTTATGTACTAGATATGAAAATTGGTGTACATCTCATGTCATATGCTTTGAACATCCACTGTCAAGATACCAAAGGTTTGATGTGGATTTCAAGCATACCTACAAAAACAAATTATTTCTTGTTAGGTACCCAAGTGGCCTTGGGTCCTTCATAGTTAGTTCCCTTTTTCACCCATGCATAGTGTCCACTAGCCATACTGAAATTTCTAATATAGCATGTGTGATACGGTGGGAGAACTGACTTGAGGTTTTGCGTTTGTGTTCGCAAATGTTTCGGTTTAGCAAGAGTCGCCACCGACTTTTTATTTTATCCTAAGGAAAGGTCAAAAAGCACAGGAAAGACCTTTGATATGTTTTCTTGGGTTCGGGGAGTAGATTATAGAAAGGGAAGGTATTAGCACCCTTTCCATCCATGGTTATCCATGGGCTCTTAATTACTTTCTTAGATCACTTGCTTTGCATTTTCAATTGTTTGAAATGGTGCTTTGTGTGTGGTTTTGAAAGATGTTTTTTGAAAAGAGTCCATTGTTGTGGCAACCATTGTAATGATTCTTGTTTGAATGTATACAGAGGCGTTTTTGTCTTTTGAAAAGGTTTTCAATGTTTTGAAAGTTGGATTTTGAAATTATGTTGTGAAGTGTATTTTTGAAAAGTAGCAAGGATGTTTTTGCAAACTTTTAATCAAGTAACTAAGAGTTATCTACCCTATTTTACTCAAGGATCTTTCTTATGTTTTTAACCCTTTTAACAGTGTTGTTTCACCATTGTATTTGGTGAACAACCTTGTGTTAGGATGTAAACGGGACAGGCGCGGGTCATCGTATAGACCATGATAGCAATAGTGTCAAGTATCTTTGGCAATTTTCTTGAGGGACTATGATCATTTTGTTTAGGCAATTCTGATAGCGTCATCGAGGGACTATGATCATTTTGTTTGTTTTTGTTTTGCCAAAGTACTTGACATGCAACCATGGCCCATTTTTGAAGGCAACAAGTGGATGAAACCCTAGGGGTGCAAGTGTGCATTGTGTTTGTTTTTCATGCATGTTTATCTTGGATTAGGTCAAGCTATTTGTTGATTGATTTTGCATACAAACCCTAGGTCTAGGCATGGCATAATTGAAAGCTTTTAAATGTACGAGAATTTAAAGTTCTAGGCTATTACAACATGATTATGGGGAAGGGGGTACAAGTTTGAATTAGGGATATTTGACAAGAAATAAATTCTAAGTTATTACAACCATATCGAATGTACAAGTTAATATTTATCATTCAAATAAATACAATTAAGTAAATATCAAAATGAAATGTATTATGCAAAAAAGATTGTTTATGTATGTGAAAAGAGTATTTTTAATGTGAAATAAAAATAAAATAAAAAAAGTCAAATTTTAATTATTTTGGTCATTTAGGGCAAAACCCTAATTTTTAAATAGTAATATTTATTGATTATATACAATATATATTAATTTATACAAAAATAAAAAAAATATATTGTAAAAAAAGTATTTTGGTGTCAAATATTAATAAACATAAAAAATGTATTATTTTGTATTATTTTGTCCTAATTATTTTAATAATATATATATATATATATATATATATATATATATATATATATATATATATATATATATATATATATATATATATATATATATATATATATATATATATATATATATATATATATATATATATATATATATATATATATATATATATATATATATATATATATATATATATATATAGTGGGTATAAAAATAAAATAAATTATTTGCAAAAAATGTATATTCAAGAAAATGTTTTCAAAATGTAAATAAAAATAATAACTGAAAAATAAGTATATTTTTTATATTATTTTTTAAGGTTTTAATAAAAAGGATTTATATTTTTTACATACATATGTTTAATAAAATGAAATAAATATCAAATAAATATGAAAAATTATGGAAAATTATTTTTGGTATTTTTTATGTTTTGAACAAAAAATATAAAGTCAGAATAAAAAGGAAAAACATAAAAATGACAAATATTTAATCAAATGGGCCAGGGGGGGCGCAAACTGAAAAAAAGGGTACTAAAAGCAAGAATGACTCAGGCCCAACCTAAGCCATCACCTTCTTCAACCTCCAGCTTCTGTTTAAAAATGCGCGCGCCTCTTGTTCAACATGCCAACTCCTGATTCTTTGATCTTTTGACAAAACTTAAAACATGAAACTTGTAGAGAATTTAAACACGAATCCAACCATATAAAGCATTAAATCTAACTCTCAAAGACCAGAGAGAATTTCTCTGGCCCTAAAATCTGACCTAACTTTTTTCACATGTTCATGGCTGAAATTCTCCTAGCACACTTAATATAAATGAAAACGGATCACATGTAGGGCTTCAGGGCTATGAGTAGGACATATTTCATTCACAAACCTAAGCCTAACCATTCTTGAATAGAGAGATAGAAGTCCATGGAATACCTGTTTCAGCTTGAATCGAGTAGAGCAATGCAACAACCTTCAATGGTGTTTGAGCTTCTGTTGAGCTTGCCTGAGGTCCAAGGAAGCTTCTCCAATACCTGGCTTCCTTTGAAACACCTTGTATCGTGCTGTAGAAGTCCACCTGCAAAGCTTTGAAATGAAAATGGCAAGTGGGGTTATAGGTGTTACAACTTGCAATGGAGGATCAGGATAGCTCAGGTGGATTGATTAGAAGGTATTTGAACAGGCTTGGGCAAAAACGCACGAGTAAATTGTGTTATGGAACTCAAGTTGCAGAACTTGCCCTGTTTTGCAGCAAAACAGGGATTCTGAGTATGAGAAGGTTTTAGGGATGAATCAGTCGTGCTTTAGGTTAGTTGGGAGGTATGGAAACTGTGTACAATGTTTGTTTAAGCTCTTGTTAACAAATATGATAGATGGTGTGTGTTTTGCAATGTTTTTTCTACTTGAAGCAAGAAAGTGGCAATGATGTTATAGACCTGTCCAAGCCTGCCTATCATGCTGCATCTTTGGTTCTTGATAACTGGAATTTGTGGACTTGATATTGCCTTAAAGATCTGGCCCCATGTCTCAAGGATTTAGTATTTGACATAAAGCAACTTTAAGCAAAAATGGCAATTCACCTTTTACTACTTAAGGCTTAAACTTCCATGTAATGCCCAAATGAACAAAATAATCCCTCAACTCAATGGTTATGAATTAAATTAAGGTGTGTAAACTGGTTTTGAGGCCTGCAAGCTAGCATTACACAAGCTGATTTGAAAATGCAAGTTGCTATGAACATGCCTTGGCCATGAACAAAAGTGAGTTTTTGCCAACTTTGTGAATTCGATTCTCTCTAACCACAAGGGTGTTTGAGGAGTTCTTGGACAATTTTTAAAGCTTGGAACATGTACTACAATAAATCTTTGTAATGAAAATTGAAACTCCAAGTGGAACCATGTGAAAAATGGCCAAGAAGATGGGTCAAAATCTTATCTAGATTAGGGCAAATTTCTTCTAAGTTAAAAGTTTTTGGTACCCTTGTTCCAAATACCATAACTTGAGATACAAGCTTCTTTTGAGAAAACTTTGTGAATCAAAGTTATAGACTTTGTGACGGAATACAACTTTCATGTTGCAAGTTTTGTCTGAATCCATTTGCATCTTCGTGAAAAAATGAGACAAAGTTAGGAAAAAATAAGAAAATTTCATAACTTAGAAAATTTCTAAGTTATGAAATTTTTTCATTTCAAACCCTAATTTGCATTTTTGGGTTTCTTGATGAACAAGTTTCATAATTTGTCATGTCTTGATGAAAAATAACTCTTGGCACATGATTTTGACCAAAAAGTCAAAGTTTGACTTTTAAGTGTACAGTCAAATTTTGATCAGTTGACTGAAAAATTCATCTGTCAATCCTATGCATTTGAGATTTTTTGAACTTGTTGAGTGGATAAAGATAAATTAATTGGGTCCTTGAGTCTATATGTGAGCTTGGTTTTCCATTGGTTAGGTCAAACAGTCAAAAATTGCCTTTGTACAGTCAAAACCCTAAAAATGACCATTTTGCCCTTTTGGTGATCTGATCAAATTTCTTGTGGAATTGTGATCCAAACTTGATCAAATGGTTCATGTGAGTTCATAATGTTTATGTGGGTCAAATTTCATGAGGTTTGACTGTCAATTGGCTACAGTTGACTTTTTCCCCAATACATCTGATTTCTAGGTCAACTGTCCAATTGACTGGGCAAAGATTTGAATCAAGGCTTGAAACTTGGTATGGGTAAACTTGTGAACCCAACATGAAGTATGAAAGTCAATTTGGGAATTTTAGGTCAAAACATCCCTGTGCAAACTCAAACCCTAATTTAGGTCAACAATGCAAGGAGGGATCTTGAGCAGAGCAAACCCTAACTTGATCTTGAGTTCTAAGGGTCTTGTGATGAGAAAATGTTGATGAAATGGGAGGGCAAATTTTGGGGTACAAAAGTTGCCCCTGTTCAATCTTCTTGAACCTGAAGAGTTAGATTGGCGAGTTTGCCTTTCGCGACTCGAAGTTAAAAGAGGATTGGACACTAGAGTGCCCGTAAATTTGCACTCGTCAAAACAATAGGTGCGGGAATGGGCTTAAAGATGCCATTTGGAGATGGCAGAATCTTGCTGGAGATGGGCTTAAAAGATGCCATCCAAGAGTGTTTGTTGAACTACAATGTTGTAGGTCAGAAGAATGAGGATCAAAATGGTATCCGTGTCTGGAATGCATTTGAACTGTATCTGGAGACTGAGTTTGTATAAGTAAAAGAATGGCCTCCGCGTCTGGGGCGTATCTGAGCTGTGACTGTGTTTGAATGTAGAATGAATATCAGAATGACTGCCGTGTCTGGAGTGTATCTGTATTGTATCTGGGTAACAGAGAAATATCTGTGCATGGAGCAACTGTGTGCTGGGAATAAATTTTGAATGAGTGACAGAATGGCAACCGTGTCTGGAGCGTATCTGGACTGTATCTGAGGTTGAGATCTGTATGAGTAAAAGAATGACTTCCGTGTCTGGAGTGTATCTGAAACTGTAACTGGGATCTGAGTAAATGAAAGAATGACTTCCGTGGCGACTGCACTGAGAGAATCAAACTGCTGATGTAAGGGTCAAAATGGTATCCGTGTTTGGAATGCATTGGACCCTGAGGTTGATAAATGAATCTGAATGAGAGATAGAATGGCTGCCGTGTCTAGAGCGTATCTAGTATGTATCTGATTGATGTAGTCCGAATGAGTAGTAGAATGACCGCCGTGTCTGGGGTGTATCTGTACTGTATTTGACTTGAAGTTTTGAATGAGTAATAGAATGACCTCCGTGTCTGGAGTGTATCCATATTATATCTAAATAATTATTAACAATGGCCTTTTGATCTTATCCTGAAAAGGGTAAAAATGTTAGCTAAAACACAAAATCATGTTGCATGATATGTATGATGGACTGAAATGCGTTTCATCATGTTTATGATATATGAATGTAATGATTATGTATGTAAGCTGAGTAGCCGTCTTGCCGTGGAAAATAAATCCTGGTAGCTGGAGATAACAGAATCTTGGACTTCTGCCGGGGAAAATAAATCCATGACCGAAGTTGGGGATTCCAAGGATCTTTGATTACTAGAGATGAGAAATCCTTGCTGACTGCTGACTGCTGACTGCTTAGGGGATAAGGAAAACTTTGAAAATCTCTACCGGGAAGTTAAAACCTGGGAGACTTATGCTGGAGAAGTGAGACTGAGAATCTTCAATCTGATGGGAAGTATCTCTGTGGGGAGAATGTTCAATATTCTGGTTCCACTGGGGATAGGATTTTCAGGTTTTTTGGGCTCCACTGGGGATCTTGAAACTTAACTCTGAGGGGAATTTTGAAATTCAGCTTAGCTTGGGAATCCAGTTTTAGAAAGTATTTTCTCTACTGAGGATCTTGAAGTTTAACTCTGTTGGGGAAATGGATTCCGAATTTTAACTCTGTTAAGGATCTTAAATTTTAATTCCGTTGGGGATTTCTTCTGAAAGGGCATCAAGATATCTACCTATACCTTCAACCTATCAGCAATCATCTTTTCTCAATTTTTATTTGTAAGTAATGATTATGTTCAAATGCATATGCCTATTTAACAAAACATTGGACGTTTTTTCAAATAAAACATAAGTGTAAAAAGAAAAGGAAGGCAAAGCAAATTTCTGCACTTGGAAGTGTATTTGTATTAACTTTTTATGAGTATTTTTGTACAAAGGAGACAGACATCCTAGTAAGAGAATGTTGTCGTAAAAATTGAAAAAATTTATACAAAAGAAAGATGACTATATGCAATAATTCCATGGGATTCCCATTCTGCTATAGCCTTCACAACTCTGAATGTCTTGTCCATTCACTGCTTTGTCCGCCGGTGATTGGATTGATCAGAAGCTTGGAGCTTGTTGGTGAAGAGATTTATTCCTTAAAGTGATCCGACGAGACACAGTCATACGCTTTAATTCCCTAACTTTTGCCTGAATCGGCCTTTCGGGTTTTCGATCCATCGGGAAACCCTTTTTTGCCCAAGTCACCCTTTCGGGTTTTCAACTTGCCAGGTGTACAAATTTTTTGTTTTATCCCTAATTTTTGCCTGAACCTCCCTTTCGGGTTTTCAGTTCACCGGGATGCCCATTTTTGCCCAAGTCGCCCTTTCGGGTTTTCGACTTGTCGGGTTGTTTCATGCGTAGTATCTTTTGACTATGTCTGCGTTCGCAGGGTGTGGCAAATTGTCGCTGTGCATGGTGGTCAAAATCATTGCCCCACCAGAAAATATGCTCTTGATCACAAATGGTCCTTCGTAAGTAGGAGTCCACTTGCCCCTGGGATCACTTTGCGGTAAGATGATCCGCTTGATTACAAGATCTCCGACTTGATATATCTGACGCCTTACTTTCTTGTTGAAAGCCTTGATCATGCGTTTTTGATACGTCTGACCATGGCAAACAGCAGTAAGCCGCTTCTCATCGATCAAATTATGTTGATCAAACTGAGTCTGAATCCAATCGTCTTCACTCAAACCAGCGTCTTTCATAATCCTTAAGGAAGGAATCTGAACTTCCATAGGTAGGACAGCTTCCATGCCATACACTAAAGAAAATGGGTTTGCCCCTGTTGAAGTACGTGTCGTGGTACGATATCCATGCAGAGCAAACGGTAACATCTCATGCCAGTCCTTGTAGGTAACTGTCATTTTCTGAATGATCTTCTTGATGTTCTTGTTTGCAGCTTCAACAGCACTGTTCATCTTCGGCCGATAGGGAGATGAATTGTGATGATAAATCTTGAACTGTTCGCATAGAGCGGTGATCATAGTATTGTTCAGATTTGTACCATTGTTTGTGATGATCCTGTCGGGGACACCATACCGGCATACGAGGTTCTGCTTGATGAAGCGGGCAACCACATTCTTCGTAACAGAGGCAAAGGAAGCTGCTTCGACCCACTTGGTGAAATAGTCAATAGCGACCAAGATGAAGCGATGTCCATTGGACGCTATGGGCTTGATCTCTCTAATCATGTCAATGCCCCACATTCCGAATGGCCAAGGAGCTGTCAGAACGTTGAGAGGAACAGGAGGAGTATGTACCTTGTCGGCATAGATTTGGCATTTATGGAAAGTGCGGGAATGTTGATGGCAATCATCTTCCATGGTAGACCAGTAATAGCCCACCCTTAGAATATTCTTAGTCATCGTATGTCCGCTCAAGTGGGTGCCGAATGTTCCGCTGTGTATCTCAGTCATAATCAACTCTGCTTCAGCTTTGTCCACACAACGAAGTAAAATACAATCATGGTTGCGCTTATAAAGGATGCCATTGCTTAGGAAGAACTTGGCCGCAAATCTCCTCAAGAACTTCTTGTCATTTACGGAAGCTCCTTCGGGGTATTCTCTAGTCTGGAGATACCTTTTGATTTCATGAAACCAGGGTTGTTCCACTACTTCTTTGGTATTAATCTCATGACAGTGTGCAGGTTCACCCATTCGCTCGATGGTAATTTGGGGAGCCTCGTTATCCCAGTTGAGTTTAAACATGGAAGACATTGTAGCCAGAGCATCTGCTAGCTGATTTTCTTCTTGCGGGAAATGCTCGAAGGTGATCTGCTCGAAATGAGGCAACAATGTCAGGACATGTTCTTTGTATGGGATAAGATTAGGATGTTTGGTGTCCCACTCTCCTTTAACTTGACTGATAACCAAAGCCGAGTCCCCAAATACGATCAAAGATTTGATCCCCAGGTCTATAGCAGCCTTGAGACCAAAGATGCAAACTTCATATTCGGCCATGTTGTTGGTACAGCTGAAACAGAGTCCAGCAGTGAAAGGTGTATGACGACCTTCCGGAGAAATAAGTACTGCACCAATACCGTTGCCAAGTGCATTCGAAGCACCATCAAAGTACAGGGTCCATCGAGATCCATTTTCAGGTCCGTCATACGGTTCGTTACCTTCGACGTTGTCTAATGTCATGATGTCCTCGTCTGGGAAGTCGAATCTCATAGACTGATAATCTTCGATGGCTTGATGAGCTAGATGGTCAGCTAGTACACTCCCTTTTATAGCTTTTTGGGTTGTGTACTGGATATCATACTCTGTCAGGATCATTTGCCATCTAGCGATTCTTCCAGATAAAGCAGGCTTCTCGAAGATGTACTTGATCGGATCCATTTTGGAAATTAACAAAGTGGTATGAGTCAACATATACTATCTTAGTTGGCGAGCAGCCCATACCAAAGCGCAGCAAGTTTTCTCGAGCAGTGAGTAGCGAGTCTCACAGTCGGTAAACTTTTTGCTAAGGTAATAAATGGCATGCTCTTTTTGACCAGACTCGTCATGTTGGCCCAGTACGCACCCCATTGAGCTGTCCAAAATAGTCAGATACATGATCAACGGCCTTCCTTCGACGGGGGGCATCAGGATAGGAGGTTCTAGTAAATACTCCTTGATTTTATCGAAAGAAACTTGACAATCATCGTTCCATTCAACTACCTGATCCTTTTTCAATAGTTTGAAAATTGGCTCACAGGTAGACGTCAGGTGAGAGATGAACCTGGCGATATAGTTCAAGCGTCCCAAGAATCCTCTAACCTCCTTTTCAGTACGGGGGGCATGCATTTCTTGTATAGCCTTTACTTTTGCTGGGTCGACCTCAATGCCCTTGTTGCTGACAATAAATCCCAGAAGTTTACCAGACCTAACTCCAAAAGTGCACTTGCTTGGATTCAGTCTGAGTTTGTATTCCTTCAACCTGGCAAACAACTTTTGCAAATGTTCAAGGTGTTCTTCTTCTGTTTGTAATCGAGCTATCATGTCGTCTACGTAAACTTCGATCTCATGATGTATCATATCAAGAAACAAAGCTACCATGGCGCGTTGATAAGTTTCCCCCGCGTTCTTCAGTCCGAACGACATCACCTTGTAGCAGAAGGTACCCCATTGTGTAACAAAGGTTGTCTTCTCCATGTCCTCGGGGGCCATTTTAATCTGGTTGTAGCCCGAGAGTCCGTCCATGAAAGAAAATATTGTGTGTTGAGTTGTGTTGTCAACCAAGATGTCGATATGCGGCAGCGGAAAATCATCTTTAGGGCTAGCCCTGTTCAAATCCCGATAGTCCACACACATTCTGACCTTGCCGTCTTTTTTGGGTACGGGCACAATGTTAGAAACCTATTGTGGATAGGTTGTAACAGCCAGAAAGCCGGTGTTGATTTGCTTCATTACTTCAGCCTTAATCTTCTCAGACATGTCGGGCCTCATTCGGCGGACCTTTTGTTTGATCGGTGGACAGTCTTATCTTGTAGGGAGACGGTGAACCACGATATCTGTGTCTAACCCTAGCATGTCTTCATAAGACCAGGCGAATATTTCAACGTATTCATTCAACAACTGTATTAAGCGTTCCTTGACACTTGATTCCAAGCTGGCACCCACTTTTACTTCTTTCCTGTCTTCCTCTGTCCCTAAGTTGATGGTTTCTAACAACTCTTCATAAGGTAGAATAGCCCTCTCTTCTTGTTGTAGAAGTCTGGCTAACTCTCCCGATACTTCACAATCTTCGTCAGCTTCGTATTCAGCGTGATTGACCAAATCTTCAGAGTTATCGAAGGCTAAAACAGAATAGTCACCCATGGAATCCGGAGTGGATGGATACCTGCATTTGTGAGTGTGGGTGTGT
This sequence comes from Vicia faba, assembly GCA_948472305.1. Classification (NCBI taxonomy): domain Eukaryota; kingdom Viridiplantae; phylum Streptophyta; class Magnoliopsida; order Fabales; family Fabaceae; genus Vicia; species Vicia faba. The sequence goes on from OX451736.1 coordinate 595,714,128, forward strand.
GTAAGGGATAGCCATCCTTAAACAAACAAAAATGCAAAAGGAAAGAAAATGAACACAGCAGTTTATAAATGAAAAACGTCCAATGATTCCTTAAAACATGGCATATGATTATGAAGAGAATCAAGCCCTTACAAATGGACCTACATGCCCCGGGCAAGGCATGAGGTTAAAAATAGTGTGTGAATTGTTTTAGTTATTACAGACCATAAAAATGGGAAATTGTTCAAAGATAAAAATTACTGGTTGATAAAGGTGATAGGGACAAAATCCTTTGCCTCCCAATTGCTCAGACCCCCTTCAACCGTCGGAAAGATCCAATCTTCAAAGTGGCTCTCCTTATCTTCGTCTTCTACAACATTGATTCCATGATGAGAAATCTTGACGGGTGTTTTTTCAATTTTAGAGCGACGCATAGCCTTTTGTCCTGCAGCAGTAAACCCCAAACCAAACTTGTTTGTCTTATAGGGAAAGTCGGGCAACTGTCCCCATACTGCGCTCTTTCCCTCCTTAATCGCAGCCTTTGCGTCTTTGAGAGATGCCATCTGAGCCACCTGCTTGGGAACGATAGGTACCTCAACCACTGCCTTCGCTACTGCTATCTCGGGAGAAACTTCCTCGAAATGTTGAAAAGGTGTTTCGATGAACTCGCTATCCACTTCCACATACCGAAAGGAATTGAGATGACTGATCATGTACTCCTCCTCACCGTGTACAATTATGATTTTACCCTTAACAGGGTATTTCAGCATCTGATGTAAAGAGGAGGTGACTGCCCCAGCATAATGGATCCACGGTCTTCCTAGCAAGCAAGAGTATGACGGGCGGATTTCCATCACATAGGAGGTGGAGTTGAACACTTCAGTGCCTACCTTGATGGGAATATCGACCTCTCCATGCACCATCCTTTTAGACCCGTCAAAGGCCCTGACAATAATATTACTTGGTTTCAGCTCAAAGCCTTCACAATCCAACCGGTCCAGAGCTTTCTTAGGCAGCACATTTAGGGAAGAACCAGTATCGACCAAGACATGGGCGAGAGTGGTTCCTCGACATTCAACCGACACATGTAATGCATCATTGTGCTTCCTTCCCTTAGGAGTCAGGTCAGCGTCGGAAAAACCCAGGCCGTTGTCAGCAGTAAGACTGGCTACACAATCCTGAAATTGGTCAGCCGAGGTCTCTTGGGGTACATGGGCCGTCTTCAAAAATCTTATCAAAGCTTTAGCATGAGCCTATGAACAAAGCAGCAGGGCCAACATAGAGATCTTTGAGGGGGTTTGCCCCAGTTGTTCCACAATATCATAATCGTTTTTCTTGATTATTTTCAAAATCTCTTCCATTTCTTTTTGAGAGGTTTCAGGGATGACCAATGGCTGAGCCCTCGTCCTGACGGGCTCTTCTTGGATCCCCTTCCCCCTATCATCAGCAGCAGCAGAAGGGACAACCACAGGAGTTACAACTTCTTCAATAATTGGAGTTCTTGCAGATATGTTTACCGGTGCAGGGGTAACCTTAGGAGCAGCTGAGGGTCCAAAGATTGCCTTTGGAGGGGAAATCTCTGGAGAAAAAATTCTTCCACTGCGGGTGATTTTGCTCGTTCCAGCAATGTTTCCAATGTCGGAAGTCTCTTCATCAGAACTCTCTTCAGTTGATTCAATTTGTTTAATACCGTGGTAGTAGATTTCTCCACCATAGTTCCACGGTATTGATTTGTCGGACTTGTACGAGACGGGCCCGGGCATGGTTATCTTCAAAGGTGCAGTCTTCGAAGCGGATGTAATCTTAACAGGTCTTTTGGAGACCTTGGAAAGATTGGAGGATATGGTTATTATTGAAACATCATTGATAGGAGTCGGTGTAACAAGAGTCTTTTCAAAAAGGATTTCTTGGTTATCCATTCGGCGTTGGATGCCTAACTTCAACAATGGACAGTCGGTTGGTAAGGATGAACAAAGGCATCAATCTTCTTCACAACCTGGGAAAATCCCAGTCTTCAGCAAATTCAACTTGATTATAAGTAGTGGAGTTATCAAATCATCAACAGTAGCAACAAACAGATCCTCTTCAACAGCATGGGCATTGTGGCCATGCTTTGGCATTGGAGCAGAGATTACATTCGGCTTTTCAGGGGCGTCGAATTCAACTTCTTTAGCGTCTATCAAATCCTGAATTTTGTTCTTGAGCGCCCAACAATTATTGGTGTCGTGCCCGGCGCTGTCGGAATGGTAAGCACACTTAGCGTTGGAGTGATAGTATGGAGATGTGGTGTTAGGGTTTTTTGGCGCCTCTTTTAAACTAGTCAAATTTAGCTTCAACAAATGGGGAAGAACTTGTGCGGGTGTCATGTTGATGCGGGTGAACTGTCTTTGTGGCCGTTCTACCCGTTGTTGATTAGGTCTCGACTGATTCTTACGAGGCTGATCATTTGACGAATTTTGAATCATCACGGCCCCTACAGTCGGTCGATGCTCAGTTCTTCCCAATCCCTTCTGGGAGTATACATCAGATGCTTCTTTCTTGGCTGGGAAAGGTTTTTTAACAGCTGTGGATGTAGAGGCATCCTTTTGAATCTTTCCACTCTTAATACCGGCTTCCACCCTTTCGCCAGTCAGAATGAGTTCAGTAAATCCCGCAGAAGAGCTCCCGATTAGATGGTTGAAGAAAGGGCCAGATAGGGTCCCCAAGAACATGTCAACTAGTTCCCTATTTGATAGCGGTGGCTGCACCCTTCCAGCCAGGTCGCGCCACTTCTGGGCGTACTCTTTAAACCCCTCATTTGAGGCCATCCCCATACTTTGTAGCTGAGTACGGGTAGGTGCCAAGTCAGCGTTGTACTGATACTGACGATAGAAAGCAGCTGCCATGTCTTCCCAATTATGAACTTCTGATCTCTCGAGCTGATAAAACCAGTCTAACTGAGTACCAGACAAGCTGTCTTGGAAAAAGTGTACCCAGAGATTTCTATCGAATGAATGAGGTTGAATTTTTCTGACATACGACCTCAGGTGCATCTTAGGGCAAGACAGACTGTCGTATTTGGCGAAAGTCGGCACCTTGAACTTGGGAGGGATAACAATCCCAGCAATCAATCCCAAATCTTCAAAGTCTAGCCCGGGAATCCTTTGCAACTCCATAGCTGCCAATCTGTCTTCCAGGTTTTTATATTTGTCGTCTGCTGGTGGATATTGTTGTTCTGAATAGTCTTCATCTTCTTCAACCTCTTCCTCTTCAGCCTCAGACTCAGAGGGTATTGCAGCTCCTTTTCCCTTGTCGGTCTCTTCGTCAGACGTTGAGGGGAATTCTAGAACTCTCCTAGCTTCATTCTCAAATCTTCTTCCCAGTGTAGCTACCCCAACTCTCTTCTTTTTATTTTTTACTTTTTCCTGTTCCTTCTTCTCTAACAGTGCTTTAAGATCCTCCTGACCCTTTGCCAATGTCATGAGGAGTTGCTGAAATTGCGAACTTTGTGCTTGCAGATCTTTGACCGTCTGCTCAATATCCATCTTGCTGAAATAAACAGCAGAAAGATAAGGAAACCTGGTGTGAAGACCTGTTTATGCATATAATGAATGATATGTTTATTCATGTAATGCATTCAAGGATTTAGAAATTCAAAGTTGTTGCACACGTCATATTAATAAGAAGAAATTTTGTCAGTACATAAATGCCCCATGGGCCAAATATTACAAAGCTTCTTAAGGTAAAAAGACGTTGCGCATCCTTTTTGGTGCGATGTAAGTGTTGAGGGTCTCCTCCTCGTGAAGTCGGCGGGTAAGCTCCAAAACCTTCTTCTCACTGGCATAGAAGCTGGCTTCAAAAGTATCCCGTTCTTCCTTAAGTTGGATCCAACTCTTTTGCATTTCCTCCCATGATGTTGGCATGTTAGGATATAGGATGGTGTATGGAACCTCTCCTTCCTTAACAGGCTCTTTAATCAAGGGGAGAATGTGAGGATATGGCATCATAAGATTCTGAGAGCGGGTTCGTACCCACTTGAGGTAAGGCTCAAGGGGGATGGAATTCTTGTGCCCCAGTGTCTTACTATCCACCTTGTTAGGCATCCTCCAAGCTCTGATGAACCTTTGTCGAAGTCCTTGCGCATCGTTGTCGAAGTCAAAAACTAGGTCAGGAATCAGCATGTCATGAGGGCCATCCCTCCGAGCGTATCCAAATTGTCTTAAAGCTAGACAGGGGTTGTAGGTAATGCCTCCCCTAATGCCAAGTAATGGGACATTAGGGAACTCACCACAACGATCAATGATGATGACATTTTCTCTGGACCGAGAACACTAATGTACATTGGAATGTGTGAGGGTCATCAACCGTTGTGACCACCTTAAACCCTGCTCATTCTTCAAAACTGATTGTGGAAGGTGAGAAATAAACCACCTTGCTAGGAGAGGAGTGCAGCACATGAGAACACCTTTTTTCCTCATTGTTCGTGTGTAAAATGAGTGTAGGATGTCCCCAAGCAATGTAGGTATGGGATTCTTAGACATGAAAATCTTGACAGCATTTACATCTATAAGTTGGTCAGGGTTTGGGAACATGACCAACCCATAAATAAGGAGTGCCACAATCTCTTCAAAGGCTTGCAGATCCAAAGAATTCCAACACTCTTGTGCCTTCTCAAACAAGAACTTTGCCAAGAAGCCCTTGACACCACTTCTGGTTTCCCAATGCCCCTTGATGTCAGATGGTTGCAAGTGTAGTGCTTGAGCAACATCTTCAGGTTTTGGTTCTTTTTCTGTACCGTTGTAGGGTAGTTGATTAAGAATAGGAATTCTCAGGAGTTGAGAAAATTCCTCCAAAGTAGGAACCAATTGGTAGTCGGGGAATGTGAAACAGTGGTGAAGGGGGTCAAAGAATTGGAACAAAACTTTCACCATGTCTTCTTCAATGCTGGTGTTGACTAGGTTGAGAAGTCTACCATGTCTTTCACTGAAGAGAGAATTTTCTGGAATTCTGGATGTAAGCTCCTTGAGTTGAAGAGGGATTCTCACAAGGTTGACTTGAATTGTTTTCCTGCGAAGAGATTCCATGACCTATAAAACAAGAACAAAGATGAAGATCCAAACCATTGAAATGGTTAGTGAATGCATATGATGCTTTATGATGTTCATGATGTATGCACAAACACATGTACAAGCAAGTCACACAAAACCCTAGTTTCAGGCTTGCATGAGGTTTCATAGGTAAGTACCCTCTTGAGTTTAGTTGGCTTAAAAACCTGTCCTATAAATAGTAACCGGGTTCTAAGGAGCTCAATATCATTGGATTATTTTCTATGTTCATTATTTTGGTTTAGCCACTTAACTAGCGAACAAAATATTCCAAGAAAACAACCCTCAATGAGTGTAGTATCGAGTATCTACCAACTTCAGACTGCACCAAAGCCGGTCATCTCACTACCCCTAATAAAAGGCCAAGATGGTCAAGTAAGGTTCTAGGTAATTAGTGCTTAGTGACATCACTCAGCGGCCCCGTATTCTCTTTGATTGACTCAAAGGCTACCGGTACTCACAAATATGTCGCACTAAGATAGCTATTGCTTCAACCGTGTCGGTATACCCCGCACAGTTTCCACAACGTATTGCTATCTATGAATGTTTCTCAAATCCGGGTGGAGGATTTCAAGCCCAAACAAGAGAACCAAAATGTAAAGCAATCAAAGCAAACAATTAATCATGCAAAAGGTGATCTAAGCCCTAAGGTTACTCCACTTTTAAAGAAATCCCCAGCAGAGTCGCCAGTTCTGTGATACGGTGGGAGAACTGACTTGAGGTTTTGCATTTGTGTTCGCAAATGTTTCGGTTTAGCAAGAGTCGCCACCGACTTTTTATTTTATCCTAAGGAAAGGTCAAAAAGCACAGGAAAGACCTTTGAGATGTTTTCTTGGGTTCGGGGAGTAGATTATAGAAAAGGAAGGTATTAGCACCCTTTCTATCCATGGTTATCCATGGGCTCTTAGTTACTTGCTTAGATCACTTGTTTTGCATTTTCAATTGTTTGGAATGGTGCTTTGTGTGTGGTTTTGAAAGATGTTTTTTGAAAAGAGGCCATTATTGTGGAAACCTTTGTAATGATTCTTTCTTGAATGTATACAGAGGCGTTTTTGTCTTTTGAAAAGGTTTTCAATGTTTTGAAAGTTGGATTTTGAAATTGTGTTGTGAAGTGTATTTTTGAAAAGTAGCAAGGATGTTTTTGGAAGATTTTAATCAAGTAACTAAGAGTTGTCTACCCTATTTTACTCAAGTTTCTTTCTTATGTTTTTAACCCTTTTAACAGTGTTGTTTCACCATTGTATTTGGTGAACAACCTTGTGTTAGGATGTAAACGGGACAGGCGCGGGTCATCGTATAGACCATGATAGCAATAGTGTCAAGTATCTTTGGCAATTTTCTTGAGGGACTATGATCATTTTGTTTAGGCAATTCCGATAGCGTCATCGAGGGACTATGATCATTTTGTTTGTTTTTATTTTGCCAAAGTACTTGACATGCAACCATGGCCCATTTTTGAAGGCAACAAGTGGATGAAACCCTAGGGGTGCAAGTGTGCATTGTGTTTGTTTTTCATGCATGTTTATCTTGGATTAGTTCAAGCTATTTGTTGATTGATTTTGCATTCAAACCCTAGGTCTAGGCATGGCATAATTGAAAGTTTTTAAATGTACGAGAATTTAAAGTTCTAGGCTATTACAACATGATTATGGAGAAGGGGTACAAGTTTGAATTGGGGATATTTGACAAGAAATAAATTCTAAGTTATTACAACCATATCGAATATACAAGTTAATATTTATCATTCAAATAAATACAATTAAGTAAATATCAAAATGAAATGTATTATGCAAAAAAGATTGTTTATGTATGTGAAAAGGGTATTTTTAATGTGAAATAAAAATAAAATAAAAAAAGTCAAATTTTAATTATTTTGGTCATTTAGGGCAAAACCCTAATTTTTAAATAGTAATATTTATTAATTATATACAATATATATTAATTTATACAAAAATAAAAAAAGTATATTGTAAAAAAAGTATTTTGGTGTCAAATATTAATAAACATAAAAAATGTATTATTTTGTATTATTTTGTCCTAATTATTTTTATAAAATATAAGTATATATATATATATATATATATATATATATATATATATATATATATATATATATATATATATATATATATATATATATATATATATATATATATATATATATATATATATATATATATATATATATATATATATATATATATATATATATATATATATTTAATATATTAAATATGCTAAGTGGGTATAAAAATAAAATAAATTATTTGCAAAAAATGTATATTCAAGAAAATGTTTTCAAAATGTAAATAAAAATAATAACTGAAAAATAAGTATATTTTTTATATTATTTTTTAAGGTTTTAATAAAAAGGATTTATATTTTTTACATACATATGTTTAATAAAATGAAATAAATATCAAATAAATATGAAAAATTATGGAAAATTATTTTTGGTATTTTTTATGTTTTGAACAAAAAATATAAAGTCAGAATAAAAAGGAAAAACATAAAAATGACAAATATTTAATCAAATGGGCCAGGGGGGCGCAAACTGAAAAAAAGGGTGCTAAAAGCAAGAATGACTCAGGCCCAGCCCAAGCCATCAACTTCTTCAACCTCCAGCTTCTGTTTGAAAATGCGCGCGCCTCTTGTACAACATGCCAACTCCTGATTCTTTGATCTTTTGACAAAACTTAAAACATAAAACTTGTAGAGAATTTAAACACGAATCCAACCATATAAAGCATTAAATCTAACTCTCAAAGACCAGAGAGAATTTCTCTGGCCCTAAAATCTGACCTAACTTTTTTCACATGTTCGTGGCTGAAATTCTCCTAGCACACTTAATATAAATGAAAACTGATCACATGTAGGGCTTCAGGGCTATGAGTAGGACATATTTCATTCAAAAACCTAAGCCTAACCATTCCTGAATAGAGAGATAGAAGTCCATGGAATACCTGTTTCAGCTTGAATCGAGTAGAGCAATGCAGCAACCTTCAATGGTGTTTGAGCTTCTATTGATCTTGCCTGAGGTCGAAGGAAGCTTCTCCAATACCTGGCTTGCTTTGAAACACCTTGTATCGTGCTGTAGAAGTCCACCTGCAAAGCTTTGAAATGAAAATGGCAAGTGGGGTTAGAGGTGTTACAGCTTGCAATGGAGGATCAGGATAGCTCAGGTGGATTGATTAGAAGGTATTTGAACAGGCTTGGGCAAAAATGCACGAGTAAATTGTGTTATGGAACTCAAGTTGCAGAACTTGCCCTGTTTTGCAGCAAAACAGGGATTCTGAGTATGAGAAGGTTTTAGGGATGAATCAGTCGTGCTTTAGGTTAGTTGGGAGGTATGGAAACTGTGTACAATGTTTGTTTAAGCTCTTGTTAACAGATATGGTAGATGGTGTGTGTTTTGCAATGTTTTTTCTACTTGAAGAAAGAAAGTGGCAATGATGTTATAGACCTGTCCAAGCCTGCCTATCATGCTGCATCTTTGGTTCTTGATAACTGGAATTCGTGGACTTGATCTTGCCTTAAAGATCTGGCCCCATGTCTCAAGGATTTAATATTTGACATAAAGCAACTTTAGGCAAAAATGGCAATTCACCTTTTACTACTTAAGGCTTAAACTTCCATGTAATGCCCAAATGAAAAAAATAATCCCTCAAATCAATGGTTATGCATTAAATTAAGGTGTGTAAACTGGTTTTGAGGCCTGCAAGCTAGCATTACACAAGCTGATTTGAAAATGCAAGTTGCTATGAACATGCCTTGGCCATGAACAAAAGTGAGTTTTTGCCAACTTTGTGAATTCGATTCTCTCTAACCACAAGGGTGTTTGAGGAGTTCTTGGACAATTTGGAAAGCTTGGAACATGTACTACAATACATATTTGTAATGCAAATTGAAACTACAAGTGGAACCATGTGAAACATGGCCAAGAAGATGGGTCAAAATCCTATCTAGATTAGGGCAAATTTCTTCTAAGTTAAAAGTTTTTGGTACCCTTGTTCCAAAAATCATAACTTGAGATACAAGCTTCTTTTGAGAAAACTTTGTGAATAAAAGTTGTAGACTTTGTAATGGAATACAACTTTCATGTTGCAAGTTTTGTCTGAATCCATTTGCATCTTGGTGAAAGAATGAGACAAAGTTAGGAAAAAATAAGAAAATTTCATAACTTAGAAAATTTCTAAGTTATGAAATTTTTTCATTTCAAACCCTAATTTGCATTTTTTGGTTTCTTGATGAACAAGTTTCATAATTTGTCATGTATTGATGAAAGATAACTCTTGGCACTTGATTTTGTCCAAAAAGTCAAAGTTTGACTTTTCAGTGTACAGTCAAATTTTGATCAATTGACTGAAAAATTCATCTGTCAATCCTATGCATTTGAGATTTTTTAAACTTGTTGAGTGGATCAAGACAGAGTCATTGGGTCCTTGAGTATATATGTGAGCTTGGTTTTCCATTGGTTAGGTCAAACAGTCAAAAATTGCCTTTGTACAGTCAAAACCCTAAAAATGACCATTTTGCCCTTTTGGTGATCTGATCAAATTTCTTGTGGAATTGTGATCCAAACTTGATCAAATGGTTCATGTGAGTTCATAATGTTGATGTGGGTAAAATTTCATGAGGTTTGACTGTCAATTGGCTACAGTTGACTTTTTCCCCAATACAGTTGATTTCTAGGTCAACTGTCCAATTGACTGGGCAAAGATTTGAATCAAGGCTTGAAACTTGGTATGGGTAAACTTGTGAACCCAACATGAAGTATGAAAGTCAATTTGGGCATTTTAGGTCAAAACATCCCTGTGCAAACTCAAACCCTAATTTAGGTCAACAATGCAAGGAGGGGTCTTGAGCAGAGCAAACCCTAACTTGATCTTGAGTTCCAAGGGTCTTGTGATGAGAAAATGTTGATGAAATGGGAGGGAAAATTTTGGGGTATAACAGCATGCATTAGGTGTGTGTCCAACAATACCACAGTAAAAACAGTTTGGAACAAATTTGCTCTTGTATCTAGGAATTTGTTTTTTTTTAGATACATTAGGCTTTTTCTTTTGATGATTATGAACAACTTGCTTATTTTCTACTATCTTGGGATTGGAACTATTACTAGCCTTTACAAAAACAGTGGGATTGTTACTTGGTTTCTTAGTATTCACATAACCAAGACCTCTTTTATCATTTGGATAACGTTGTTGGCTTAGTAATCCTTCCAATCCTATTTGTCCTTTTTCATATCGTTCAATGACTCTTTTCAATTGAAAAATTTGAAAGACATTTGATTCACACTTGGAGCATGCAAAGTTTTCCTTTTCTTTTATAAAATTCTATTTTTGAAGATCAAAATCTTTAGTCATGGTGTCAATTTTTTCGAGACAAATTAGAAGTTCTTTTTCTTGGCTTGACACCTTTTTGTATAAACTTTTGCATTCTTTCAAGAGTTCATCAATGGCACCTTGAACATCATCATCAAAAAGATTAAATTCATTACTAACCTCTTTTTCGTCATTAGAGTGATGCGATGCCATTAAGGCTAAATTTGCACATTCGTCTCTTTCTGATTCCGATGTACTACTCATCTCATTATCTTCCCATGGTATGTAGGCTTTCTTGTGTTTTGAGTCCTTTCCTTTGAATCCGTTTTTCTTTGGGAGATTTGGACAGTTTGGCTTGATATGTCCTTGCTTTCCACATTCATAACATGAGACATCTTGTGTTGATGTGGAGGCTTCTCTTTTCTTGAAGTTCTTTCTCTTATTTGCATGAGATCTGCCCTTGTCATTTCTGCCAAAAAACTTCCCAAGTCTTTTAACAAGAAGCATGAAATTTTCATCTTCTTCCGGATTGTCTTCTTTTACAACTTCCTTTGAATCAATTTTTAAAGCAATGTTTTTGGATTTCTTTTCTAAATTCTCATGTTTTTCAAGTCTACCGAGTTCCGTTTCTTATTCTTGAAGTTTTCCAAATAATGTAGCGGAAGTCATTGCAGAGAGACTCTTATTTTCCGAGATTGCCGTTACCTTTGGTTGCCATTCCCTAGTCAATGATCTAAGGACTTTCAAGTTGAGTTCATCATTTGTCAAGGTTTTACCAAGAGCACTTAAGTGATTTGTCAAGTGCACAAATCTCTTTTGTAAGTCAAGAATGGATTCTCCGGGCTGCATTTGAAATAGTTCGTATTCTTGACTTAGGGTATTTAGCCTTGATCTTTTTACTTCAGCCATTCCTTCATGAGTTTGTACCAAGGTATCCCATATTTCCTTTGCTGTTTTGCATGTCGAGACACGAAAGAATTCGTCCATACTAAGTTTACCTTGAAGAAGGTTTATTGCCTTTTTGTCATAGAGAACTTTCTTTTTATCATCGTCGTCCCATGCAGTTTTAGGCTTTGAAGAGCCAACACCATTGATTACCGTTACCGAGATAAATGGATCATTTTCAACGGCATCCCATATTTCCTCTCCTTGCGCTTCTAGATGCGCCTTCATGCGTATTTTCCAGAAGTCAAAATATTCACCACAGAATACAGGAGGCTTGTTGTTACTACCACCATCTCTGAAAACGGGTTGATGATTTGCGGAATCCATTCTGGATCTCTAGGAGCAGGTTACCTATAAGCTGCTCTGATACCAATTATAAGTTTAAGATTGCGCCTAAGAGGGGGGGTGAATTAGGTGGTGGTCGATTTTTGATTTATTTTACACTTTCTGGTTTTGTTTTAGTGCTATGGAAAACGGTAAACTGCATAAAGTAAAGAGACACGGATATTTATCTTGGTTCCTTCCACACCCCAAAAGTACGTCCAGTCCCCTTGCAAACACGCAAGAGATTTCACTATTTTGTTAGAACTTTTACAAGACTCTTCCTAGTCTTATCAACTAAAGACACTAACATATACCAAGAACACCCTCTTGGATTTCCAATAAGTCTCTTGAGAACAATCCTCTCAAAAGATACCTCTTGTTTCCAACAATGGACAACAAGGTACAAAAGTATTCTAATACTTAATTCCAACAATCCTGGAAAAAAGTTACACTTTGTATAATTCTATGAAATATGATTTCTTGAAAGATGTTGATCACATAGAGTGACTTCAATGAAGTTTCTTCTTTCTTCTCTTGTAAGCAATTCAAACTGTAACACAATGGTTAGAAAATGCTCAAAGATTTCTGTTCTTATATGTGTGAAAGTGCAGAAAATCTTTGTTCTTAAAAATTAAGAAATATGAAGTTTGAATATTTTACAAAGTTCAGAATTATTGCATGAGAGAAGAGTTGTTTTATAATTTGAAAGATTTAGTATTTAAAGCAATCAAGATACCTTTCCAAATGGATACTTTTCAGTTTGTAAAACTTGAGAAGATGCAATGTATGACCATGCAACCATTGGAGAAAAGGTGTGAAGGATATCTTGAATCAAGTTCAGATTTTTCAAAAATTAAAACGTGTAAATCGATTAGCATTAGATGTAAATCGATTGCACGGGTTTGTAACGTTCTTGTTTTCAAAAAATTTGAAGTGTAAATCGATTTACATGATGTGTTAATCGATTTACAGGTGTTAAAAAAATTAACTCAGTTCAGTAATCAATCGATTTACACTCCATGTAAATCGATTGCTGCCAGGGGCAATCAGTTTTTGAAAAAACATGTGTAAATCGATTTACATGATATGTTAATCGATTTACATTAGTGAAAAACTTATAATTTGCTTTAAACTTTAAATGAAGTGTTGTGGTAAGTGTGTATATCATGTTTGAGCATTTCTAATCAATTTAGTTCAAATGAGAATTGATATACTTGTTTGTTTGCCATGATCCTTGAAGCTTTGAGTGAATGATGCTTTAAGCTAATTCCATTTCTTTTCCTTCTTGCCATAGTGCTTGTTTGTCTTTCATCAAAACTAAAGTTGAGTTGAGGCTTGAGATTACATAGTTTGGGGCACCCCAAAGAAGTCAGCCATGCGCGTTATTTGTGCTGTCATTTGTTGGTTCGACTGGGTAGTATTTTGAATGAGGGGTTTTAGCACTGTACTTAGAGTTTGTGCCAACATTTGCACTATATCATGATTACTTTCGTCCATCTGTTGCCTCAAAATTGCTGTAGAAGCATTTATGAGGCTTGGTATTGTATGAGATGGCCCTCCTAAAAATTGGTTTCTACCAAAATTTTCCATACTGGCTCCAGATCCTTGTAATGGAGATGATGAACTCACCAAAGGTTCTGAAAAAGTAGAAGCATCGTTCATAAGGCTAGCCATTTCAGTGGTTGGCATGCCATATGGTTGTTCTCGACCCATCCAGGCTGTCGAAAATCCTGGGGGCACGAACGGTCGAGATCCTGGATTTGCCCTTGGTGGGGCATTCCCAATGGACCTCTTGGACCCACATACGAAAGTAAGGGTCCTGTTTGATTTGTGGTTAGCGTTGGTATTGAGCCAACGAAAGTTGAGATATTTTCTCCGACGGTGGTAGTAACCGCTGTTCCAGTAGTATTTGGCGGAGGTATTTCTCCATGATTTGGCTCGTTAGCCATGCTACTCTCGCTATTTTTCTTCCTAACAGTACACTTGTTGGTTATTCTACCACTTCTTAATAACATGCAACGTTATAAATGTACAGAAGAAAAGCAATAATATGAACAAGATATTTAATAAAAATTAGCAACGTCCCAAAACAAGATACTGGGTTGATGTAAAATAGAACAGAAATCCAGGAAGAACGCACGTTTGACCAAAGACAAGATACTTGTGGTTTTGGAAAGTGAGAAATTTAATAGAAATGCGGGTAAAGATGCAGGAAAAGTAACTTTGCAAAATAAGATCAAAACAATGTAAAAAGACTTTATTAATGAAAAGTGGTGTTTCCAACGTACATTTCTCAGTTTATCCTTTCTCACACAGCGGGTACTTGGACAATATTTGATTAACCAGCACAATAGGTTGAACACCCGGAAAAACTACACAGATTTCCTATTTTATACTAAAAACTATGTAACCGTCGAGGGGTGGTTCTGCTTTAAGATGAGGACAAGTGTCCTTTGCATGCCCTCGACCTCTAGCTTCCAGCCACGTTGCTTTCCTTTGGCTGCTGGGGAAACTGTCTTTCCCTCCAATAATTCAAATTCAAATGTCCCTCGCCTTTGGTGTCGACGCGAAGATATTCTCTTCTAGTCGAAGGTCATAAGACCTTCTCAGTCGAAATCTTGATAGTGGGCCCTGGTCGAAGACTAATATGTAACTTAGATATTTTCTCTAAGTTATTTCACACGTCGAAACATTCTTCACCTTGGTTTTATTTATTCCATTTTTTGTCTAAAAGACCTATATATAGTAGGTGTCGAATTCAGGAGCCAACAATTATCCCATGTAAAAGTAGAAGCTGCTCATCAGGAAAGTCATCTTGAATGGGGAAATGATCTTCATCTCTTTCTATCCTGCTCAAGTGATCAGCCACTAAGTTCTCAGCTCCACTTTTGTCTTTAATCTCTACATTAAACTTTTGGAGCAACAACATCCACCGAATCAATCTTGGTTTTGCATCTGGCTTCTTCAGCAAGTACTTTAAAGCTGCATGGTCAGTGAAAACAATAACCTTGGAACCTAGCAAATATGATCTGAATTTATTAAGAGCAAAAACAATAGCTAGAAGTTCTTTTTCAGTGGTAGTGTAATTTGACTGTGCAGAATCTAAAGTCCTAGAAGCATAATAAATAACATGGGCAGCTTTGCCAACTCTTTGTGCAAGGACAGCCCCAACAGCATAATTGGAAGCATCACACATAAGCTCAAAAGGGAGGGTCCAGTCAGGGGGCTAGATTATTGGAGCGAAAGTCAATGCTTTCTTCAAGAACTCGAACGCTTGTTTGCATTTGTCATCAAAGTTGAAACTAACGTCATTTTTCAACAGGTTTGACAGCGGAAGAGCTATTTTGCTAAAATCCTTAATGAAACGCCTGTAAAAACCTGCATGACCAAGAAAAGAACGAATCTCGCGAACGCAAGAAGGGTGAGGCAATGTAGAAATCACATCAATTTTAGCAAGGTCAACAAAAATGCCTTTTTCAGAGATTATGTGACCAAGAACAATTCCCTGTTCAACCATAAAATGACATTTTTCGTAATTTAAAACAAGGTTAGTCTCGATGCATCTTTCTAAAACCATATTCAAACTACTCAGGCATACATCAAAAGAAGAACTATAAACAGTGAAGTCATCCATAAAAACTTCCATGCAATTTTCAATGAAATCAGAAAAAATGCTAATCATGCATCGCTGGAAGGTTCCAGGAGCGTTGCAAAGACCAAAAGGCATCTTCCTGTAAGCAAAAGTACCGAAGGGACAAGTAAAAGTGGTTTTCTCTTGATCTTCCGGTGCAATATGACTCTGAAAAACCATCAAGAAAATAATAATTTGATTTACCAGCTAGCCGTTCAAGCATTTGGTCAATGAACGGCAAAGGAAAGTGATCCTTTCTAGTTGCTTGGTTTAATCTCCTGTAATCAATACAAACTCTCTATTGTACCACAAATTTTTCCCTCCCATATTTCTCAAAGTATGTCAAGGAAGATCCTCAAGTTGCTCAAGGTTGTACAAGGGTTGACCAGACAAGCTCTCTCCTAAGGCAGTCTACCTCAAATTAGGGTTTCATGTTGCATCAAGATCCTTGAGACCAAGTGATCCCAAATGCTCAACAATATCCTAATATGTTCTCAAGATTATCCATGTCAAGTTTCAAGCACTACAGAGAAAGTTTGCTCAGTCAATTGCTCAAAGGTCCAAAAGTCAACTGTGACCTACATACAGTCAAACTTCAATATTTTTGGTCAACATTCTCATTTTGAAGTATATTTCATCATTTGATCAAGGGTTGATCATGATTCATCAAGGATTTCTCATAGTTCATCAAGACTCAAAAGTTGCTAAATTAGGGTTTTGTAGGAAAAGTCAACTCAACTTTGACCAAGCATAACTACGGGCGAGTTCCTAAATCTCAGCATAATTGTTTCATCAGTTGAATTACTGACGGGTTCCTAAATCTCAGCAAGGATGTTCCTCAGTTGAATTACGGATGGGTTCCTAAATCTCAGCAGAGAGTTTTTCTCGGTTGAATTACGGGCGAGTTCCTAAATCTCAGCATAATTGTTTCATCAGTTGAATTACAGACGGGTTCCTAAATCTCAGCAGAGATGTTTTCTCAGTTGAATTACGGGCGAGTTCCTAAATCTCGACAAAGATGTTCCTCAGTTGAATTATGGACGGGTTCCTAAATCTCAGCAGAGATGTTTTCTCAGTTGAATTACGGGTGAGTTCCTAAATCTCGACAAAGATGTTCCTCAGTTGAATTACGGACGGGTTCCTAAATCTCAGCAAAGATGTTTTCTCGGTTGAATTACGGGCGAGTTCCTAAATCTCGACAAAGATGTTCTTCAGTTGAATTATGAATGGGTTCCTAAATCTCAGCAGAGATGTTTTCTCGGTTGAATTACGGGCGAGATCCTAAATCTCAGGATAATTGTTTCATCAGTTGAATTACGGACGGGTTCCTAAATCTCAGCAAAGATGTTTTCTCAGTTGAATTACGTGCGAGTTCCTAAATATCGACAAAGATGTTCCTCAGTGGAATTACGGACGGGTTCCTAAATCTCAACATAGATGTTTTCTCAATTGAATTACAGACAAGTTCCTAAATCTCAACAAATACGACTCACCGGAAGAATGACGGACGTCGAAGCTCCTAAAATTATACTTTTATCAACAAAGATCAGCCTTCCCCAGCGGGATATTCCTCAACAACGGATATACAAGCTCTCGCTAAGGAATCCCTTATGCGATCGACACTCCTTCGGATGGAATCTTTAAGCCCATCTCCCATCAGCAATCTCCAAATGGCATCTGTAAGCCCATTCCTGACATCACAAGACAATTATCACTTCATGCGAGTGCAAATTTCTAGGCACTCTAGTGTTCAATCAACTTCCACCTTCGGATTACAAAAGGCAAGAAATCCAATCTACATCCTCAGGTTTAAGAAGATTGAACAGGGGCAGATGTTGTACCCAAAAATTAGCCCTCCCATATTTCTCAAAGTATGTTAAGGAAGATCCTCAAGTTGCTCAAGGTAGTACAAGGGTTGACCAGACAAGCTCTCTCCTAAGGCAGTCTACCTCAAATTAGGGTTTCATGTTGCATCAAGATCCTTGATACCAAGTGATCCCAAATTCTAAACAATATCCTAATATGTTCTCAAGATTATCCATGTCAAGTTTCAAGCCCTACAGAGAAAGTTTGCTCAGTCAATTGCTCAAAGGTCAAAAATTCGACTGTGCTAGGGCAAAAGTCAATTGTGACCTAAATACAGTCAAACTTCAAGATTTTTGGTCAACATTCTCATTTTGAAGTATATTTCATCATTTGATCAAGGGTTGATCATGATTCATCAAGGATTGCTCATAGTTCATCAAGACTCAAAAGTTGCTAAATTAGGGTTTTGTAGGAAAAGTCAACTCAACTTTGACCAAGCATAACTTTCTCATAATTTATGAGAAATGACCCATCCAAAGCTCATTTTGAATAGGATTCAATTCCATACAATCCATCTTCATCTCCCAAGTTCAAAATATGCACTCACATGAAGTTATGAATTTGGACATTATAGGTCATTTTGAAAAGTCAACAAAAACACCTTTTTTGTCAAAGTTTCATACTTGAGCATGAAATATCAAATTGAGGTGAGACCAAAAGGGTTGCTTAGAGGACATCTCAAGCTTTCTAAAAAGTCCAAGAACACCTCCAAAAATTCAAAATTGAGGAAGTTATGCATTGTTGAAGTTGACCCTTTTTTTGCAAAATTGCCAAAAGTCAACTATCCCTAAAACTTCAAATTTTGCCAAATGGGCCCATTCTTTTTCACTTGTTTTGAGTTGGCATCATAGCCCACGTGCCCTAGACTTTACCACCTGTCCATATCTTATTTTTATTATTTATTTTGATTTTGATTTGAATTAATTTAATTTAAATCAAATAAAATCAAATAAAATCCAAAAATATTGATAACAAAGAATCTTGTGATTGTTTCAGGCTCTAATTACCGCTAGCAAGGCATTCAAATTCGCATCAAAGCTTGTATGCAAAAAAGATTGGAAATGAGCCATGTTTAGAAAGTTGTTCAAAGCAAATCAAATCAAATCCAAAATCATTGAAAGAAGAAGATTTGGACAGAATAAACAACCCTAATGCATTGTGTAATACATAAGGAGGCGAGGCTGATCAAAGACAAGGTTGGAAGCAAGGGAGAGAGAGAGAGAGAGAGAGAGAGAGAGAGAGAGAGAGAGAGAGAGAGAGAGAGAGAGAGAGAGAGAGAGAGAGAGAGAGAGAGAACAAAAACTGAAAAATCAAGGAAAAATTGTGAGATCAAAATCCCACTTAGAGGCATCCTCAAGGCTCGAGACCTCTCCCAATCGCTTCCTAGCACCTTCAGCAAGTGAAAGCAATCGAGACCAATCGTTTTCAAGCCCTCTAGTGCACTGTAAGTCTGTCACGGTATCACCCTTTTCTTGAATTCAAAAAGCTTTATTCTTGCATCCATAGTGTAAAATAATGGCATATTCTTGATCACTATATCATTTGCAAGCTTTTGACATTATTCAATTTCATTTTAATGGTCTGTAACAAAATCCACCATTGTTAGGGTTTCGGATTTGCTTTTAGGGTTTTTCTTTTCAGGAACAATTAGCCTCCATGAATGGTATGGTTGTGATTAGAGGAAGGAGACGACCTCAACCATGGCCTTAGATATCATTTCCATGGCTTGTGGGAGATTTTAAGAATGCTTGGTTTGTAGCAACGGACATCTGTCCGTGGGTATAGGTCATTGGGTTTTTTAGCCACGGTGCAGAGGAAGGAGACGATGAAGTGTCACCCCCATAGGCTTATTCAAATTCCAGCGCGCTTTTTTATTTTTGTTTCCACTATATTGTATTTCTTTATATTATTATTAATTTGTATTATTTTAACAAATAAAAACAAGTGGCATAGTGGTTACCAGTTGGACGTTCAAGGCGTTAGAGGCTGGAGGTCAGGGGTTCGATCCCTGCCTCCAGCATTTGTTATTTTTCTATGTTATTTTAGGTAATCCAATGCATGCACAAGCTAAGTGCCCACCATGGACCTTCATAATCCACGCGCCAGATGGCCAGATGGCGAGATCTGGTGGCTACTACTGAGGGTGCACCAAAAGACCAAGTCAATGCATACGCGCTGGATTGCAAAAGTCAAAATGGACCTCCTCAATTGGGCCAGAAAACTTCTATTCTACACCCCCTAAATCAGGCCCATTTCTCATCTTTTTTTTGTTTTTATTATTCTATTTTAATTTTATTTACTAACCAATAAAATAATTTTCTTTTTATCAAAAAAATCATCAAAATATTTTATGTCCAAATAAATTTAGAATTTTATTTTTCATTAATAAATATTAATTAATTTAATTAGGTTAATTTTAGATAACTTTCATTTAATTTTGCAAATAATTAAAAATCAATTAGAATAACTAGGTTTTAACATTATTTTAATTATTTTATTTCTTTCCTAAAATAACCAAAAAATCCAAAAATATGACTTTTAATTATTTTTCATTAATTAAATTAATAACTAATTGATTTAGCATTTAATTTTAGGATTTAATTTCTTTTATTAAAAAAATAAAAACAACAAAAACATTTTCTTTAATTAGGAGGGTCAAAACCCTAGTTTCGCATTCGATTCAATTGTCTCGCATGCTTTATTTCTCTTTATCCAAATTAGTGTATTTGCTCCCAGTTTGTAATAATTAATTAGGACATTTATTTACTTTTACCGCTTTTATTTTCAAAGGGTTGTTTTTGGCGATGTAAATACCCGACGCCTTGTAATAGTTTAGTTTAAATTCCGCCCTTTAATTTCTGCAAATATTCAATTGTTAGATGTTTGATAATTGGGTTTGCATGACAAGAATGTATGGCTAAATTTAAAACAGTTAGACCACCCTTAATTGTGAAAAGATAAAAATAAATGAAATCAATACACTCGCACATGCGCACTCCTAGGGTACACTCCCACTTGGTTGCCTTTGTAAACGGTCATTGAGTATAGGTTATTTTAGAGGTCGCCCTCTTGTATAAAAGATAATAAGTTGCCTCAGAAAGGTTGCCTCGGATATCGTTGCCTCGGATAAATGATCTAAGACATTAGGGTTACCACTAAGACATCCTAACATTGCTTTAGTAACCGTATGTCCCTCTTTCAAATTGACCCTCAAACTCCAACGACGGTGCTACCTACTCACTAATAGTGGGATAGCGTTGTCCAAAAGAAAGAAACATAGAACGATTCCTTTTTCGAGTAGGTAGATTAGTTCTTAGATACTTGCTCATCCAAAACAAAACAAATTTTTCACACTTACACTCCCTTACAAACAAGTTTTCAGAAACACTTCATTACACTCTTGAAGACAGACGCAAGAGTTAAATCGAGGTTAAAAAACAAAAACTTTTCAAAACCCAAAAGCACAAAGAAAACAATTTTAAAAATGATGAGCAAGTACCTAAGATCCCGTAGATAACTACGGATAGAAAGGGTGCTAATACCTTCCCTTTCTATAATCTACCCCACGTGCTCAGAAATATCTCGAAAAATGAATTTTTCTGTGCTTTTTTCCTTTCCTTGTTGGATAAAATAAAAGTCGGTGGCGACTCTTGCTTACCGCGACATTTTGTGAAAACAAACGCAAAATGCAAATCAGCATTCCAAAAACACTCAGTTCTTCCCACCGTATCACAGAACTGGTGACTCTGCTGGGGAAGATAATAAGTGGGGAGTACCTTAGGATTAGTTCATCATAATGTTTTCAATTGCTTGACTTGTATGCTTTATCTTTGTGGGTTTGAATCGGAGTTATTATTGATCCTAACCCGGATCTGGGGATACCTTTTAGGTAAGTAGCAATAGACTATGCGGGAACTGTACAGCATAGACCGATACGGTTGAAGCAGTAGCTACGTTGGTGTGGCACTTTAGTTTGTACCGATATCCCTTGTGGAGGAACAAGGAGAATATGGGGCAGCTAAGGGGTCATTAAGCACCAACTGACCTTAGAACCTATAATTGACCAACTTGGCCATAGAAAAGCAGCAGTATGCTACACTCATTGAGACCAAACTCTCGTGATGATTCCGGCTGCAAGAAAAGGTTGATAAACTGGAATTATGACCGATCGAGGATGGTCAGTGATATTCAGATCCTCTAGAACCCGGTTACTATTACTAGGACAGGTTTGAACCAACTAAACTGAAAGAGGGTAATACCTAAACTCCATGCCAGCCTGAAATCTAAGGGTTGTTGTGTGACTTGTTTGCCCTTACCATGTTTGCTATCTGTGAATACTTGTGGTGTGTTTCTATCATGACATCATGCATCATCACATTTCATGCATATTTCATCAGACTAACCCATTTCAAAGATCGAGGGGATTCATCTTTGTTCTATTTTGTAGGTCATGGCATCTATGCGCAGAAACACTATTCGGATCAACTTCGTACAAATCCCTGTTCAGCTTAGAGATTTGGTTGCTGTGATCGGTGGATCTGGAACTGACTGTTTAACGCTGGTTCGCGAAATGTCGCGGAAGCAAGAGTCGCCACCGTCTTTTATTTTCTCCAAATGGAAAGGACAAAAGCACAGAAAAATTCCTTAAAGAGATTGCTCTCGGTTCGGGAGGTAGGTTATAGAAAGGGAAGGTGTTAGCACCCTTTCTATCCATGGTTATCCATGGGCTCTTAGATACTTGCTCATTGTGTTTTCAAAAATGTCTGTTTGCTTTTCAATGTGGGTTTAAAAAAGTTTCTTTTGAAAATTTCAGATCTACTCGTACGTCAGAGCGTTTGAAAAGTTTGCTTTGAAAGCTTTTGAAAATGTGTCAGTGTGAAAAGTCTTTTGAGTTTGTTTTGAGATTAGAGCAAGTATCCTTGAGAACCTACCTACCCTAAGGAATTCGTCTGTGTAAGAGTCCTTAAAAGTAGTGCCATCCCACCATTGAGAGGTAGGTAGCACCACCATTGGAGGTGTTCGGGTCAATTCGATTTTTAGGGACATGGTGATCACCAGAGCAATGGGAAGACACCTTAGAAGCTACCCTCATGCCAGGTTCCCGGATCATGAGGACTTACTAAGACATCCTCTACTCGACGATCACCTTTCGAAAGGCAACAGTGAGGCGTACCCTAGGGGTGGTGTGTGCGAATCGTGTGTCATGTTTCAGTTATTTGTCTTGTCATGTTTGTTGTGTTCTACGCTTGATTTTAATTTGTCCATTCATTCTTGCATGCATAGTTAACAGTTAAATATTTTGCGAGGAAATAAATCTAAACTATTACAAATGGCGCGGGTCCACATCGCCAAAATTAAACCGGACCCGATTTAGCGGAAAAAATAAATAATGCGAAGAAATAAAGTGCGAAAAGTAAAATTACATGGCTTAGGGACAATTACATAATTATATAAACGATAAAAAGTAAATGCGCAAATTAAATAATTAAAACGAAACTAGGGCGTTGGACCCTTTTGCAAAGTATTAATGGTTAATGAGAATCAAAAAATTAAATGATTAAATAAAAATGATATTTTATATTTTTTAGATTTAATGAGAATAAAGGAGTTAATTAAATTAAAACGGCAAACCCTAATTCTAATATTTTTTAAGTTTATTATGAAAGATTTAAATTATAACCTAAATTAAACTCTAAATTTATTCATGTACATTTAATTATAAAAATAAAATAATAAATAAATAATATTGTGAAAAAAGGAAAAATTAAAAAAGATATAAAAACTATCAATTAATCTAATTCTACATTTTTATGGATTTTTATTAAAAAAGGAATTAAAATTGAAAACCTAATTAAACTAAATAATTACAAGTATTTACTATGAAAATAATTAATACATAAATATTTATTAATTTTTTGGCCTTTTTCTGATTTTTTGAATGTTTTTATATTTTGTTAAAAATAATTAATTAAATAAACATAATTGAATAAAAATAAAAAGAAAGAATAAAAAAATAAGAATGATAAAGCAAACCAGGGGGGGGGGTAGCCCCAAATTAGGGGGTAAGGCCTGGTAATTTAAGGCCCATTAAGCTTGATTTCGCTGACTTTCCTTGATCTTGTATGGCACGTTGACCAGCCTCCATGGTATGCCTTCACTCTGACCCTTTGATTAAATCTCCAGGACACGTGGGCGATGAATACCGAGTGTGTATGGTGAACTTTCATGTTAGGCCTGCATGGGATCAATTATAGAAAAATAGTATGGGATTTTGCCAGACCTGGGACTTGAACCCAGGTCATGAGGGTTACAAGCGCGTCCCCTGGCCAGCTGAGCTATTCAATTTCATTTAATATATAATATAACATAAATAATATAAAAGAAAAGTAAAGTTAGTGGACGATCTGGCGCGGATTTTCAAACTAGCCAATCACGTAGTGACAACGAGGTTGTCTTCTTCGTTCTTTCTGAAACACAAGCGTATGGCCACGGTTTTAGAAACGTTGCATTAGGGGGGATTCAAGAAAATAGCGAATAGCTTTCCTTGATCCATAAATCCATCGCGAGGTATGTGTCTTGTTCAGAAGAACACGCTGAGTGCAATGATCATGATCTCAAGTCCCAATTGTTCCTTGGATGAGAAACCCCAAATCAAGAACCCTGCAACCCTAAATATCGTTCATGGCCAAATCGCATGTATTGCTCAAAAATGAAATCAATTAGTATGGTTAGCTTTAGAACATCATGAGAAACAAGAATTCATAAACAAAATATGCAAAAGATGTATGATTCGTGCTATGCGATTTCAGAAAATTCACTTTGCAGTTTGAGTTCTAACCAACGATTCTTTGTGCTTTAGTTGATGTTAATGATTGAGAAAGGTTCAAGAATGTCTCAGGATGCTATTGGAATGAAACTTGAGGCTTAAAACGACCTAAAAGCTAGTTTTCAGTCTTGAGTTTTTTGTGAAAAAATTCAATGTGCAATGCTTGTTTTGGGCGCAGCTTGCAGTCTCCTGGCATTAGGGTTGTGATCTCATACTTGTATGGAAGCAATTAGGTTAAAAAGATTGAATAAAATCCATTGCTTTGATGATTTTTGGATATTTGATTTTATGGATCTTTTCCAATCTTTTTCTCATAGCTTTTGTATCAAATCTGATCAATTCTCATCCAAATTTGCCTATTTAAGATATGCACGAAATATTAAGAGTAAACATGCATGAAAAGATTTTTTTAGGTTAAGTTTGATATTTTTCATATATTAAAATCATTTAAATGAATATAAATTAATATTAATTCAAATAAATAATTAAAAAATATGAGAATACTTCCCTTTGGGCCTAGTGGTCGTGCATAGGCTTGTCATGAAGAAACTTGGAGGAAAAATGGGCCCATTTGCATTTTTAGGCCTTTTGCATCAATGTTGACTTTTCAAAATTCCCAAAACTTTCCCAACTTCCACAAGGCATAACTTGGTCAATTTTTAAGCTTTTCACATGTTCTTGGACATTTTGGAAAGGTCTTTGAGTCCTTTAACCAATGCCTTTGGTCCCATGTCATTTTGATTTACCAATCTCAAGTTATGGCCTTTGACTTAAAGTCACTTTTTGTTGACTTTTGAAAATGACCTATAATGTTGAAATTGATAACTTTTTGTGAGAGCATTTCTTGGACTTGGAACATGAAGATGAATTGTAGGAAATGTCTTTCTCTTCAAAATGAGCTTTGGATGGAATTTTTCTGATAATCCATGTGAAAGTTATGCCCTGGTCAATTTCAGTTGACTTTTTCAACTGTCCAAATATAGCAACTTTTGCATCTTTGATGATTTCTGAGCCAAATTTTGAGAATCATGATCAAGCATTGATCAAATGATGTTTGTGGCTTCAAAATGATATATTGACCAAAAATTTGAACTTTTGACTGTCAAATGACCATTTTGCCCCTACAGTTGACTGTAGTGCAATCTAGGGTTTTGACTGTGCAATCTTGAGCTGAATGCCTTGAAACTTGACATGAGGATGCTTGACCACATTTGTAGGCATATGAGACTTGATTGGGCCATTGAAAAGTTCATTTGCTTGACCAGAACTCAAACCCTAGTTTTGACTGTATAGGAGACAGTTGAGCTGCACAACCCTTGGGGCATCTTGTGACCTTGATCTGGCAATTTCTTGATGAATATGGGAGGGCAAATTTTGGGGTACAACAGTTGCCCCTGTTCAATCTTCTTAGACCTGAGGATGCAGATTGGCTGACGTGCCTTTCGTAATCCGAGGGTAGAAGATGATTGGACACTAGAGTGCCCAGAAATTTGCGCTCACATAGTAACAGTGATGGGGGAATGGGCTTATAGATGCCATTTGGATGTTGCTTGGATAGGATGATGGGCTTATAGATGCCATCTGGATTTTGATCGCGTAGGAAATTCCTTAGCGAGAACCTGCATACCTGCAAAACAGAAAAATGAGTACCTGACACGTCGCAGGAGCTGATTTTAGATGCTTGATATAGATATGTCCTGACTGGTTACAGGAGCTGGGTCTGGAGCTTCAAACGCTGATGAATGGACCAGGGATGGTTACTGCCTTAGCATGGATGGTAAGAGAATCCTGAATGATTTCAACCTCAACAACGCTCGTTGAGAAAATCTTGGTGAGAATTACCATTTTCGTAGTGCCAGGAAGAGAACCAAAGGACACTATAATCTCAAAGGGAGTCACCTCACTCACCGTTGGAGAGGGAACTATAGGAAATTATAATCTGGAAGGAAATGTCACCTCACTCGCCGTTGGAGAGGGAAACATCTTGAAAGGGAATTACCACCTCACACGCCGTTGGAGAGGGGACCAGAAGAGAATATCATCTCACTCTCATGCCGGAAAGGGGAACATCTGAATAAGGAATTACCACCTCACACGCCGTTGGAGAGGGGACCATAAGAGAATATCACCTCACGCTCATGCCGGAGAGGGGATCATCTGAAGAAGGAATTACCACCTCACACGCCGTTGGAGAGGGGACCATAAGAGAATATCACCTCACGCTCATGCCGGAGAGGGAAACATCTGAAGAAGGAATTACCACCTCACACGCCGTTGGAGAGGGGACCATAAGAGAATATCACCTCACGCTCATGCCGGAGAGGGAAACATCTGAAGAAGGAATTACCACCTCACACGCCGTTGGAGAGGGGACCATAAGAGAATATCACCTCACGCTCATGCCGGAGAGGGAAACATCTGAAAAAGGAATTACCACCTCACACGCCGTTGGAGAGGGGACCATAAGAGAATATCACCTCACGCTCATGCCGGAGAGGGAAACATCTGAAGAAGGAATTACCACCTCACACGCCGTTGGAGAGGGGACCATAAGAGAATATCACCTCACGCTCATGCCGGAGAGGGAAACATCTGAAGAAGGAATTACCACCTCACACGCCGTTGGAGAGGGGACCATAAGAGAATATCACCTCACGCTCATGCCGGAGAGGGAAACATCTGAAGAAGGAATTACCACCTCACACGCCGTTGGAGAGGGGACCATAAGAGAATATCACCTCACGCTCATGCCGGAGAGGGAAACATCTGAAAAAGGAATTACCACCTCACACGCCGTTGGAGAGGGGACCATAAGAGAATATCACCTCACGCTCATGCCGGAGAGGGGAACATCTGAAGAAGGAATTACCACCTCACACGCTGTTGGAGAGGGGACCATAAGAGAATATCACCTCACGCTCATGCCGGAGAGGGGAACATCTGAAGAAGGAATTACCACCTCACACGCCGTTGGAGAGGGGACCATCAAAAAGACTTCTGGAAGCAGTATCAGAACGTCACCATATCTGGTTTACATCTGAAACTATATCTGGAAGGGAATCTGGAAGCAGTATCAGAACGTCACCATATCTGGATCATATCCGAAACTATATCGAGAATGAATTGCGATTAGTTGATAGTAGTCATTTTTTGTATTGATCTTTTTCCTGAAAAGGTAGAACATAATTGTATGCAAAATCATGATGCATGAACTGTATGTTTTCAAGATCAATGAGATTCGTGTAATATGATGCATATGCATGCTATAATGATGTATGTGACGTTTTATGAATGTATGTTTTCGTCGTAGGAAAATAAATCCTTGACGGGTGCCGGGAAGTCGCATCCTGGGCTGATGTGGAAGGATAGCTTTTGCTTCCGCTGGGGATGATAGTTGCAAGTATACCGGTAGGAGAAGATAATTCCGTTGGGGAATAAACTTGGCGAATGGAGGATCCTGTGGGGAGAAAAAGATATTCTAGCGACCATGCTGGGAAGAAATACTCTGTGGGGGGATGATTTTGCTGAATTGTTGAGGATGACTCGCTGAGGATACCTTGCTGTATTGGAAGTATGAATGGACTTCGCTGGGGATAAGAAGATCCTGTCGACGACGCTCTTTCCGTGACTTTTGGCTGAGGATAACCCAGTTATATCCTGTTAAGGAAATAACTCTTTAAATCAAGCCGGACGACGCGTTCGTGCCCTGCTAGGGGATAAGCTTCCAGAATCTACTGGGGGTACGCTTATTGCTTGGGGATATGCATTCCATCTTTCCTGGGGAACTGGATTGGATTCTCTGGGGAAGTTTTGAACTGTATTGGTTATATTCTTCCACGGGCCCTACCCTGATACCTTGGAGGATAACAATCAGATTGCTTAGACCGCTCTTTATTGCCCCGGTTTCTATGGGGGAGGCACTTGTGGGGTGCTGATAGTTGTTGAGAGTCAAACCTTCTTCTGGTAGGCAGATGATAAGATGACGGGACATAGTCGTACGCTTTTGATCCCTAACTTTTGCCTGGACCGCCCTTTCGGGTTTTCAGTCCACCGGGATACCCATTTTTGCCCAAGCCGCCTTTTCAGGTTTTCGACTTGCCGGGTGTACAGATTTTTTCATTTCATCCCTTCATTTTGCCCGAACCCTTTTGGTTCGCCGGGAAGCCCTTATTTTTGCCTAGGTGTGTCAACCTAGCGGGTCTTTGATTTTGCGTAGTATTTTTTCGACTATGTCCGTGCTCTTAGAATGTAGGGAGTTGCCCCTGTCAGAAGTGTTTTGTCATGCCACCAGAGAGGTGTTTGATCAGGCAAGATTTATTGTTGAAATACCCCAGGTGACTCATGCGGAGATTTGCCCCAGACTATTTGGCTCTTGAGAGATTCTCCGAATCTTGATTGGACTGCCCCAGATAATGGACCATGGTCATGACATGCCCCTTGATTGGAAGTGCTTTCGTTCACTAGGTATTCATCGTGCGAATTTCCCTGCTGTTCAACAAAAAGTCATATACAAACAAGGTTATGTCAAAAATGCAAAGCTTATGTCTGTCTTGAAGATTTTGAAAATGCATTCTTTTTCATAAAACAGGTGATTGTTTATAAAACGTGATGTCAACTCTGTATTTTACCGTAGGCCTTCAGGAGTCAGGATACCTTTTGTCACAATATGCTTTTGAACTAACCCATGCTTCAGCTAGGACTTTTTAGGGTTATAACGT
Source organism: Vicia faba (assembly GCA_948472305.1). Lineage (NCBI taxonomy): Eukaryota > Viridiplantae > Streptophyta > Magnoliopsida > Fabales > Fabaceae > Vicia > Vicia faba. The sequence continues at coordinate 595,742,825 of OX451736.1, forward strand.
GGCCTGGTTCACGGTTTAAGAAACAAAGGATAAAGGCTCAAATTTTATTTGTACCCACCCGCTCTTCGTGATGTTCTTCAAACCTAAACTCAGTTGATCATACGTTAGACCTTGTTCGAGTCTTTGCTTTGATTTTCCGGTGATGGTTCAAACATTGATGATTTATTCTGACTAGGCAGTCATTTTTTGTTGAGGGTTTGTGAGACCTCTTTCTTGATTTTTGTTATCCCTTTCTTTTTTGCCTGAACTGTTTCCTTTTTGGAATTACAGTCAGCGGGATGCCCCAGTTTCATAAGTCCCTTTTATAGGTTTTGACTTTTTGGGCTTTTTGTTTATGATTTTTTTTTGATAACAACTGCCTGTCTTTATGATTGTTTTGAACCATCACTGTTTTTTCGTAAGGATCTCTTTGGTGCCATTCGTTATGCACTTGGATCAACTGAGAAGACTACCCTGCCCCGGGTTATGATAAAGGGTTTCAATTTTCGAAAATAAAAACTCCTACTTCTTTGGCTCAGATGGGTTGACGAGGGTTTATCATCCTTATAACTCCAGTGTTTAGGGATTGAAACAATGCCTGTACCTCATCAGCGGGGTCTGTTCAAAAGCATACTGTAATGATTGTGGTATCGCTTTCGTCATCCTCCCTCAAGAGGCTTAGAATTGTTAATCGAGCGTTGATCATCAGAAAAATATGAAGATAATTTGCATATAGTGAATACGAATATATTGCTTCAAAACAGACATATGCGATGCGTTAATGAAATAACAATGTTTAACAATGAACAAATGTTTGAATAATCAAAAGGGAATTACAACTTGAAAAATCCTAATGAACAAAAATTTCTAGTTTGAGATAGCCATCTCAGATGGAGAATTCTCAGCGGAAGATTTTCATCTCGCCATCCAGCATGAACTCTATCACCCCTTCGTCAATCAAATCCTGAATTTTGTTCTTCAAGGTCCAACAGTCGTCTGTAGCATGCCCCGGGCTGTCTGAATGATAAGCGCAGTGGGTGTCGGGGTTATACCTCGAAGCTATCCTGTTGGGATTCTTCGGAGGGTCCTTTAGAGTGATCAGATTGACCTCCAGCAAGCACTTCAGTATAAAGGATGAGGGTATATCAGTCTCCGAGAAATGTCTTCCGGGCGCGTTTCGTTTACGTTGACTACCCCGTTGAGGCTGGGCTCGTGACCCTGAAGCAAGCTGAGGAGATTTTCCTTTGTCTTCTTGCCCCGCATGTGGTTGAATGATGGCTGGAGCTTCCACCTTGGCTGTTTGCCCTACTGGATTATTTTGAAGCAGCTTGGTGACGAGGACCCGGAGCTCTTCTTGTTTTTGAGCTAAGTCCTGAATGAGAGTCATTTGGCCCACCAGCTGCCCCATCATTTGGATCTTCATGGTTGCCAACTCAATTTGTAGCCCTTCCAGCTGATCGTTCCTGATGCCCCCTGCATTCCCTAAGGTCAAGTTCCTGGTGAGGAGAGTCTTTATTTCTTCTTGCCCCTGGGATAGGTTCAAGAACATCTCTCGCAGTTGGGCGTTCTGAGTACGGAGATCTTGGTTGTCTGGTTGGAAAGCCATTGCTGAAATAAACAGCGAAGATGGTGAGTGACCTGCAAAAGGGATACCTGTAATGCAATGATGAGTATGACATGTATGCAATGTTTTCAAAGACCTCGCGGGGTAAACAAGAAAATTTGTTAGCATTGGAATTTATAGCTTGACTGAAGGACACCCTTGTTGTTGAGAATTCCTCTTCAAGGGTCAAAGGCTCACCATATCTAGTGGGTCATAGCCCCTGCCTTTAGTCATCAGGTTTAATTTTGATTTCCCAGCAACCTGGGAACCTTCTTCAGGAGTCAAAGCTCACCATATCAAGTGGGTCATAGCCCCTGACAACCTTGGCTAGAGGAAAATAAATCCTCTTTGCCCCTTGCTGGGATAATTGTTCATCATGACCTGCATCACAAGCCCTTGAGATCCTTGAAATGGGTTAGGATGTATGCAATGGTATGATGTCATGCTATGCATGGGGTGATGTAGGTAAACCCTGTTATGAGTCCCAATTAAGGACTATAAACAGACCCTGCAAGAAATTCAGTATACTTTGTTATGAGTCCCAATTAAGGGCTATAAACAAAACCTGCAAGAGATCTAGTAAACCCTGTTATGAGTCCCAGTTAAGGACTATAAACAAAACCTGCAAGAAATTTGGTCAACCTTGTTATGAGTCCCAATTAAGGACTATAAACAGAACCTGCAAGTGGTTAGGACACCCTGTTATAAGTCCCAATTAAGGACTATGAACAAAACCTGCAAGAAGCTCAAGTGTCAGACAACAAGCATGCAAATAGTCAAGTACGAAGGCACACAAGTCACACCAGAGAAACCCTTAGAGTTTAGGCCAGCATGAGGTCTAGGTATTACCCTCTTGAAGTTGGTGGGTTCAACCTGTCCTAATCAAAGTAACCGGGTTCTAAGGTTCCCAATATCACGGGATTGCTTTCATTGTTCATCGTTTCGATTTAGCCACTGAACTGGCGACCGAAATATTCCAGGAAAGCAACCCTCAATTGAGTGTAGTATCGAGTATCAACCAACCTCGGACTGCACCAAAGTCAGTTATCTCACTACCCTAAAGAGGCCAAGATTGTTCAATTAAGGTTCCTAAGGTCTGTTGATGCTTCACGACACCACGCGGAGGCCCCGTACTCTCCTTGACTGAACTCAAGGGTTACCGGTACACACCAAAGTGCCACATCAACGTAGCAGACTGTTTCAACCATGTCGGTATACCCCGCACAGTTCCCTCACAGCCTTGTTGCTACTTTCTAAGAAAGGTATCCCCCAGATCCGGGTTTAGGATCTATAGAACTCCCAAGCAACCCACAATAATAAAGCACACAAGGAAAACAATTGAAAACATAGTTATGAGCTAGCCCTAAGGTACACCTCACTTTAACTTTATCCCCAGCAGAGTCGCCAGTTCTGTGATCGGTGGATCTGGAACTGACTGTTTAACGCTGGTTCGCGAAATGTCGCGGAAGCAAGAGTCGCCACCGTCTTTTATTTTCTCCAAATGGAAAGGACAAAAGCACAGAAAAATTCCTTAAAGAGATTGCTCTCGGTTCGGGAGGTAGGTTATAGAAAGGGAAGGTGTTAGCACCCTTTCTATCCATGGTTATCCATGGGCTCTTAGATACTTGCTCATTGTGTTTTCAAAAATGTCTGTTTGCTTTTCAATGTGGGTTTAAAAAAGTTTCTTTTGAAAATTTCAGATCTACTCGTACGTCAGAGCGTTTGAAAAGTTTGCTTTGAAAGCTTTTGAAAATGTGTCAGTGTGAAAAGTCTTTTGAGTTTGTTTTGAGATTAGAGCAAGTATCCTTGAGAACCTACCTACCCTAAGGAATTCGTCTGTGTAAGAGTCCTTAAAAGTAGTGCCATCCCACCATTGAGAGGTAGGTAGCACCACCATTGGAGGTGTTCGGGTCAATTCGATTTTTAGGGACATGGTGATCACCAGAGCAATGGGAAGACACCTTAGAAGCTACCCTCATGCCAGGTTCCCGGATCATGAGGACTTACTAAGACATCCTCTACTCGACGATCACCTTTCGAAAGGCAACAGTGAGGCGTACCCTAGGGGTGGTGTGTGCGAATCGTGTGTCATGTTTCAGTTATTTGTCTTGTCATGTTTGTTGTGTTCTACGCTTGATTTTAATTTGTCCATTCATTCTTGCATGCATAGTTAACAGTTAAATATTTTGCGAGGAAATAAATCTAAACTATTACAAATGGCGCGGGTCCACATCGCCAAAATTAAACCGGACCCGATTTAGCGGAAAAAATAAATAATGCGAAGAAATAAAGTGCGAAAAGTAAAATTACATGGCTTAGGGACAATTACATAATTATATAAACGATAAAAAGTAAATGCGCAAATTAAATAATTAAAACGAAACTAGGGCGTTGGACCCTTTTGCAAAGTATTAATGGTTAATGAGAATCAAAAAATTAAATGATTAAATAAAAATGATATTTTATATTTTTTAGATTTAATGAGAATAAAGGAGTTAATTAAATTAAAACGGCAAACCCTAATTCTAATATTTTTTAAGTTTATTATGAAAGATTTAAATTATAACCTAAATTAAACTCTAAATTTATTCATGTACATTTAATTATAAAAATAAAATAATAAATAAATAATATTGTGAAAAAAGGAAAAATTAAAAAAGATATAAAAACTATCAATTAATCTAATTCTACATTTTTATGGATTTTTATTAAAAAAGGAATTAAAATTGAAAACCTAATTAAACTAAATAATTACAAGTATTTACTATGAAAATAATTAATACATAAATATTTATTAATTTTTTGGCCTTTTTCTGATTTTTTGAATGTTTTTATATTTTGTTAAAAATAATTAATTAAATAAACATAATTGAATAAAAATAAAAAGAAAGAATAAAAAAATAAGAATGATAAAGCAAACCAGGGGGGGGTAGCCCCAAATTAGGGGGTAAGGCCTGGTAATTTAAGGCCCATTAAGCTTGATTTCGCTGACTTTCCTTGATCTTGTATGGCACGTTGACCAGCCTCCATGGTATGCCTTCACTCTGACCCTTTGATTAAATCTCCAGGACACGTGGGCGATGAATACCGAGTGTGTATGGTGAACTTTCATGTTAGGCCTGCATGGGATCAATTATAGAAAAATAGTATGGGATTTTGCCAGACCTGGGACTTGAACCCAGGTCATGAGGGTTACAAGCGCGTCCCCTGGCCAGCTGAGCTATTCAATTTCATTTAATATATAATATAACATAAATAATATAAAAGAAAAGTAAAGTTAGTGGACGATCTGGCGCGGATTTTCAAACTAGCCAATCACGTAGTGACAACGAGGTTGTCTTCTTCGTTCTTTCTGAAACACAAGCGTATGGCCACGGTTTTAGAAACGTTGCATTAGGGGGGATTCAAGAAAATAGCGAATAGCTTTCCTTGATCCATAAATCCATCGCGAGGTATGTGTCTTGTTCAGAAGAACACGCTGAGTGCAATGATCATGATCTCAAGTCCCAATTGTTCCTTGGATGAGAAACCCCAAATCAAGAACCCTGCAACCCTAAATATCGTTCATGGCCAAATCGCATGTATTGCTCAAAAATGAAATCAATTAGTATGGTTAGCTTTAGAACATCATGAGAAACAAGAATTCATAAACAAAATATGCAAAAGATGTATGATTCGTGCTATGCGATTTCAGAAAATTCACTTTGCAGTTTGAGTTCTAACCAACGATTCTTTGTGCTTTAGTTGATGTTAATGATTGAGAAAGGTTCAAGAATGTCTCAGGATGCTATTGGAATGAAACTTGAGGCTTGAAACGACCTAAAAGCTAGTTTTCAGTCTTGAGTTTTTTGTGAAAAAATTCAATGTGCAATGCTTGTTTTGGGCGCAGCTTGCAGTCTCCTGGCATTAGGGTTGTGATCTCATACTTGTATGGAAGCAATTAGGTTAAAAAGATTGAATAAAATCCATTGCTTTGATGATTTTTGGATATTTGATTTTATGGATCTTTTCCAATCTTTTTCTCATAGCTTTTGTATCAAATCTGATCAATTCTCATCCAAATTTGCCTATTTAAGATATGCACGAAATATTAAGAGTAAACATGCATGAAAAGATTTTTTTAGGTTAAGTTTGATATTTTTCATATATTAAAATCATTTAAATGAATATAAATTAATATTAATTCAAATAAATAATTAAAAAATATGAGAATACTTCCCTTTGGGCCTAGTGGTCGTGCATAGGCTTGGCATGAAGAAACTTGGAGGAAAAATGGGCCCATTTGCATTTTTAGGCCTTTTGCATCAATGTTGACTTTTCAAAATTCCCAAAAATTTCCCAACTTCCACAAGGCATAACTTGGTCAATTTTTAAGCTTTTCACATGTTCTTGGACATTTTGGAAAGGTCTTTGAGTCCTTTAACCAATGCCTTTGGTCCCATGTCATTTTGATTTACCAATCTCAAGTTATGGCCTTTGACTTAAAGTCACTTTTTGTTGACTTTTGAAAATGACCTATAATGTTGAAATTGATAACTTTTTGTGAGAGCATTTCTTGGACTTGGAACATGAAGATGAATTGTAGGAAATGTCTTTCTCTTCAAAATGAGCTTTGGATGGAATTTTTCTGATAATCCATGTGAAAGTTATGCCCTGGTCAATTTCAGTTGACTTTTTCAGCTGTCCAAATATAGCAACTTTTGCATCTTTGATGATTTCTGAGCCAAATTTTGAGAATCATGATCAAGCATTGATCAAATGATGTTTGTGGCTTCAAAATGATATATTGACCAAAAATTTGAACTTTTGACTGTCAAATGACCATTTTGCCCCTACAGTTGACTGTAGTGCAATCTAGGGTTTTGACTGTGCAATCTTGAGCTGAATGCCTTGAAACTTGACATGAGGATGCTTGACCACATTTGTAGGCATATGAGACTTGATTGGGCCATTGAAAAGTTCATTTGCTTGACCAGAACTCAAACCCTAGTTTTGACTGTATAGGAGACAGTTGAGCTGCACAACCCTTGGGGCATCTTGTGACCTTGATCTGGAAATTTCTTGATGAATATGGGAGGGCAAATTTTGGGGTACAACAGTTGCAAAGGTTCCTGATACTTCTTCCTTTGTCAGAAGACATGGTCACCTCCTTGGTCTAGTCACTTCTAAGATGGATGAGCAAATGATGAGCATCTTGTTCCAGTTCTTTGACCCATTGCACCACTGCTTCACCTTCCCGGACTATCAGTTGGTCCCTACTTTGGAGGAGTTCTCTGATTTACTTGGTATTTCTATTCTAGAGCAGACGCCATTTACAGGTTGGGAGATAGCTCTTAGGCCAGAGCATGTTGCTACAGCCCTACATCTGACAAAGGCTGATGTAATGTCTAACTGGGAGACTCGGAGTGGAGTAAAAGGCTTCCTGGCTAAGTTCTTGATTGATCATGCTCAACAGTTTTGGGACAGTTTGGATTTTCAAGCATTTGAGGACATCCTAGCACTTCTCATTTATGGCTTGGTTCTATTCCCTAATTCAGATTCCTTTGTTGATGTGAACACAGTCAAGATCTTCATGTCCTGTAATCCAGTGCCTACTCTCTTAGGTGACATCCTACATGCTCTTTATGCCCGTACTGCTCGGAAAAGGGGAACCCTTATGTGTTGTGCACCATTGCTGGCGAGGTGGTTTATTTCTCACCTCCCCAAATCTGTTTTGAAGAACAAGGAAGGTATGGGTTGGGCCTACAGAATTATGTCCCTTGCTCATACGGACATCATCTGGAGCACTAAGGACATGGAAGAAATAGATGTTATTGACCGGTGCGGAGAATACCCCAATGTTCCTTTGCTTGGAATTAGGGGAGGAATAACCTATAATCCTTGTCTGGCCTTACGACAGTTTGGGCGAGCTCGAAAGGACGGTCCTCATGAGTTGCTAATTCCAAGCATTGTCTTTGACTTCCAAGGGGATAGTGAGGGACATCTCCGCAGGTTCATACGAGCTTGGAATAGGGTTAACATGTCTGATCCGCATGAGCTAGGAGTGAAGACTTCTCTCCCGATGGAACCGTATCTCCGGTGGGTTCGAGCCCATGCTCAAAAACTGGGGATGCCATACGAAGTTGTCTTACTGGTAATTGTTGAGAGTACTGATGAAGAAGGGGTTCCTCATACTGTCCTCCATTCATACATGCCTACTGACATTGGGGCATTAAAAAGGTCTTGGATCCAGCTAAGAGAAGAACGGGATACTTATTGAGAGAAGTATCATGAGCAGGAACGGAACATCGTGAAGCTTACAAGGCAGCTGGAGAATGAGAAGGTCCTCAACGACTATGTCAGCACGGGAGGAAAACGACCATGGGAGCACTGATGTCTTTTGTTATTTCTAGTTTTGATTAAATTTTCAGTTTTTCCTTTGTAACGCCTTAAAGGCATTTGTCAAACATCGTTTCAAGTTTATAATCCAATAAAAGTGTGTTTCATTTTGGTTTACAAATTTGAATCTCCCTAAAATCTTTGAAATCATATCATACGCATTTCATTCCCATGCACCTCATTATAGGTACCCTTACAGGTATCTCATCTTCTTCACTGTTTATTTCAGCAATCATGTCTGCGGAAACATCTACTGATCAAGCTATTAAGGCTCTTCAAGCTCAAAATGCTCAGTTCCAGGAGATGTTCATGAATTTGGCCAAGGGTCAACAAGACTTGAAGACTCTTATCTTGAAGGATAAGAAGAAGAAGAAGAAGAAGAAGAAGATGAAGAAGAAGAAGAAGACGGTCCTCCTGAACATGGGTCACAGGTTTGGGAATCGGTTGAGACAAGAGGTTGATTTATATCACTCATCTGGAGGGGGAGAGAACCAAGAAGAAAAGAAGGTTCCTAGCCCTGTTGTTTCTGACAATGACACTGACTTTGACGAAGACCAGTATCCTCCTGCCGAGGATAGGTATAAACAACTCGAAGATCGGCTAAGCGTAATGGAGATCCAGAAGATACCTGGGTTGGACTTCGAAGATTTGGGTTTGGCGTATTGGGTGGTGATTCCCCACAAGTTTAAGGCTCCTATCTTTGCTAAATACGACGGGGTTTCCTGCCCAAAGCTGCACCTCCGCTCGTATGTTAGAAAGATTCAACCATATACTGCTGATAGGAACCTCTGGTTTCATTTCTTTCAAGATAGTCTGTCAGGGACTCAGCTTGAATGGTTCTATCAGCTAGAAGGAGATAACGTCCGTAACTGGGAGGACCTTGCTACTGCTTTTTACAAGCAGTACCAATATAATGCAGACCTTGCTCCCACGCGTACCCAACTTCAGGGTATGTCTATGGGTGCGAGTGAAGGTTTTAAGGACTACGCTCAGAAGTGGAGAGATCTTGCTGGTAGAGTACAACCCCCTCTGGCGGATAGGGAGTTGGTGGATATGTTTCTAGGGACTTTGTCTGGTCCGTATTTCAATCATTTGATCGGAAGTTCATCGTCCGGTTTCACTGAGTTGATTATGACTGGGGAAAGAGTTGAAGCTGGTATCAAGAGCGACAAGATACAGAAAGGTGCTTCCTCAAGTACCGAGAAGAAGCCCTTCAAGAAGGAGTCTAGTGCAGTCTACAGTTCTAGGAACCAAAACCGTCCTGAACGCTGCTAAGTTGTTAATGAGGTAGTTATTTCAAGACCAAATGTTGCCCCACAATGTAACAATCAGGAAATAGTAGAGAGGCCGCAAAGACAGTTCACTCGGCTCAGTATGACTCTATCTCAAATTTTGCTGCAGTTGTTGAAGACTAACTTGGTGACTCTGAGGGAAGCTCCGAAGAATCCCAACACCACATCACCACTATATAATTCGAACGCCCATTGTGCTTATCACTCTGATAGCCCGGGGCATGATACCAATAACTGCAGGACCTTGAAGAATAAGGTACAAGATCTGATTGATGCTAATGAGATTGAGTTTGAAGCGCCGGAAAAGCCTAATGTCATAACATCTCCTATGCCAAAACATGACGTAGGAGTGAATGAAATTGAGGATGATGAAGAAGAGTTTGATATTGATAGCTGGATTTACCCCACTACCAACAGTGGCTTGAGCAATTGGACGGTAAAGGATTCTATGCCCGTTTTTTTTATTACACAGTAATAGACTTTTGTTTTGGATTTGTAACAGACAATTTTAAACTTTACTGCCCGGTGCCTTACCCTAGACACCGTGGTTTTGTTTGAGGGCTTATTATGTGTCATTTCCATATATCATTAATAAAAGCATTGGACGTTTTATTGCATTACAAATTTTGTGCTCCTTGTTTTTCTTTTCTATCTTGCAAAACAGCTATTTTACACACACTCACATATACAGGTCTACATCCACTCTGGATCCCACTGACAACGACTCTGATACTGCCAATTATGAATTTGAAAGTCCGATCAACCAAGCTGAGGACGAAGGTGAGGATGATTGCGAAGTGCCTGGTGAACTTGCTAGATTTTTACTTCAGGAAGAGAGGGCCATACAGCCGCATGAAAAGCTAGTGGAAACAGTAAATCTGGGTACAGAGGTAGACAAGAAAGAGGTCAAGATCGGTGCAAATCTGGAGTCTAGTGTTAAGCAACGGTTGATTCAGATGCTGCGTGACTATGTTGAGATCTTTGCCTGGTCTTATGAAGATATGCCTGGGTTGGATACCAATATCGTGGTTCACCACTTGCCAACCAAGGAAGACTGTCCTCCAGTGAAACAGAAAGTTCGCCGAATGCGCCCCAAAATGTCCGAGAAAATCAAGGCTGAAGTTATGAAACAGTTTGATGCCAGTTTTCTAGCAGTTACTTCTTACCCGCAGTGGGTGGCCAACGTGGTTCCGGTTCCGAAGAAGGATGGTAAGGTTCGAGTGTGTGTTGACTATAGGGATCTGAACAGGGCAAGCCCCAAGGATGATTTCCCTCTGCCTCATATCGATGTTCTGGTTGACAACACTGTCCAGCATAAGGTCTTCTCCTTTAGGGATGGTTTCTTCGGTTATAATCAGATTAAGATGACTCCCGAGGATATGGAGAAGACAACCTTTGTTACTCAATGGGGTACCTTTTGCTACAAAGTCATGCCTTTCGGATTGAAAAATGCTGGGGCAACGTATCAGCGTGCCATGGTCGCTTTGTTCCATGACATGATTCATCATGAGATTGAGGTATATGTTGATGATATGATTGCAAGGTCCCAGACTGAGGAAGAACACCTTGACCATCTTCATAAGCTATTTGACAGGTTAAAGTTGTACAGACTAAGGTTAAACCCGAACAAGTGCACCTTCAGAGTGAGGTCTGGTAAGCTGATGGGTTTCGTCGTAAGTGATAAAGGTATTTAAGTGGACCCTGCAAAGGTGAAGGCCATACAGAAAATGCCAGCTCCCCAAACAGAAAAAGAAGTCAGATTCTTTTTGGGACGTCTGAACTACATTTCCCGATTCATCTCACACCTGACCGCTACTTGTGAGCCAATCTTCAAGTTGCTGAAGAAAGATCAAGTGGTAAGATGGAACGATGAATGTCAGTCTGCTTTCGAAAAGATCAAAGAGTATCTCCAAGAGCCACCTATTCTGATGCCTCCAGTTGAAGGGAGACATTTGATCTTATACTTGACAGTACTCCATAATTCAATGGGGTGCGTGTTGGGGCAGCATGACGAGTCTGGCCGAAAAGAGCATGCTATTTACTACCTTAGAAAAAAGTTTACCGACTGCGAGACCCGATAATCATTGCTTGAGAAAACTTGTTGCACTTTGGCATGGGCTGCTCGCTGGCTGAGACAGTATATGCTGACTCACACTACTCTATTGATGTCAAAGATTGATCCAATCAAGTATATCTTCGAAAAGCCTGCCTTGTCCGGAAGAATAGCAAGATGGTAGATGATCTTGACTGAGTATGACATCTAATATACAACCCAGAAAGCAATCAAGGGAAGTGTGTTGGTGAATCATTTGGCACATCAGGCAGTGGACGATTACCAGTCTATGAACTTCGAGTTTCCAGATGAAAATATCATGTTGGTCATTGACTGTGAGACACCTGGACCGGATGAAGGACCTGAGGAGGGATCTTGATGGTCTATGTACTTTGATGGAGCTTCGAACGCTTTGGGTAACGGTATCGGTGCCATGATCATATCTCCTGAAGGCTCTCATACTTCATTCACCGCCGACTATGTTTTAACCGCACCAATAACATGGCGGAGTATGAAGCGTGCATTATGGGTCTTCGAGCAGCTATTGACCTAAGGATTAAGTTCTTAAGTGTATTCGGAGATTCCGCTCTCGTGATCATCTAGATCAGAGGCAAGTGGGATACGAAGCACCCAAATCTTATTCCTTACAAGGAGTATGTGTTGACGTTGCTTCCACACTTCGAGGAGATAACCTTTGAACACTTCCCTAGAGAGGAGAATCAGTTGGCGGACGCGCTAGCTACGATGTCTTCTATGTTCAAGGTCAGATGGGACAATGAGGCTCCCCAGATTACCATTGAGAGGTTGGAAGAACCTGCACATTATTGTGACATTGAGACTGAGGAGGTGACAGATAAACCCTGGTTTCATGAGGTGAAGAGGTATCTTGAAGCTCAGGAGTATCCCGAGGGTGCATCTGTTAATGATAAGAAGTTTCTGAGGAGGTTAGCGGCGAAGTTCTTCATTAGCAATGGCCTTCTTTACAAACGTAATCATGACTCAACCTTGCTGTGATGCGTGGATAAGAACGAAGCAAAAAGGATTATGGTAGAGTTGCATGAAGGTACTTTCGGGACTCATTCCAGTGGATACACCATGGCAAAGAAAATCCTACGGGCAGGATATTATTGGTCCACCATGGAAGCCGACTGTTATCAGCATTCTCGGACCTGTCATAAGTGCCAAGTCTATGCTGATAAGGTGCACATACCTCCAGTTCCTCTGAACGTCTTGACAGCTCCTTGCCCTTTTGCAATGTGGGGCATTGACATGATCGGCGAGATCAGACCTACTACGTCTAACGGGCATCATTTCATCCTGGTAGCTATTGATTACTTTACGAAGTGGGTTGAAGCAGCTTCCTTTGCTACTGTAACCAAGAACTTCGTGGCACGGTTTATTCGGCACAACCTGATCTGTCGATATGGTGTACCAGAGAGGATCATTACGGACAATGGTACAAATCTCAATAATAAGATGATCACCGAACTCTGCAAGCAGTTCAAGATACATCATCACAACTCTTCTCCTTACCGGTCGAAGATGAATGGGGCTGTAGAATCGGCTAATACGAACATTAAGAAGATTGTGCAGAAGATGACGGTGACATACAAAGATTGACACGAGATGTTACCATTTTCTCTTCATGGGTACCGTACCTCAGCACGGACATCAACAGGAGCAACACCCTATTCCTTGGTTTATGGCATGGAGGTCGTCTTGCCCATTGAAGTTCAGATATCCTCTCTTCAGATTATGAAGGACGCAGGTTTGAGCGAAGATGACTGGATACAGACCCGACTTGATCAACTGAATCTAATCGATGAAAAGAGACTTACTACTATTTGTCATGGTCAAACGTATCAAAAATGGATGATCAAGGCATTTAACAAGAAAGTCAGACAACAAGAGTATCAAGTTGGGGATCTGGTAATCAAGCGCATTATCTTACCTCAAGGTGATCCCAGGGGCAAATGGACCCCTACTTACGAAGGGCCATTTATGGTTAAGAACATTTTCTCAGGAGGAGCTATGATTCTAACCACCATGGATGGTGACGACCTTCCTCACCCCGTCAATGCAGACATAGTGAAAAGATACTATGCATAATCAAAAACCCGCTAGGTTGACTGGCCTAGGCAAAAATAAGGGCTTCCCGGTGAACCAAAAGGATTCGGGCAAAAATAAGGGATGAAAATAAAAAATTGTACACCCGGCAAGTCGAAAACCTGAAAAGGCGGCTTGGGGCAAAAAGGGTATCCCGGTGGACTGAAAACCCGAAAGGGCAGTCCAGGCAAAAATTAGGGATTAAAGTGTAACACTATGTCTCATTGGATCACCTGGCAACCAGACTTCGGTATCGACTATCAAGCTCGGACGACACTAATTAGTCTGATCCACCTTCAACCAAATAGCAAAGTGATGAGATGCTCAGGGACATAAAGGCAATAGCTAAGTTGGAACCCAGTGGGATTGTTCACATAGTTGTTTTTCTTTGTTTTTCGTAAGTTGTATATATTCTATTTGTTCGGCGGCGTTCTCTTACTAGGACGTCATCCTCTTGTACAAAAAACGCCTATTTACAGGCTAAACTTCAAAATCAATACAAGTTATTTTTACAAAGAAATTTCTAACTCTTTTCCTTTTTCTGTTTTGTTTTGCAAAGAACGTCCAATGTTCAAGTTTTTGATATATGCATTTGACATTGATTGCTGCTCATAAATATTTGCATGTGAAACAAAAGACGATTACTTGTAATATCAGAAACAGGGGCAAACGAGAAATTTCCAAGCCGTACAGTACTCTATCCACCAGGTATAGGGATATACCTAGCTGGAGAAAACGATTGAAAATACATTCATTCCCCGCAGAGTAAGAGAAAGTTAGTGGTGTTAAAACTCTCCCCAACTGAGACTCACAACTGTGGATAAATCGGTAATATTCTCCCCAAGCAGAGTTTATCTACCATCAGCACTAAAAAGTCTTATCATCCCCAGCGGAGTATATAAAAATATCCCCAGTAGAGTCTAAAAGGATATCCCCAGTAAGGTCGCTATTGAAAACTCATCCCCAGCGGAGTTCATTCCTTTCACAAAACAGGAATTCAATCCCTAACAGGTTCCACTGTCACCAGCAACGGTAATTCATCCCCAGCTGAATTTATCAACAGAATCCTCAGCAGAGCATCTCTTCCCCACAGAGCCATTCTCTCGCCAGTTTATCCCCAATGGAGTTATCCTATCCTGCAGGTTTATTCTCACAATCATCATAATCCACTATCTCCAGCGGAAATGAAGAATTAATTTCTTTTCTCCAGCAACAATCCGGGATTTATTTTCCCCAGCTCAAAAAATCACATTTCCATACATCATGACATGCATACGCATCATACGGCACAATCTCATTTATTTTGAGAACATCATTTGCTTGATACATATCATGCATTACATACAGCTAACCTTTACCTTTCAGGAAGGATACAGTTAAATTCTCACAAAATTCAAGCGACAAAGCTTTTACTTCAGTTGAATTATAGACAGGTTCCTAAATCTCAGCGAAGATGTTTTCTCAGTTGAATTACAGGCGAGTTCCTAAATCTCAGCATAATTGTTTCATCAGTTGAATTACTGACGGGTTCCTAAATCTCAGCAGAGATGTTTTCTCGGTTGAATTACGGGCGGGTTCCTAAATCTCGACAAAGATGGTCCTCAGTTGAATTACGGGTGAGTTCCTAAATCTCAGCATAGATATTTTCTCAATTGAATTACGGGCGAGTTCCTAAATCTCAGCATAATTGTTTCATCAGTTGAATTACGGACGGGTTCCTAAATCTCAGCAAGGATGTTCCTCAGTTGAATTATGGATGGGTTCCTAAATCTCAGCAGAGATGTTTTCTCAGTTGAATTACGGGCGAGTTCCTAAATCTCTACAAAGATGGTCCTCAGTTGAATTACGGGCGAGTTCCTAAATATCAGTAGAGATATCAGTTGAATTACGGGCGAGTTCCTAAATCTCAGCATAATTGTTTCATCAGTTTAATTACGGACGGGTTCCTAAATCTCAGCAAGGATGTTCCTCAGTTGAATTACGGATGGGTTCCTAAATCTCAGCAGAGAGTTTTTCTCGGTTGAATTACGGGCGAGTTCCTAAATCTCAGCATAATTGTTTCATCAGTTGAATTACGGACGGGTTCCTAAATCTCAGCAGAGATGTTTTCTCAGTTGAATTACGGGCGAGTTCCTAAATCTCGACAAAGATGTTCCTCAGTTGAATTACAGACGGGTTCCTAAATCTCAGCAGAGATGTTTTCTTAGTTGAATTACGGGCGAGTTCCTAAATCTCGACAAAGATGTTCCTCAGTTGAATTACGGACGGGTTCCTAAATCTCAGCAGAGATGTTTTCTCAGTTGAATTACGGGCGAGTTCCTAAATCTCGACAAAGATGTTCCTCAGTTGAATTACGGACGGGTTCCTAAATCTCAGCAGAGATGTTTTCTCGGTTGAATTACGGGCGAGTTCCTAAATCTCGACAAAGATGTTCCTCAGTTGAATTACGAATGGGTTCCTAAATCTCAGCAGAGATGTTTTCTCGGTTGAATTACGGGCGAGATCCTAAATCTCAGCATAATTGTTTCATCAGTTGAATTACGGACGGGTTCCTAAATCTCAGCAAAGATATTTTCTCCGTTGAATTACGGGCGAGTTCCTAAATATCGACAAAGATGTTCCTCAGTTGAATTACGGACGGGTTCCTAAATCTCAGCAGAGATGTTTTCTCAATTGAATTACAGACAAGTTCCTAAATCTCAGCAAAGACGACTCACCGGAAGAATGACGGACGTCGAAGCTCCTAAAATTATACTTTTATCAACAAAGATCAGCCTTCCCAGCGGGATCTTCCTCAACAACGGATATACAAGCTCTCGCTAAGGAATCCCTTATGTGATCGACACTCCTTCGGATGGCATATTTAAGCCCATTTCCCATTAGCAATCTCCAAATGGCATCTGTAAGCCCATTCCTGACATCACAAGACAATTATCACTTCATGCGAGTGCAAATTTCTAGGCACTCTAGTGTTCAATCAACTTCAACCTTCGGATTATGAAAGGCACGAAAGCCAATCTACATCCTCAGGTTTAAGAAGATTGAACAGGGGCAGATGTTGTACCCCAAAATTAGCCCTCCCATAGTTCTCAAAGTATGTCAAGGAAGATCCTCAAGTTGCTCAAGGTAGTACAAGGGTTGACCAGACAAGTTCTCTCCTAAGGCAGTCTACCTCAAATTAGGGTTTCATGTTGCATCAAGATCCTTGATACCAAGTGATTCCAAATTCTAAACAATATCCTAATATGTTCTCAAGATTATCCATGTCAAGTTTCAATCCCTACAGAGAAAGTTTGCTCAGTCAATTGCTCAAAGGTCAAAAATTCGACTGTGCTAGGGCAAAAGTCAATTGTGACCTACATACAGTCAAACTTCAAGATTTTTGGTCAACATTCTCATTTTGAAGTATATTTCATCATTTGATCAAGGTTTGATCATGATTCATCAAGGATTGCTCATAGTTCATCAAGACTCAAAAGTTGCTAAATTAGGGTTTTGTAGGAAAAGCCAACTCCACTTTGACCAAGCATAACTTTCTCATAATTTATGAGAAATTACCCATCCAAAGCTCATTTTGAATAGGATTCAATTCCCTACAATCCATCTTCATCTCCCAAGTTCAAAATATGCACTCACAAGAAGTTATGAATTTAGATATTATAGGTCATTTTGATAAGTCAACAAAAACACCTTTTTTGTCAAAGCTTCATACTTGAGCATGGAATATCATATTGAGGTGAGACCAAAAGGGTTGCTTAGAGGACATCTCAAGCTTTCTAAAAAGTTCAATAACACCTCCAAAAATTCAAAATTGAGGAAGTTATGCATTGTTGAAGTTGACCTTTTTTTGCAAAATTGCCAAAAGTCAACTATCCCTAAAACTTCAAATTTTGCCAAATGGGCCCATTCATTTTCACTTGTTTTGAGTTGGAATCATAGCCCACTTTCCATAGAATTTGCCACCTGTCCATATCTTATTTTTATTATTTATTTTGATTTTTATTTGAATTAATTGAATTTAAATCAAATAAAATCAAATAAAATCCAAAAATATTGATAACAAAGAATCTTGTGATTGTTTTAGGCTCTAATTACTGCTAGCAAGGCATTCAAATTCGCATCAAAGCTTGTATGCACAAAAGATTGGAAATAAGCCATGTTTGGAAAGTTGTTCAAAGAATATCAAATCAAATCCAAAATCATTGAAAGAAGAAGATTTGGACAGAATAAACAACCCTAATGCATTGTGTAATACATAAGGAGGCGAGGCAGATCAAAGACAAGGTTGGAAGCAAGCGAGAGAGAGAGAGAACAAAAACTGAAAAATCAAGGAAAAAGTGTGAGATCAAAATCCCACTTAGAGGCATCCTCAAGGCTCGAGACCTCTCCCAATCGCTTCCTAGCACCTTCAGCAAGTGAAAGCAATCGAGACCAATCGTTTTCAAGCCCTCTAGTGCACTGTAAGTCCGTCACGGTATCACCCTTTTCTTGAATTCAAAAAGCTTTATTCTTGCATCCATAGTGTAAAATAATGGCATATTCTTGATCACCATATCATTTGCAAGCTTTTGACATTATTCAATTTCATTTTAATGGTCTGTAACAAAATCCACCATTGTTAGGGTTTCGGATTTGCTTTTAGGGTTTTTCTTTTCAGGAACAATTAGCCTCCATGAATGGTATGGTTGTGATCAGAGGAAGGAGACGACCTCAACCCTGGCCTTAGATATCATTTCCATGGCTTGTGGGAGATTTTAAGAATGCTTGGTTTGTAGCAACGGACATCTATCCATGGGTATAGGTCATTGGGTTTTTAGCCACGGTGCAGAGGAAGGAGACGATGAAGTGTCACCCCCATAGGCTTATTCAAATTCCAGCGCGCTTTTTTATTTTTGTTTCCATTATATTGCATTTCTTTATATTATTATTAATTTGTATTATGTTAATAAAAACAAGTGGCGTAGTGGTTACCAGTTGGGCGTTCAAGGCGTTAGAGGCTGGAGGTCAGGGGTTCGATCCCTGCCTCCAGCATTTGTTATTTTTCTTTGTTATTTTAGGTAATCCAATGCATGCACAAGCTAAGCGCCCACCATGGACCTTCATCATGCATGCGCCAGATGGCCAGATGGCCAGATCTGGTGGCTACTACTGAGGGTGCACCAAAAGACCAAGTCAATGCATACGCGCTGGATTGCAAAAGTTAAAACGGACCTCCTCAATTGGGCCAGAAAACTGTTATTCTACACCCCCTAAATCAGGCCCATTTCTCTTTTTTTTTTGTTTTTATTATTCTATTTTAATTATTTTTATTTTACTTACTAACCAATAAAATAATTTTCTTTTTATAAAATAAACACCAAAATATTTTATGTCCAAATAAATTTAGAATTTTATTTTTCATTAATAAATATTAATTAATTTAATTAGGTTAATTTTAGATAACTTTCATTTGTTTTTGCAAATAATTAAAAATCAATTAGAATAACCAGGTTTAAACATTATTTTAATTATTTTATTTCTTTCCTAAAATAACCAAAAAATCCAAAAATATGACTTTTAATTATTTTTCATTAATTAAATTAATAACTAATTGATTTAGCATTTAACTTTAGGATTTAATTTCTTTTCTTAAAAAAATAAAAACAACAAAAACATTTTCTTTAATTAGGAGGGTCAAAACCCTAGTTTCGCATTTGATTCAATTGTCTCGCACGCTTTATTTCTCTTTATCCAAATTATTGTATATTCTCCCGGTTTGTAATAATTAATTAAGACATTTATTTACTTTTACCGCTTTTATTTTCAAAGGGTTGTTTTTGGCGATGTAAATACCCGACGCCTTGTAATAGTTTAGTTTAAATTCCGGCCTTTAATTTCTGCAAATATTCAATTGTTAGATGTTTGATAATAGGGTTTGCATGACAAGAATGTATGGCTAAATTTAAAACAGTTAGATCACCCTTAATTGTGCAAAGATAAAAATAACTGAAATCAATACACTCGCAAATGCGCACTCCTAGGGTACACTCCCACTTGGTTGCCTTCGTAAGCGGTCATTGAGTATAGGTTATTTTAGAGGTCGCCCTCTTGTATAAAAGATCATAAGTTGCCTCGGAAAGGTTGCCTCGGATATCGTTGCCTCGGATAAATGATCTAAGACATTAGGGTTACCACTAAGACATCCTAACATTGCTTTAGTGACCGTATGTCCCTCTTTTGAATTGACCCTCAAACTCCAACGACGGTGCTACCTACTCACTAATAGTGGGATAGCATTGTCCAAAGGAAACAAACATAGAACGATTCCTTTTTCGAGTAGGTAGGTTAGTTCTTAGATACTTGCTCATCCAAAACAAAACAAATTTTTCACACTTACACTCCTTTACAAACAAGTTTTCAAAAACACTTCATTACACTCTTGAAGACAGACGCAAGAGTTAAATCGAGGTTAAAAAACAAAAACTTTTCAAAACCCACAAGCACAAAGAAAACAATTTTAAAAATGATGAGCAAGTACCTAAGAGCCCGTAGATAACCACAGATAGAAAGGGTGCTAATACCTTCCCTTTCTATAATCTACCCCCCGTACTCAGAAATATCTCGAAAAAGGAATTTTTCTGTGCTTTTTTCCTTTCCTTGTTGGATAAAATAAAAGTCGGTGGCGACTCTTGCTTACCGCGATATTTTGCGAAAACAAACGCAAAACGCAAACCAGTATTCCAAAAACAGTTAGTTCTTCCCACCGTATCACACTCTCCAACTGTTCTGAACTCTAGTGAGAACAAGTTAATTCTTTTCATTTTTCACCACTGTGAGTCCAGATTTCTTAGGTACAACCTGCACCGGACTCACCCACTTACTGTCAGAAATAGGATAAATGATACCTGCTTGCAAGAGTTTGGTTACCTCTTTCTTCACAACATCAAGAATCAAAGGGTTAAGCCTCCTTTGGGGCTGCCTTACTGTTTTCGCTCCTTCCTCAAGTAAAATTCTGTGCATGCAAATCGACGGGCTAATACTAGGAAGGTCGGCTAAAGTCCATCCGATTGCTTTCTTGTGCTTTTTCAAAACCTGCAAAGGTTTATTTTCTTGATCTAAATCAAGGTTAGAAGAAATAATAACAGGGAGTTTTTCATTACTCTCCAAATAAACGTATTTCCGGTTCTCCGGGAGTTGTTTCAGCTCTAAGGACAGGGGCTGCTCTATGGATAGAGCGTTTGGGGCAGCCGGGATGTCAAGAGCATCAGCTGCAAAAACAGCTTCATCAGTAACAACTTCTCCTATAGGAAACACATCAGCCTGCAAGGCAGCTTCAATCTCAGCACAAACAACACACACGTTATTTTCAGTACAATCAGAACACAAATAAATATCATCAAATCCAGATAAAGATGGAAAATCAATGGAAAATAAATCAGAAAAAGTGTTATCAACTAAACCGGAGATCAACTCAATGTGAAAAACAGAATGCTCCTCCAAGGGATGTTTCATGGCATCAAAAATGTTGAATTTTGCGACAATGTCACCAAATTCCATGGACATGGTTCCATCGTCAACATCAATTTTTGTTTTTGCCGTTTTCATGAACGGTCTGCCTAAAATGATGGGAGCTCTGGACTTTATTTCTCCTTCCATGTCCAGAATGTAGAAATCTGCAGGAAAAATCAAGTCGTTAACTTGAACAGGAACATCTTCGACTACGCCGGCTAGCCGAGCGTTGCTCCTGTTCGCCAATTGAATGATTAAACTTGTATGCTGCAAAGGACCAAGACAAAGGTTATTATAAACAGAAGTAGGCATAACATTAATGCCCGCTCCCAAATCAAGCATGCAATTATGGAATTTACTATTCTCGGTGGTGCAAGGAATAGTAAATGTTCCCGGATCCTTTTGTTTTTGTGGCAGAACTTGAGTAGTGAGGGCTGAAACATTTTGCTCGCCCATAAATTTTTCGGATGAAGGTTTGGGCTGAATAAAAGCAGAAATATTTCTGCCCAAGTTTACTCTTTCACTTCCCTTAATCCTTCTCTTGTTGGTACACAAATCCTTCAAAAACTTCGCATATTTAGGAACCTACTTAATTACGTCAAGAAGCGGAATGTTTACCGCAACTTTTCGAAAAACATCCAATATCTCTCTTTCTTTATCTCCCTCCTCAATTCTTTTATTTTTCAGAACTCTATGCAGAAAGGGAACTGGTGGAACATACTCCTTTTATTTAATTTTTTCAGTTACCACCGCAACAGCAGAAGGTGGAGAAATTTCAGGTGAAACAAATTCAGAAGGAGAAGGTTCAGATGTTACCTCAATATTTTTTTCTTTTTTTCAGGGGCTGTTTCTATTACCTTTCCAGATCTCAAAGAAATTGCGCTGACATTAGCATTAGAACCATTCGGATTAACAACAGTTTACGCTGGAAGTTGGTTCGACCCTTGGGATTGAATGGAATTTATTTGCGTAGCAACCTGTCCCATCTGTGTGTGCAAGGTTTGAATGCTAGAATTGGTTATTTGTTGGAACTGAAGGTTGTTGACAGCCATTTGTTTGACAAGATCCTCTAAGGATGGTCCAGAAGGTGCAGGGACAGCCACATGGGGTGGATTCTGTTGTTGGCTGGTTTGTGGATTTCCATATCGAAGGTTGGGATGGTTCCTCCAGTTGGGATGATATTTGTTTGTGGACAGGTCAGGAGTGTTGTTGTACCTATTTTGATTGTAAAGGTTTGCTGCATAAGCTTGAGGTAGCTCAGCAATAGACTCGTCTCTCAGAATGGGACAGGTATCGATCGGGTGCTCATGAGAAGTACAAATACCACACAAAGTTGTTGTTTGAGGTTTTGTTACTGCTAGCTGTTTGACTAAGGCAGTGAGCTCGTCAATTCTGGTTTCCAAAGCTTTGTTAGAAGAAGCTTGAATTTAATTCACGACTTTACTTTGAATAGAATTGTCTCTAGTGGTGAACTGTTGAGAGTTAAGATACATATTCTCAATAAGAGCCTTGGCAGCAGCTGGAGTTTTATCGATGAGTGCTCCACCACTAGCAGCATCAAGAATGTTCCTGTCCATCGGTAACAACCCCTCATATAAGTATTAGATGAGTAGTTGCTCGGTAATCTGGTGTTGAGGGAACCTATATAAGAAGTGCTTGAACCTCTCCCAATACTTAGTTAGTGACTCATTACCTTGTCTAATATCTCTCCAAAAACACTTTTTTTAAAGCATTCCAAGTTGCAATTGAGTTTGGCTCAAGATAGTATAACCAATCCTTTGGTGCACCCTGCAATGAAAAAGGAAAAGCTCGAAGTTTGATATGATCCTCAGTGATCCCTTCAGGCTTTGACGGTGTGGAGCATACGACCTGTAATTCATTAAAGTGTTTGTGCGGATCCTCACCTACAAGACCACTAAACTTGGACAACAAGTGTATTAAACCCGATTTTAATTCAAAAGGAGCGGCAACATCATCATAATCAATACACATGCCTTTATAATTCACATCAGGGGCAGCCAATTGCCTTAAGGTTCTTTGGTCAGCCATATCAATAACAAGTTCAGAATCTGAAGCAAACAAGTGGTGCAAATATTTGAACTCAGAGTCAGACTCAATTGTGGGTGGTGTGCTAGTGGTAACCTGGACTTTTCTACACCGTGTGTGCAAGGTTCTTTCTACTTCAGGATCAAAAGCAACAAGTTTGGAACAGCGGGACCTAGTAGCCAAGACTAAAACACAGCAACAAACACAATGCTCAAAATGCCAACAATGTCCCTAAGAATTAGAAACAAACACAATGAAGAAAATCGATTAAATAAAATTCGAAAAAAATAAAATAACACTGAAATTAATCTAATGACTCAAAAAGATAATTTTGGGATTTTTTTTCCGATTTTTTTAACTCTATGAAAATAGAAAAAAAATCATTAAAAATAGAAAAAAGATTAATTTGGGAAATTGAAACAAAAGTCCCGTAACTACTCTGTAGTATGGGATAAATGACCGGAGAATTTTTTTGCAAGGGATGGTCGGGACAGATTTTGATTCGGACGCGATTTTCCCAAAAACCGATTTTTTTTACTATTTTGACTTTAAAACACGAATTGGATAAAACCGAGAGGAAACTAAGGCCTAGACTCAAGGACACTAACCCTATGACTCAAAATGATCAATAATATCAAGATTCCCCGGCAACGGCGCCAATTTGATTCGCTGTCGCGCGCGGATCAAAACGAGTGTTTTTGCGAAACGGTAATATAACGACAACTGTAACTCGAATATCGTTCTCACAAGGAATCTTGATTTTATTAACTGAAGGTAAATCGAATTGGGGGGGGGGGGGGTTGTGTTCAAAAACTAAAATGCAAAATAAGCGCTTAAAATAAGTGATTCTCGAAATAAGCAAAAACGAATCAATCTACTGTATCGACTTCCGACTGATCATCGATCCCTATAAAATCCCAATTACCTAACGGGTTCGTTCCTATTCGATCATAAAAGCTAGTGAGAAGCGCAATAGCAATTGAACGATGTCTGTCCCTAAATTCCGAGTAAAGCAAACAGATAAAAACTATTGTGAATTGTTGTACCCCAAAATTTGCCCTCCATTTTTCCTAGAAAACACAACCCTAGGGTTTATCATATGTTCAAGTTGGCTCAGGAATCGATTAGACAGATTCTCTTCTGTGGCAGTAAACCAATAATTAGGGTTTTTCTTGCAATTCTCAAAAGAAATTGAGTTCTCAGAAATTCAACTGGTTTTCACAAGTCTTCATGATTTCTCAAGTTTACTGAAAAGACAATGTCTGTTCTCAGAGCATGGTTTGTTTGGGACAAGAGATTAAGACTGTCATTTGGGACGACCATGATTTTGATCCAGGTTAACCAGATGATTTGCGTCTTTTAAAACATTTGCTTGGTCAGGAAATGAAATATACAGTGCACATTTGTTTGGAATGCAGTTACATAGTTATTGGGATTACTTGGAATGTAAGTTACTAGACTGGAGCATTTTGTTTTAAATATCTTGATTGGGAATCTTTAAGAATCAGTTAGGATGCGAAGAGAAAATTACAAGTTATTGTCAGTAAAGGATTTCAATTGACACCAGAATATTTCATAAGACTTTCTCCAATTTTCCAAACATTGTTACAAAATAATTTGTTCTTTTAAATACTCTATGTTTTACAACTTATTGTATTTAAAAGATAAATTAGTACAATTGTTGGATATAATACAAGAATGTTTTTTTCCCTTCTAAATTACAAAGAAAATCTAAATGCTTGATTGGCCTAAGAGAATTAATCTATGCCTAAGTTTGACTGAATTTCCTTTGCTTATCTCCAAGACCTCCTTGCTTACCCCATAGTTTCTCGCCTTCCTTTCTTTGTCATCTCCATTTTGCTCACATGAAAATGAAAGAAAGAAAATGTGATTAGTACAAGTTATTTAGGCATGAACAAAATTTTCCAAAAAAAAATGATATTCATCATTAAAGTTTGCAAAGTGGAATCAGAATGCCATTTGTTATACCCCAAAATTTTCCCTCTCATTTATCAATATTTTTCCTCACAAGACTTCTTGGACTCCAGACAGGATTAGGGTTTGCTCAGCTCAAGACCTCATCTTGCACTGATGACCTGAAATTAGGGTTTGAGTTTGCACAAGGAATTTTGGACCATCAATGCTTCATGTGACTTTAATACACCATCTTGGACCCCTAAGATTGCTCATGCCAAGTTTTAAGCCTTGAATCACATTTTTGCCCAGTCAATTAGACAGTTGACCTAAAAATCAACTGTATTGGGGAAAAAGTCAACCATGGCCAATTTACAGTCAAACTTCATAATTTTTGATCCACAACAACATTCTAGGCTCCTATGTACCATTTGATCAAGTTTGGATCACAACTCCTCAAGAAATTTGATAAGATCATCAAAAGGGCAAAATGGTCAAAATTAGGGCTTTGACTGAGAAAGGGAAATTTCTGATTTTTGGCCTAGCCAATGACCAATTGGGTTCAAGCATGATTTCAAGGACTCAATAGCATCATCTTGACCTAATCACATAGTTCAAAAGATCTCAAATGCATAGGATTGACAGATGAATTTTGCAGTCAACTGTACACTGAAAAGTCAAACTTTGACTTTTTGGTCAAAATCAAGTGCCAAGGGTCATAATTCATCAAGATATGTCAAAATGTGAAACTTGTTGATCAAGAAAATCAAATTTTCAAATTAGGGTTTCAATTTGAAAATTTTTCATAACTTAGAAAATTTCTAAGTATGGAAATTTTCTTATTTTTTCCCAACTTTCCACAACTTTTTCACCATGATGCAATTGGATTCAAAGAAAACTTCCAACATGAAAGTTGTAGTCCTCCATGAAATCTACAACTTTTATTCACAAAGTTTTCCCAAAAGATGCTTGTATTTCAAGTTATGATTTTGTGAATAAGGGTCCATAAACTTTTTAACTTAGTGAAATTTTGCCCTAATTTAGGCAGGTTTTTGACCTAACTTCATGGGCATTTTTCACCTAGTTCCAACAGGTATCTCAAAATTCATTTCAAAGATGGATTATAGAGAATGTTACAGTCTTTCCAAAATGTCCAAGAAGTCTCCAAGATCATTTATGGTTAGGGAGAATCGAAGAAGAGAAAATGGCAATTTGTCCCTTTTGTTCAAGCCATTTTCACAATGGTTCAAGTTGCAAATCAGATCCTAGCATGCTTGTACTTGGTATTACAGGTCCTAATCCCTTCTACACTCCATAATTGAATGCTAACACAATAGATAATGGCTTTATTTTGATCTTTGTAGCATTGTACAATGAATTAATCCAAAAATGGCATAAAGTTCACAATACTACTTTGATAAAGCTAGCTTTTTACAACTTTGCTATCCTTGAGCATTGAACATGTTTCTTTGTCACAAGCAAGGTTTACAGTTATCAGGAAAAGCATACCAACTCCTTTCATCCCTAGAACTATCAAGTACAACACCTTGGGCATTGTTACTTCAACTTTCTTCAAAAGCAAGCAAACTTGCAAAAGTCAAGTGAACTCATCCATCTGATAAAGGCAAGGTTTGGATTCATTTGAAACAACTTCAGAACTTTGTAACAAGCCAATACACGATTTTCTAACATCCAAAACACTCTCAAACACCAAAATCACACTTTTCTGCCCAAACAGGGCATCATCTGCAGAACACTTGCCAACTTGAAACTTGCTCGTGCGTTTTGCCTTTCAACCCTTGAAACATCTTCCCTACATCACATCAAGCTATCCAAGCATTCATCTTGCAACTGTGAGCTCAGTTTCACACTTCACCATTTTCATTTTGCAAGGTTGCGGGTTGACTCGTGCAAGGAGATTCAAGCATCTACAAGGCAAGCTGAGCATTGGAAAAGCTTGAGGGAACTTCAAGGAAGCTCACACAATCTTCAGGCCTCACTCAAAGTCCCCATATTGCCATATCCAAACTCAACTGAACCAGGTATTTTTCAAAGTTCTATCTCTTTATTTAGGAATCCTTAAGCTTAGGTTTGTGAAGCAAAAATGTAGTCCTTAACTTGCTTAAGTTGTACATATGCATACTTTCCATTTATATTAACTGAGCTAAGAGTATTTGATGTTTGAACATGCTGAAAATTTTAGGTAAAAAATTAGGGCTACAAAAATTCTCTCTGTCCTTTGAGAGTTAGGTCACAAAATGGATATGGTTGGAATCGTGATTAAAAATGTTATAAGTTTCAAGTTGTAAGTTTTTGCTTTTGTGCAAGTATGTGAGAGTTTGCAGATTTGAAAAATGCGTGCAGAAAGGGAAGCTGGAGGACAGGGACGAAGCTGTCCTGGGCCTAGCGCGCTTGGGCTTGACTGTTTCTACTCTTCACACCCCCCTGTTTCCTATTTGCACCCCCCTTTGCATATTTTGATTTTTTCATATTTTCTTTTTATTTTTGTGTTTATTGACTTTATTAATTTTTTCTGAACATTTAAAAATCCCAAAAATATTTTCTTAATTTTTTGCATTTTATTTTGTATTTTTATTATTTTTTTGGGCATATAAATAGTTCATTAAGATTTTATACTTTATTTTTTTAAAATAAAACTTGTAAATAATTTAAAAATACTATACATTTTATTTTATTATTTTTTTTCACATAAAAATAATTATTTTCACACATATTTTATTTTGTAACATTTGTTAATAATATTATTTATTTATTTCTTGTACATAAATGAATAAAATAATAATAGAAAACATATTTTCTTTTAAAACAAAATTAGGGTTTCCCCTTTCAAAAATAATAATATTTTTTTTTCTTATTTTTAGGATCTAGATAATGTTATTTTCTCTTACATAAAACAATTACAAAATATTTTTTTGCATATTTACATTTTATTGCATATTTAAATAATTGTTTATTTATTTATTGTATAATATTCAATTGGATTGTAATAGTAAATTAGGGTTTTATTTTGTGCAAATATCCCCATTCAAAAACTTGTATCCCCCCTCCCATAATATTGTTGTAATAGTTTAGATTTACTTTACGCAATTTATCGCATTATATCCATGTTTAGTAAAAACTAGGGTTTTGTATGATAAGACAAAAATCAAACAAATAGCATGACCTAATACAAGACAAAAATGCATGTAAAATGACAACACGTCTCACACAAGCACCCCTAGGGTTTCACCCCTTGGTTGCCTTAAAACATGGCCATGGTATGCATGCTAGGTATCTTGGCAAAACAAAACAAAACAAAAGATCATAGTCCCTCGATGATGCTATCTAAAGGTTGCCTTAAAACAAATGATCTTAGTCCCTCAAAACAAGCTAAGATACTTGGCAACATTGCTATCATGGTCATACAATAACCCACGCCCGTCCCGTTTAACATCCAAAGATAGGGTTGTCTACTAAAACAATAGTAAAACAACAATATCAAAGGAATAAAAATGTACAAGAAAGACTTTTGAGTAGGGTAGATAGCTCCTAGTTACTTGATTTCTTTCAAACAATCCTTGCTATTTTCAAACAAACACACACATTTTCAAAACAATTTCCAAACAACTTTCAAAACATTGAAACATTTTTCAAAAGACAAACATCTTTGTATACATTCTTACAAACAAGAATCATTACAAAGATTGCCTAAACAAAGGCCTCTTTTCAAAATACTTTCAAAACCACACAAACCACCATTTCAAACAATTGGAAAAGCAAAGCAAGTGATCTAAAACAAGTAACTAAGAGCCCATGGAAAACCATGGATGAAAAGGGTGCTAGCACCTTCCCTTTTCATAATCTACCCCCCGAACCCAAAAACAATCTCAAAGGTCTTTCCTGTGCTTTTTTACCTTTCCTTTTGGATAAAATAAAAGTCGGTAGCGACTCTTGCTAACCGCAACATTTGCAAACACAAACGCAAAACCTCAAGTCGGTTCTCCCACTGCATCACACCATTTTTTCATCATAATTTTATTTCTTCTATTTTGCAAATCACAAGAAGGTTATCCTTCTTGGTTCACAAAAAAAAAGAAACAAAAATACCACAAAGCTGTCCAAACAAAAGAAATGCAAGCAAGTTGTCCAAACAAGAAATGCAAACAAGTTGTCCAAACAAGAAATGCAAACAAGCTATCCAAACAAACAGAATTCCCAAACAGCATCGCAGCAAACAGGATGCCCAAACAGCAACGCAAATCAAACAGAATATAGCAAACAACAAACAGCATAAGTTAGAGCAGGCAGCAAAGCAGAAGTATGGCAATATAATAAGCTAAGTCAAACAAGCAAAAACTTGTTCAAGAAGCCTAGTTCATCATTTTCCATTTTTCATTGCAAACTTTTCAGAATTGGAAAAAAAGGCAAAAGAGCAATTGACTTTCTTAGTGTCATTGAGAGAGAAGAGAGGAAAGAAGTCACCTAGGTTATTGGGATGCACAGCCCTGCTGCCTTGACTGTCACAAGTTACATAGAAGTTGCTAGAAAACAAAACTGCCATCAAAAAGCCAAAAGAACAATATAGTAAAATATTCAAATTCTTTGTTTTCCCACCATCTTGAATAGGAATTCAACAGAAGCACACCAATATAACAGTAAACAAAACCCTCAAGCAAGGAGAGATAGAAAAAATTATCAAAACTCAAAAAACTTGAAACAAGTCTCCAATTTTCAAAAACCTGTCAAAACTTCAAAAAAAACTCCAAAACCTCAAAAGTTTTCAAACTGTCAAACCAAACTCAAAAACTGTAACAAAGCCAACAAAAACACAAATCTCAAACTGAGAAACCTAAAACCATCACAAAAACTCATCAAACCTGCAACCTGTTAACAAACATACTAAGCCAAATATCAAACACAGTTGACAAGCCTAAAGAAAGCTCAGCAAGTCCCAAACCTCAAACCTTGAAACTGTCAACAAAACCAAAACCTCAAAAACCAACATAAAAGTCTCATACTGATAAACCAGTATTCAAAACACAAGCATCCCACCATCAACCAAACCTGCAACAGTTTCACTACCATCAAAAACCTGTCAACAAACCAAACCCAAAACCAAAAAAAAAACACAGTAACTGTTAACAAGACCAAAACTTCAAAAAAATCAGTTATCACTTTCAAACTCACAAAACCTGTTAAACCATCAAATAACAAAAACCTGTTGAAACATCAACAAATCCAAAACCACAAATCTCCAACTCAACAAAACCTGTCAATTGTCCAAGAACCATCAACAAATCCATAACTAAAACATATCCAAAACCAAAATAGAAAACCAGTAAGACCCTCAACACTGTAACCTGTCAAATATCCAACAAAAAACCACAAAGTCTAAACCAACATCCAAACTCACAAAAAAACAGAGTCAAGCCTCAAACACAAACCAACAACCATCATAAAAAACCTGTCAAAAATCCAGATAACCAACATCCTTATCACTCAACAAAGAAGACAGAAGAAAGTTACCAGAATACCAACGCCTCCATCCTCATCTCCTCCCTCGTGCAAGCTCCGACCACCAAGGAACGTCGCCTTCGTTCTCGCCGCTCCCTTTCAAAATCGCAAGAAACTGTAAAGTTCCAAACAGGTATGGATTCTTCACCTTCCTCATAACATATTTCCCTACATCTCAAGGAATGGAGTAGTCAAAAGAAAACGTATAAACAAGAAAAAAAAACAATTAGTAAAAGCTTTAAGAATAACAAAATCTCACCCTTTTTCAAAGAAAACCACTAGAAAATAGATTAGGGAGGCAAGAGAGGCGGTGTTCCGGCGACTGAGAGTTAGGGAGGAAGATCAGATGAACTAATTTCGTTGTTTCTAGGGTTTAAATCAGAAATTAGGGTTTCAAAGAAAACGCGAATCATGTTGAGATAAAGAAATAAGGAGCGATTCTGTTCACCACATTAGGAAGGGACGTTTAGTGAGAAGTTTAGAGGTTCAGAAGGATGAACAAGAGATGAGCGAAAGAGACGAAGCGACGCCACTGTGAACGAAGGTGTTCCAAGAACCCTAATTTGTTTTGAACCCTTAATCAGAAGCTAATACAGAGTTAGAGGTTTGGGCTTGTATTTCCCTAAGGCCCATGCGTTTTACTATTCCACCCCCCCCTGGCTTGTTTTGTTAACAACAATAACACCCTTTTCTTTGGGCCTCACCCCTAAATTTCCGTAAGCCCATTGTTTCTTTCTTCTTTTTTAATTTAATTTGTTTTTCTTCTTATTTTTTATTTGTTAACAAAATTACTAAAAAAAAACATAAAATACATTTTTATTAAATTGATTTAGGTTTTTGTGATTAATTTTTATCATTTTCTTTTTTTTATATAAACTTATTTTTATTAATTTTTTACATTTAATAAAATCAAAAAAATTTAACTTAATTTGTTTTCTTTCTTTAAACTTATTTATATAGTTAATAAAATACAAAAAAAATAAAGAATATTTTTTTAATCAATCATTTAATCAATTTTTTAGAATAGGTTTTATCTTTTTCTTTCCATGTAAATACTTAACATTTCATATTTTGTTGATTTTATCTCATGGATTATCATAGCTTTAATTAAATCATACAAAAATTCGATTTGGTTGTATTGTTTGATATTTGGATCTTCCTATCTCATTTAATTCATCCCCATTTGTAACAATTGTACCCCCATTCCCGAACACTTTGTAATAGCATAGAATTTCAATTCCCGCAATTTACTGTTTTTCATATACTGTATAGTAATTAGGCGTGTATGGCAAGATTCAAAATCAATCTCTAGATGACCTAATCAAAGAATAAAATAATTTGAAACCAACACACTTTTTCACACGCGCACCTTTTAGGGTAACCTCGCTCGTTGCCTCGGAAATACAATCATGTCCCTCAAATATGGGACGCTCTAGCAATGACCATTCGATAAAAAAAGATCGTAGTCCCTCGATGACCCTCGATGTTGCCTTCGATTAAAACGATCTCGTCCCTTATGAAAATTTCTAAAGCGTCTCCTAAGTTACTTTAGATGATTGTAAAATTGACCCGCGCATGTCCCTTCACATCCAACGATGGGGCTTCTTACCAAATTAATGGTAAGATAGCACCATTAAAAGGAAGAAGAAAAACACAATTTAAGACCTTTCGAGTAGATAGATTCGCTCTTAGTTACTCGCTTGCTCACGATAAAAAAAAACTTTTCACACCTAGACTCTCATTTCAAAACAATTTCAAAAAGACAAAACGTTTTGTATACATTCTTATAGAGACGAGAACCATTGCAAAACCTCTTTTCGAAATACTTTTCGAAACAGGATTCACAAACACATCTTTGAACAACTTTTCGAAACAAAACTTTGTATACGTTCTTATAGAGACGAGAACCATTACAAAGAGATTTTCCAAAATACTTTCAAAGCCCACACCACAAACACACAATCAAATGAAAGCAAGAGATCTAAATGAGTAACTAAGAGCCCATGGAAAACCATAGATGAAAAGGGTGCTAATACCTTCCCTTTTCATAATCTACCCCCCGAACCCGAGAAAATCTCGAAATATCTTTCCTGTGCTTTTTTACCTTTTCTTTTGGATAAAAGAAAAGTCGGTGGCGACTCTTGCTAACCGCACAAGTGCGATCAAAACGTAAAACATCAAGTCAGTTCTCCCACCGTATCACAAAACTGGCGACTCTGCTGGGGAATTAATTTAAAAGTGGGGTTACCTTAGGGATAGATCACTTTTACTCGCTTTCATTATTTGATTTGTATGCCTTATATTTGGTTCTTTGTATTGGGCTTGCTTTGATCCTCCACCCAGATTTGGGGCACCTTTTCAGGTAAATAGCAATAGATTGTGGAGACTGTACGGCGTAGACCGATATGGTTGAAACAATGGATATATTAGTGTGACGCATTTGTGGGTACCGGTATCCCTCATGGTGAATCGAGGAGAATACGGGGCCGCTGAGTGGCGTTGCGAAGCACTAATTAACCTTAGAACCCTAATTGAACAAACTCAACCATTAAGACGTAGTGAGGTAACCGGTTTCAGTGTAAAGCTGAAAATTGGTTGACACTCGATACTACACTCATTGAGGCTAGACTTTTGGGATATCTCGGTCGCAAGAAAAGATTGTTGTGCTGAGAAAATGCCTAAAAGAAAGGTCGGTGATATTGAGATCCTTTAGAACCAGATCATTACTTCTAGGACAGGTTGAGCCAACAAAAACTTCAAGAGGGTACTTACCTATAAACTCATGCAAGCCTGAAACATAGGGATCTGTTGGTTGTGTGTGTATGTTTGCTTGTACATAAACATCATAAACATCATCAACATCATATGCATGCTCACTAACCATTTCAAGGATTTAGAAATTTATCTTTGTTTTTGTTTTGTAGGATATGAATTCTCTCCGAAGAAAAACCATCTGAATCAGCTTTGTAAAAGCACATCCTCAACTTCAAGAGCTAGCCTCAAGAGTGCCCGGGGATTCTCCTTTTACCAAGAAGTATGGTCGACTTCTCAGTTTGGCTACATCCAACTTCCAAGAAGAGATGATGTGTGTACTATTCCAATTCTTTGATCCCGTACATCATTGTTTCACTTTTCTAGACTATCAGTTGGTACCAACATTAGAAGAGTTTTTTCTACTCTTAGGGGTGCCCGTGCTTAATCAGATACCATTCACCGGTCTAGAAGGGATTCCAAAACCTGAAGTCATCGTCGAAGCTTTACATGTGAAGAGGGCCGATGTCACAGCCAATTGGGATACAAGAAGTGGGGTTAAAGGATTTTTAGCTAAGTTTCTGTTGGAAAAAGCTCGTTCATTCTAAGATGACATGGATTTCCAAGCTTTCGAAGACGTGCTAGCTCTCCTCATTTATGGTTTGGTTCTGTTTCCTAATTCGGACCAATTCATAGACGTTAATGCCATCAAAGTCTTTCTCTCTCGCAATCCTATGCCCACCTTGCTAGGAGACATCTTGCATTGTCTTCATACCCGTACGATGAAGAAAAGAGGTACCCTTTTGTGTTGTATACCCCTACTCGCTAAGTGGTTCACTTCACACCTGCCTCAGTCAGCATTGAAGAACGAGCAAAGATTGACTTGGTCTCAAAGGATGATGTCTCTCACTCACTCTGACATCTGTTGGTGCTCAAGATCTTTGGAAGATATATTTATCATTGACCGTTGTGGGGAGTTCCCTAATGTACCTCTGTTAGGTATTAGGGGAGGTATCACCTACAACCTGTGTTTAGCTCTTCGGCAGTTTAGGTATGCCCGAAGAGACGGCCCTCATGAGATGCTCGTCCGAGGTCTGGTTTTTGACTACGACAAAGAAGACCAAGGTTACCGCCAGAGGTTTACACGTGCTTGGGGAATGGTGAACAAAGTGGACAGTAGGACTTTGGGACATAAAAACTTTATGCCTCTCGAGCCTTACCTTAAGTGGGTACGGGCTCGTGCCCAGAGTCTCTTAATGCCTTACCCTTCCATCCTTCCTGTCATCATTGAGCATGTTATTGAAGGAGACGTCCCATACACCGTTCTTCATCCGGACATGCCTACCTCTCTCGAAGACCTGCAGAAAGCTTGGATTCAGTTGAAGGAAGAGCGAGACACCTTTGAAACCCAGTACTATGCCAGTGAGAAGAAGGTTCTGGAGCTTACCAAACTGCTTCATGAAGAGAAGAATCTGAATACTTACATTGCTCTAAAAAGGATGCGTTCGGTCTTTTTGTCTTGAGAGTTTTGCTGTATTTTGTTTCTTTCTTTGTAAGCCCAAGGAGGCATGATGTATTCAAAACTTGGTTTTATTCAATATGACGTGTGTTCTTTTTGGTTTGAACAAATTTAAATCTTCTAAATTTCCTTGAAATCATTTGCATATCGCATCTTCATTCATCATAATATCATACAGGTTTCTCATAACAGGTCGCCTTATCCTTCTACTGTTTATTTCAGCAAGATGGATCTAGAACAAACGGTCAAAGACTTACAAGCTCAGAATTCACAATTTCAACAGTTACTCTTGACCTTATCCAAGGGGCAGGAGGAGCTCAAGACTCTGCTAGAAAAAGAGAAAGAGAAAAAGAAGAAGAAGCGAGCTGGTGTGGTTGTCATGGGTAGAAGGTTTGAAGGACAAGCCAAACGAACCTTGGAATTCCCATCAACATCTGAAGAGGGGGAAAGAAAAGGTAAAGTAACGGAAGTACCATCTGATTCTGAAGCATAAGAAGAAGAGGAAGAGGACTACTCCGAACAACAATACCCTCCGGCCGATGACAAATACAAAAACTTGGAAGAGCGTCTAGCTGCTATGGAAGTACAGAGAGTACCGAGGCTGGACTTTGAGGAGTTAAGTTTGGTGTCTGGAATAGTAATCCCTCCGAAGTTTAAATTGCCACTATTTTCCAAGTACGATGGGGTGTCTTGTCCCAAGATGCACCTACGATCTTATGTCAGGAAAATTCAACCGCATTCTGCTGACAAAAATTTGTGGGTCCACTTTTTCTAGGACAGTTTGTCAGGAACGCAACTTGATTGGTTCTACCAGTTGGAGAGGTCTTATGTGCATAATTGGGAAGACTTGGTAGCCACCTTCTATAAACAGTATTAATACAACGCTGACTTGGCACCAACCCGTACTCAACTCCAGAGTATGGCCATGGTGTCCAACGAGGGATTCAAAGACTACGCCCAAAAGTGGAGGGATTTAGCCGGAAGGGTGCAACCTCCCCTATTTGAGAGGGAGCTAGTAGACATGTTCCTGGGTACCCTGTCAGGTCCTTTCTTCAATGACCTGATTGGAAGTTCATCTGTTGGGTTCACTGAATTGATTCTAACTGGAGAAAGAGTGGAGGTCGGTATAAAAAGCGGGAAAATTCAAAAAGATGCATCTACTTCTGCTGCCATCAGAAAACCTTTCACGGGAAAGAAGGAAGTATCAGCTGTCTACTCTTAGAGGGGTCAAGGAAGAGTTGAGCGCCGGCCAGCGGTGGGGGCCGTTATGATTCAGAAGTCTGCATCTGATCAGTCCAGAACCAGTCAACCGAGAACCAATCAAACTAGGGTGGAAAGGCCAGTTAGAAAATTCACCAGGATAAACATGACTCCTGCCCAAGTTCTACCCCATCTCTTGAAATTAAATCTAGCAAGTCTGAAAGAGGCCTCGAAGAATCCGAATACTGCTTCTCCGCACTACCATCTGAACGCCAGGTGCGCTTTCCATTCGGAGAGCCCAGGGCACGACACTGACAATTGTTGGGCCTTGAAGAATAAAATTCAGGATCTGGTAGATGCTAAAGAAGTTGAATTCGATGCACCTAAAAACCTAATGTTATCTCAGCTCCAATGCCAAGGCACGGCCACAACGCCCATGCTGTTGAGAAGGATCTGTTTGTTGCTACTGTAGATGATTTGATAACTCCGCTCCCTATAATCAAGTTAAATTTGTTGAAGGCTGGGGTTTTCCCAGGTTGTGAAGAAGATTGTTACCTTTGTTCATCCTCATTAACCCAATGTCTGTTGTTGAAGATAGGCATCCAACGCCTAATTGATAACCAAGAAATCCTATTTGAGAAGACTCCTGTTTTATCAACTCCTGTTAATGATGTTTCAATAATAACCATATCCGCCAATCCTTCCAAGGTCCCTAAAAGACCTGTTAGGATTACATCCGCTCCGAAGGCTGTACCTTTGAAGATAACCATGCCCGGGCCAGTCCCATATGTTGTACCCCAAAATTTTCCCCTCTCATTTTATCAACATTTTCCATCACCAGGCTCTTGGAACTCAAGACCAAGCTAGGGTTTGCTCTGCTCAAGACATCTCCTTACATTGTTGACCTGAAATTGGGGTTTGAGTTTGCACAGGGATCTTTGGACCTTCAATGCCCAAATTGACTTTCTTACTTCATGTTGGACTCATAAGTTTTTCCATACCAAGTTTCAAGCTTTGAATCAAATTGTTGCCCAGTCAATTGGACAGTTGACCTAGAAATCAACTGTATTGGGGAAAAAGTCAACTGTGGCCAATTGAAAGTCAAACCTCATAAATTTTGACCCACGTCAACATTATGAACTCATATGAACCATTTTATCAAGTTTGTACCACAATACCATAAGAAATTTGATCAGATCACCAAAAGGGCAAAATGGTCATTTTTAGGGTTTTGACTGCACAAAGGCAATTTTTGACTGTTTGACCTAGCCAATGGAAAATCAAGCTCAACCATGGACTCAAGGAATCAATGACATTATCTTGACCTACTCAACAAGTTCAAAAGATCTCAAATGCATAGGATTGACAGATGAATTTTTCAGTCAACTGATCAAAATTTAACTGTACACTGAAAAGTCAAACTTTGACTTTTTGGTCAAAATCAAGTTTCAAGGGTCATTATTCATCAAGATATGTCAAATTATGAAACTTGTTCATCAAGAAACCCAAAATTGCAAATTAGAATTTGAAATTGAAAAATTTCATAACTTAGAAATTTTCTAAGTTATGAAATTTTCTTAATTTTTCCTAACTTTGTCCCATATTTTCACCAAGATGAAAATGGATTAAAACAAAACTTACAACATGAAAGTTGTAGTCCATCACAAATAATACAATTTTGATTCACAAAGTTTTCTGAAAAGAAGCTTGGATCTCAAGTTATGATTTTTGGAACAAGGGTCCCTAAAACTTTTAACTTAGAGAATTTTGCCCTAGTTTAGGCAGGATTTTTACCCATCTTATTGGCCATTTTTCACATAGTTTCACTTGGAGTCTCAAGTTGCATTTCAAATATGGATTATAGTACATGTTGCAAGATTTCCAAATAGTCCAAGAACTCCTCAAACACATTTGTGGTTAGGGAGAATCGAATGCTTGAAGTTGGCAAAAACTCACTTTGTAACCATGGCCAATACATGTTCATGCAAGTTGCAAAATCTGACCAAGATAGCTTTGTACTTAATTACAGGCCTCTAAACCAATTTACACTCAAAAGTTGAATGCAAATACATTGGTTAGAGGCATTGTTCTAATCAAGGGAGCATTATACAATGAACATTTCCATTTTGGGCATAAAGATCACACTTCCATTTACATAAAGCATGCTTTATGTCAAGTTTCATTTCTTGAGCCATACACCAAGCCTTTTGCTGCAAACAA